>CM026260.1:14760226-15119515 GCA_014851425.1 Senna tora | reverse complement strand
GGTTTAGGGTTTAGGGTTTGGGGTTTGGGGTTTTGGATTTCAGATTTAGGGTTTGTATTTAACATTTAGGGCTTTGGGTTTAGGGTTTGAAGTTTTAGGTTTAGGGTTTAGGGTATGGGGTTTAGGGTTTAGGGTTTCGAGTTTAGGGTTTGGGGTTTGGGGTTTGGGGTTTAGGGTTTTAGATTTTGGGTTTAGGGTTTGGTGTTTTGGGTTTAGGTTTTATGGTTTAGGATTCAGGGTATAGGGTTTTCAATTCGGGTTTTGGGTTTAGGATTTATCGTTTAGGATTTATGGCTTAGGGTTTAGGGTTTAGGGTTTAGGGTTTGGGGATTAGGGTTTCAGATTTTGGAATTGAGTTTAGGGTTTAGGGTTGTAGAGTTTTAGATTTTGGATTTAGAGTTTAGGGTTTAGGGATTGGCGTTTAGGGTTTAGGATTTAAAGTTTAGTGTTTACGATTTACGTGTTTGGGATTTGGGTTTAGGGTTTAAGGTTCAGGGTTTTAGATATCGAGTTTAGGGTTTAGGGTTTAGTGTTTGGGGTTGTGGGTATAAGGTTTAGGGTCTTAGATTTTGGGTTTTGGGTTTGGCGTTTACGGTTTAGAGTTTGTTGTTTAGGGTTTAGGGTTGATGGATTGGGGTTTTAGAGTTAGGGTTTAGGGTTTAGGGTTTAGGATTTAGATTTTAGGGTTTAGGGTTTAAGGATTAGGGTTTAGGGTTTAGGGTTTGGCCTTTAGGGTTTATGGTTTAGGATTTAAAGTTTAGCTTTTAGGGTTTACTGTTTAGGGTTTATGGTTTGGGGTTTAGGATTTAAGATTTTGGGTTTAGGGTTTGACGTTTATGGTTTATGGTTTATCGTTTGCTGTTTAAGGTTTAGGGTTTATGATTTACGGTTTAGGGTTTTGGGTTTAGGCATTGGGGTTTATGATTTAGGGTTTAGGGTTTAATGTTTTCGATTTAGAGTTTAGGGTTTAGGGTTTAGGGTGCAGGGTTTAGTGTTTGGGGTTTATGGTTTTAGATTTTGTGTTTAGAGTTTGGCGTTTAGGGTTTATGGTTTAGGGTTTTTAGTTTGTTGTTTAAGTTTTGGGGTTTAGGGTTTAGAGATTTGTGATTTAGGCTTTAGGGTTTAGGATTTAGGCTTTAGGGTTTAGGATTTAGGATTTCGAATTTAGGGCGTAGGGGTTAGGATTTGAGGTTTAGGGTTTAGGGTTTGGGGTTTGGATCTACAGTTTAGGCTTTAGGGTTTAGGGTTTAGCGTATTGGGTTTAGGGTGTAGGGTTTAGGGTTTGGGGTTTAGGGTTTAGGGTTTAGTGTTTCGGGCTTAGGGTTTACGGTTTGCGGTTGTGGATTTAGAGGTTAGGGTTTTGGGTTTGGGGTTTAGGGTTTATGGTTTAGGGTATGGGGTTTAAGGTTTAGGTTTCGGCTTTAGGGTTTCGAGTTTAAGGTTTAGGGTTTAGGGTTTTAGATTTTGGGTTTAGGGTTTAGGGTTTAGCGTTTATGGTTCACGGTTTAACACTACCAGAAAATTGGGTCATAGGTACCTTTGAATACCGGACGCCTTACCTTTTGGAATTCAGTCCATCGCAGGTGATTTCACTCATGCTGTCCATTTTCTTGACGATCATGATTCAGGGTATTGTGAATTCCCTGGGTCTGACAGAGTACCTTTGGGGTTTTGGATTTAGAACTTGGGTTTAAGGTTTTGGGTTTGGGGTTTTGGATATAGAGTTTAGGGTTTAGGGTTTAGGGTTTTGGATATAAAGTTTAGGGTTTAGGGTTTAGGGTTTTGGTTATAGAGATTAGGGTTTAGGGTTTAGGGTTTTAGATTTTAGGTTTAGGGTTTGGCATTTATAGTTTAGGGTTTACGGTTTACAGTTTTCGGTTTTGGCTTTAGGGTTTAGGATTTAGGACATAGGATTTAAGGTTTACGGTTTAGGGTTTAAGGATTAGGGTTTAGGGTTTAGGGTTTGGCCTTTAGGGTTTAGGGTTTAGGATTTAAAGTTTAGGTTTTAGGGTTTACAGGTTACGGTTTTTGGTTTAGGCATTAGGGTTTAGGGTTCAAGGTTTTAGATATAGAGTTTAGGGTTTAGGGTTTAAGGTTTAGGTTTAGGGTTTTGGGTTTAGTGTTTAAGGTTTAGGGTTTTAGATTTTGGGTTTAGGGTTTGGCGTATAGGGTTTAGCATTTGTTTTTTAAGGTTTTGGGTTTAGGCTTTAGGGTTTAGCATTTGGGGTTTAAGGTTTAGGGTTTAGGGATTAGGATTTTGGATTTAGGGCTTAGGGGTTAGGGTTTAGGGTTTGGGGTTTCGATCTAGAGTTTTGGGTTTAGGGTTTTGGATTTAGAGTTTAGGGTTTAGGTTTTAGGGTTTAGCATATTGGGTTTAGGGTTTAGGGTTTGGGGTTTAGGGTTTAGGATTTAGGGTTTAGGGCTTAGGGCTTAGGGCTTAGTGTTTAGGGTTTACGGGTTAGTGTTTACGGTTTACGATTTAGGATTTAGGGTCCAGGGCTTAGGGTTTAGGGTTTAAGGGTTTACGGTTTAGGGTTTATGTTTTAGGGTTTATGGTTTATGGTTTATGGTTTGGATTTGGCATTTAGGGTTTAGGGTTTAGGGTTTAGGATTTCGAGTTTAGGGTTTGGGATTTAGGGTTTAGGGTTTTCGGTTTGGGTTTTGGACTTAGGATTTATGGTTTAGGATTTAGGGCTTAGGGATTAGGGTTTAGGGTTTAGGGTTTGGGGATTAGGGTTTCGGATTTTGGATATAGAGTTCAGGGTTTAGGGTTTAGGGTTGTAGGGTATGGGGTTTAGGGGTTCGAGTTTAGGGTTTGGGGTTTGGGGTTTAGGGTTTTAGATTTTGGGTTTAGGGTTGGGTGTTTAGGGTTTAGGGTTTGGGCTTCTGGGTTGAGGGTTTACAATTTCAGGTTTTGGGCCTAAGATTTACGGTTTAGGATTTAAGGCTTAGGTTTTAGGGTTTGGGGATTACGGTTTAGGATTTTGGATTTAGAGTTTAGGGTTAAGAGTTTGGGGTTTAGTGTTATAGGGTTTAGGGATTAGGGTTTTAGATTTTGGATTTGGAGTTTAGGGTTTAGGGATTGCAATTAAGGTATAGGATTTAAAGTTTAGTCTTTACGGTTTACGGTTTTGGGTTTTGGGTTTTGGGGTTAGGGTTTAGGGTTTAGGGTTTAGGGTTTGTGGTTTGGGGTTTTGGATTTAGGATTTAGGGTTTGGATTTAGCATTTAGGGTTTAGGGTTTAGGGTTTAGGGTATGGGGTTTAGTGTTTCGAGTTTAGGGTTTGGGGTTTAGGGTTTAGGGTTTTAGATTTTGGGTTTAGGGTTTGGTGTTTAGGGTTTAGGTTTTATGGTTTGGGGTTCAGGGTTTAGGGTTTTCGGTTTCAGGTTTTCGGTTTAGGATTTATGGTTTAGGATTTATGGCTTAGTGTTTAGGGTTTAGGGTTTAGGGATTAGGATTTCAGATTTTGGAATTAGAGTTTAGGGTTTAGGGTTGTAGGCTTTAGGGATTAGAGTTTTAGATTTTGGATTTAGAGTTTAGGGTTTAGGGTTTGGCGTTTAGGGTTTAGGATTTAAAGTTTAGTGTTTGTGATTTATGTGTTTGGGTTTTGGGTTTAGGGTTCAGAGTTTAAGGTTTAAGGTTCAGGATTTTAGATATAGAGTTTATGGTTTAGGGTTTAAGGTTTAGTGTTTGGGGTTTGGGGTATAGGTTTAGGGTTTTGGTTATAGAGTTTAGGGTTTAGGGTTTTAGATTTTAGGTTTAGGGTTTGGCATTTATAGTTTAGGGTTTACGGTTTACAGTTTTTGGTTTTGGCTTTAGGGTTTATGATTTAGGACTTAGGATTTAAGGTTTACGATTTAGGGTTTAAGGATTAGGGTTTAGGGTTTGGGGTTTGGCCTTTAGGGTTTAGGGTTTAGGATTTAAAGTATAGGTTTTAGGGTTTACAGGTTAGGGTTTTGGGTTTAGGCATTAGGGTTTAGTGTTCAAGGTTTTAGATATAGAGTTTAGGGTTTAGGGTTTAGGGTTTAGGGTTTTATATTTTGGGTTTAGGGTTTGTCGTTTAGGGTTTAGCATTTGTTTTCTAAGGTTTTGGGATTAGGGTTTAGAATTTTGGGTTTAGGGTTTAGGGTTTAGCATTTGGGGTTTAGGGTTTAGGGTTTAGGGATTAGGATTTTGGATTTAGGGCTTAGGGGTTAGGGTTTAGGGTTCAGGGTTCAGGGTTTGGGGTTTGGATCTAGAGTTTTGGGTTTAGGGTTTTGGATTTGGATTTTAGGGTTTAGGGTTTATGGTTTAGCATATTAGGTTTAGAGTGTAGGGTTTGGGGTTTAGGATTTAGGGTTTAGGGCTTAGGGCTTAGTGTTTAGGGTTTACGAGTTAGTGTTTACGGTTTACGGTTTAGGATTTAGGGTTTAGGGCTTAGGGTTTAGGGTTTAAGGGTTTACGGTTTAGGGTTTATGTTCTAGGGTTTACGGTTTATGGTTTATGGTTTGGATTTAGCATTTAGGGTTTAGGGTTTAGGGTATCGAGTTTAGGGTTTGGGGTTTAGGGTTTAGGGTTTTCGGTTTCGGGTTTTGGACTTAGGATTTATGGTTTAGGATTAAGGGCTTAGGGATTAGTGTTTAGGGTTTCAGGTTTGGGGATTAGGGTTTCAGATTTTGGATATAGAGTTCAGGGTTTAGGATTTAGGGTTTAGGGTTGTAGGGTATGGGGTTTAGGGTTTCGAGTTTACGGTTTGGGGTTTGGGGTTTAGGGTTTAGGGTTTTAGATTTTGGGTTTAGGGTTAGGTGTTTAGGGTTTAGGGTTTGGGCTTTTAAGTTTAGGGTTTTCGATTTCAGGTTTTGGGCCTAGGATTTATAGTTTAGGATTTAGGGCTTAGGTTTTAGGGTTTGGGGATTAGGGTTTAGGATTTTGGATTTAGAGTTTAGGGTGAAGGGTTTGGGGTTTAGGGATTAGGGTTTTAGATTTTGGATTTGGAGTTTAGGGTTTAGGGATGGCATTTAGGGTATAGGATTTAAAGTTTAGTGTTTACGGTTTACAGTTTTGGGTTTTGGGTTTAGGGTTTAAGGTTTAGGGCTTAGGGTTTAGGATTTATGGTTTAGGGTTTGGGGTTTAGGGTTTTGGATTTAGGATTTAGGGTTTGGATATAGCATTTAGGGTTTAGGGTTTTAAGTTTTGGGTTTAAGGTTTAGGGTATGGGGTTTAGGGTTTAGGGTTTCGAGTTTAGGGTTTGGGGTTCAGGGTTTAGGGTTTTAGATTTTGGGTTTAGGGTTTGGTGCTTAGGGTTGAGGTTTAATGGTTTAGGGTTTAGGGTTTAGGGTTTTCGTTTTCGGGTTTTGGGTTTAGGATTTATGGTTTAGGATTTATGGCTTAGGGTTTAGGGTTTAGGGTTTGGGGATTAGGATTTCAGATTTTTGAATTAGAGTTTAGGGTTTAGGGTTGTAGGGTTTAGGGATTAGAGTTTTAGATTTTGGATTTAGAGTTTAGGGTTTTGGGATTGGCATTTAGGGTTTAGGATTTAAAGTTTAGTGTTTACGATTTACGTGTTTGGGTTTTGGGTTTAGGGTTCAGGGTTTAGCGTTTAAGGTTCAGGATTTTAAATATAAAGTTTAGGGTTTAGTGTTTGGGGTATAGGGTTTAGGGTTTTGGTTATAGAGTTTAGGGTTTAGGGTTTAGGGTTTTAGATTTTACATTTAGGGTTTGGCATTTATAGTTTAGGGTTTACGATTTACAATTTTTGGTTTTGGCTTTAGGGTTTAGGATTTAGGACTTAGGATTTAAGGTTTACAGTTTAGGGTTTAAGGATTAGGGTTTAGGGTTTGGGGTTTGGCCTTTAGGGTTTAGGGTTTAGGATTTAAAGTATAGGTTTTAGGGTTTACATGTTAAGGTTTTGGGTTTAGGCATTAGGGTTTAGGGTTCAAGGTTTTAGATATAGAGTTTAGGGTTTAGGGTTTGGGGTTTAAGGTTTGGGGTTTAGGGTTTAGGGTTTAGGATTTAGGGTTTTATATTTTGGGTTTAGGGTTTGGCGTTTAAGGTTTTGCATTAATTTTTTAAGGTTTTGGGTTTAGGGTTTAGAGTTTTGGGTTTAAGCTTTAGGGTTTAGCATTTGGGGTTTAGGGTTTAGGGTTTAGGGATTAGGTTTTTGGATTTAAGGCTTAGGGGTTAGGGTTTAGGGTTTAGGGATCAGGGTTTGGGGTTTGGATCGAGAGTTTTGGGTTTAGGGTTTTGGATTTGGATTTTAGGGTTTAGGATATAGGGTTTAGGGTTTAGGGTTTGGGGTTTGGGGTTTACCATTTAGGGTTTAAGGTTTAGGGCTTAGATTTTAGGGTTTATGGTTTGGGATTTATGGTTTACGGTTTACGGTTCAGGGTTTATGGTTTAGGGTTTATGGTTTATGGTTTGGATTTGGCATTTAGGGTTTAGGGTTTAAGGTTTAGGGTTTCGAGTTTAGGGTTTAGGGTTTGGGGTTTGGGGTTTAGGGTTTAGGGTTTTCGGTTTCGAGTTTTTGACTTAGTATTTATGGTTTAGGATTTAGGGCTTAGGGATTAGGGTTTAGGGTTTAGGGTTTGGGGATTAGGGTTTCGGATTTTGGATTTCGAGTTCTAGGGTTTATGGTTTACTGTTTAGGGTTTACGGTTTACGGTTTAGGGTTTAGGGTTTAGGGTTTAAGGTTTAGGGCTTAGGGTTTGGGGTTTGGGGTTTGGGGTTTTGGATTTAGGATTTAGGGTTTGGATTTAGCATTTAGGGTTTAGGGTTTAGGGTTTGAAGTTTTAGGTTTAGGGTTTAGGGTTTAGGCTTTCAAGTTTAGGTTTTGGGGTTTAGGGTTTAGTGTTTTAGATTTTGGGTTTAGGGTTTGGTGTTTAGGTTTTCGGTTCGGGTTTTGGGTTTAGGATTTATGGTTTAGGATTTATGGCTTAGGGTTTAGGGTTTGGGGATTAGGATTTCAGATTTTGGAATTAGAGTTTAGGGTTTAGGGATTGGCGTTTAGGGTTTAGGATTTAAAGTTTAGTGTTTACGATTTACGTGTTTGGGTTTTGGGTTTGGGTTCAGAGTTTAGGGTTTAAGGTTCAGGGATTTAGATATAGAGTTTAGGGTTTAGGGTTTAGGGTTTAGTGTTTGGGGTTTGGGGTATAGGGTTTAGGGTTTTAGATTTTAGGTTTTGGATTTGGCGTTTTGGGTTTAGGGTTTAGGGTTCAGGGTTTGGGGTTTTAGATTTAGAGTTTAGGGTTTAGGGTTTAGGGTTTAAGGATTAGGGTTTAGGGTTTAGGGTTTGGCCTTTATGGTTTAGGGTTTAGGATTTAAAGTTTAGCTTTTAAGGTTTACGATTTAGGGTTGTTGGTTCAGGCATTAGGGTTTAGGATTTGGGGTTTAGGGTTCAAGGTTTTGGATATAGAGTTTACGGTTTACGGTTTAGTGTTTTGGGTTTAGGGTTTCAGATTTTGGGTTTAGGGTTTGGCGTTTAGCGTTTAGGGTTTAGCGTTTCTTGTTTAAGGTTTTGGGTTTAAGGTTTACAGTTTAGGGTTTTTGGTTTAGGCATTGGTGTTTATGATTTAGGGTTTAGGGTTCAATGTTTTGGATTTAGAGTTTAGGCTTTAGGGTTTAGGGTTTGGGTTTAGGGTTTAGGGTTTAGGGTTTTAAATTTTGCATTTAAAGTTTGCCGTTTAGGGTTTAGGGTTTAGGGTTTAGAGTTTGTTGTTCATGTTTTTGGGTTTAGGGTTTAGAGATTTGTGATATAGGCTTTAGGGTTTAGGATTTAGGATTTAGGGTTTAGGGTTTCGGGCTTAGGGTTTACGGTTTGGGGTTGTGGTTTTAGAGTTTAGGGTTTGGGTTTAATGTTTAGGGTTTAGGGTTTAGGGTGTAGGGTTTAGGGTATGGGGTTTAGGGTTTAGGGTTTCGGCTTTAGGGTTTCGAGTTTAGGGTTTAGGGTTTTAGATTTTAAGTTTAGGATTTGGTGTTTAGGGTTTAGGGTTTAGGGTTTATGGTTCAGGGTTTAAAACTACCAGAAAATTGGGTCATTGGTACCTTTGAATACCGGAGGCCTTGCCATTTGGAATTCAGTCCATCGCAGGTGATTTCACTAATGCTGTCCATTTTCTTGACGATCATGATTCGGGGTATTGTGATTTCCTTGGGTCTGATAGAGTACCTTTGGGGTTTTGGATTTAGAACTTGGGTTTAGGGTTTTGGGTTTTGGGCTTTGGATTTAGAGATGAGGGTTTAGGGTTTAGTATTTTGGATATAGAGTTTAGGGTTTAGGGTTTTGGTTAAAGAGTTTAGGGTTTTAGATTTTAGGTTTAAGGTTTGGCATTTATGGTTTAGGGTTTACAGTTTACAGTTTTTGGTTTTGGCTTTAGGGTTTAGGATTTAGGACTTAGGATTTAAGGTTTACGATTTAGGGTTTAAGGATTAGGGTTTAGGGTTTGGGGTTTGGCCTTTAGGGTTTACGGTTTAGGATTTAAAGTTCAGGTTTAAGGGTTTACAAGTTAGGGTTTTGGGTTTAGGCATTAGGGTTTAGGGTTCAAGGTTTTAGATATAGAGTTTAGGGTTTTGGGTTTAAGGTTTAAGGTTTGGGGTTTAGGGATAAGGCTTTAGGGTTTAGAGTGTAGGGTTTAGGGTTTTAGATTTAGGGTTCAGGGTTTGGCGTTTAGGGTTTAGCATTTGTTTTTTAAGGTTTTGGGTTTAGGGTTTAGAGTTTTGGGTTTAGGCTTTATGGTTTAGCATTTGGGGTTTAGGGATTAGGATTTAGGATTTAGGGCTTAGGGGTTAGGGTTTAGGGTTTAGGGTTCAGGGTTTGGGGTTTGGATCTAGAGTTTTGGGTTTAGCGTTTTGGATTTGGATTTTAGGGTTTAGGGTTTAGGGTTTAGCGTATTGGGTTTAGGGTGTAGGGTTTGGGGTTTAGGATTTAGGGTTTATGGTTTAGGGCTTAGTGTTTTGGGTTTAGGGTTTACAGTTTAGGATTTAGGGTTTAGGGCTTAGGGTTTAGGGTTTAAGGGTTTACGATTTAGGGTTTATAGTTTATGGTTTATGGTTTATGGTTTGGCATTTAGGGTATCGGGTTTCGAGTTTTGGGTTTAGGGTTAGAGTTTAGAGTTTCGAGTTTAGGGTTTGGGGTTTAGAGTTTAGGGTTTTCAGTTTCGGGTTTTGGACTTAGGATTTATGGTTTAGGATTTAGGGCTTAGGGATGAGGGTTTAGGGTTTAGGGTTTGGGGAATAGGGTTTCAGATTTTGGATTTAGAGTTCAGGGTTTAGGGTTTAGGCTTTTGGGTTGTAGGGTATGGGGTTTAGGGTTTCGAGTTTAGGGTTTTGGGTTTTGGGTTTTGGATTTTGGGTTTAGGGTTGGGTGTTTAGGGTTTAGGGTTTGGGCTTCTGGGTTTAGGGTTTTCGATTTCGGGTTTTGGGCCTAGGATTTATGGTTTAGGATTTAGGGCTTAGGTTTTAGGGTTTAAGATTTAGGGTTAAGGCTTTCGGATTATAGATTTAGAGGTTAGGGTTTAGGGTTGTAGGGTTTAGGGATTGGTGTTTAGGGTTTAGGATTTAAAGTTTAGTGTTTACGGTTTACGGTTTAAGGTTTAGGGTTTAAGTTTAGGGCTTAGGGTGTAGGGTTTAGGGTTTAGGGTTTGGGGCTTTGGATTTAGGATTTAGGGTTTGGATTTAGCATTTAAGGTTTAGGGTTTAAGGTTTCAAGTTTTGGGTTTAGGGTTTAGGGTATGGGGTTTAGGGTTTAGGGTTTCGAGTTCTAGGTTTAGAGTTTTGGGTTTAGGGTTTTAGAGTTTGGATTTAGGGTTTGGTGTTTAGGGTTTAGGATTTAGGGTTTAGGGTTCAAGGTTTAGGGTTTTCAGTTTTGGGTTTAGGGTTTAGGATTTATTGTTTAGGATTTAGGGCTTGGGCTTTAGGGTTTCAGATTTTGGAATTAGAGTTTAGGGTTTAGGGTTGTAGGGTTTAGGGATTAGAGTTTTAGATTTTTAGATTTTGGCGTTTAGGGTTTAGGATTTAAAGTTTAGTGTTTACGATTTACGTGTTTGGGTTTTGGGTTTAGGGTTTAAGGTTCAAGGTTTTAGATATAGAGTTTAGGGTTTAGGGTTTAGTGTTTGTGGTTTTGGGTATAGGGTTTATGGTTTTTGGTTTGGCGTTTAGGGTTTAGAGTTTGTTGTTTAGGGTTTAGGGTTCAAGGATTGGGGTTTTAGAGTTAGGGTTTAGGGTTTCGGATTTAGATTTTAGGGTTTTAGGTTTAAGGATTGGGGTTTAGGGTTTAGGGTTTGGCCTTTAGGGTTTATGGTTTAGGATTTAAAGTTCAGCTTTTAGGGTTTACGGTTTAGGGTTTTTGGTTTAGGCATTAGGGTTTATGATTTACGGTTTAGGGTTTAAGGTTTTGGATATAGAGTTTAGGGTTTAGGGTTTAGGGTTTAGGGCTTATGGTTTACTGTTTAGGGTTTATGGTTTGGGGTTTAGGATTTTAGATTTTGGGTTTAGGGTTTGGCGTTTATGGTTTATCGTTTATCGTTTGTTGTTTGAGGTTTTGGGTTTATGGTTTACGGTTTAGGGTTTTGGGTTTAGGCATTGGGGTTTATGATTTAGGGTTTAGGGTTCAAGGTTTTGGATTTAGAGTTTAGGGTTTAGGGTTTAGGGTTTAGGGTTTAGTGTTTGGGGTTTATGGTTTTAGATTTTGTGTTTAGAGTTTGGCGTTTAGGGTTTATGGTTTAGGGTTTTTAGTTTGTTGTTTAAGTTTTTGGGTTTAGGGTTTAGAGATTTGTGATTTAGGCTTTAGGGTTTAGGATTTAGGATTTAGGGTTTAGGGTTTAGGATTTAGGATTTAGGGCGTAGGGGTTTGGATTTGAGGTTTAGGGTTCAGGGTTTGGATCTACAGTTTAGGGTTTAGGGTTTAGGGTTTAGCGTATTGGGTTTAAGGTGTAGGGTTTGGGGTTTGGGGTTTCGGATTTAGGGTTTAGGGTTTTGGGCTTATGGTTTACGGTTTGGGGTTATGGATTTAGAGTTTAGGGTTTAAGGTTTAGGGTTTTGGGTTTGGGGTTTAGGGTTTAGGGTTTATGGTTAAGGGTTTGGGGTTTAAGGTTTTGAGTTTCGGCTTTAGGCTTTCGAGTTTAGGGTTTAGGGTTTAGGGTTTGGTATTTAGGGTTTAGGGTTTATGGTTCAGGGTTTAACACTACCAGAAAATTGGGTTTAGGGTTTAGGGTTTAGCGTATTGGGTTTACGGTGTAGGGTTTGGGGTTTAGGATTTAGGGTTTAGGGTTTAGGGCTTACTGTTTAGGGTTTACAGTTTAGTGTTTACGGTTTACGGTTTTGGATTTAAGGTTTAGGGCTTCGGGTTTAGGGTTTAAGGGTTTAAGGTTTAGGGTTTAGGGTTTATGGTTTATGGTTTATGGTTTGGATTTGGCATTTAGGGTTTAGGGTTTAGGGCTTCGAGTTTAGGGTTTGGGGTTTAGGGTTTGGGGTTTCGAGTTTAGGGTTTGGGGTTTAGGGTTTAAGGTTTTGAATTTCGAGTTTTGGACTTAGGATTTATGGTTTAGGATTTCTGGCTTAGGGATTAGGGTTTAGGGTTTAGGGTTTGGGGATTAGGGTTTCGGATTTTGGATTTAGAGTTCAGGATTTAGGGTTTATGGTTTAGGGTTGTAGGGTATGGGGTTTAGGGTTTCGAGTTTAGGGTTTAGGGTTTTAGATTTTGGGTTTAGGGTTGGGTGTTTAGGGTTTAGGGTTTGGGCTTCTGGGTTTAAGGTTTTCGATTTCGGGTTTTGGTCCTAGGATTTATGGCTTAGGATTTAGGGCTTAGGTTTTATGGTTTAGGGTTTAGGGTTTAGGGTTTGGGGATTAGGGTTTTGGATTTTGGATTTAGAGTTTAGGGTTTAGGGTTTGGGGTTTAGGGTTGTAGGGTTTAGGGATTAGGGTTTTGTATTTTGGATTTGGAGTTTAGGGTTTAGGGATTGGCGTTTACGGTTTAGGATTTAAAGTTTAGTGTTTACGATTTACGGTTTAGTGTTTTGGGTTTAGGGTTTAAGGTTTAGGGTTTAGGGTTTAAGGTTTAGGGCTTAAGGTTTAGGGTTTAAGGTTTAGGGTTTTGGTTTGGGGTTTTGGATTTTTGAATTAGGGTTTAGATTTAGCATTTAGGGTTAAGGGTTTAGGGTTTGATGTTTTGGGTTTAGGGTTTAGGATATGGGGTTTAGGGTTTCGAGTTTAGGGTTTAGGGTTTAGCATTTAGGATTTAGGGTTTTAGATTTTGGGTTTAGGGTTTGGTGTTTAGGGTTTAGGTTTTATGGTTCAAGGTTCAGGGTTTAGTGTTTTCGGTTTCGGGTTTTCGGTTTAGGATTTATGGTTTAGGATTTATGGCTTAGGTTTTAGGGTTTAGGGTTTAGGGTTTAGGGATTAGGATTGCAGATTTTGGAATTAGAGTTAAGGGTTTAGGGTTGTAGGGCTTAGGGATTAGAGTTTTACATTTTGGATTTAGAGTTTAGGGTTTAGGGATTGGCGTTTAGGGTTTAGGATTTAAAGTTTAGTGTTTACGATTTACGTGTTTGGGCTTTGGGTTTAGGGTTTCGGGTTTAGGGTTTATGGTTTAGGGTTTAGTGTTTGGGGTTTTGGGTTAGATTTTGGGGTTTAGGTTTGGAATTTAGGGTTTAGGGTTTAGGGTTTAGGGTTTGGGGTTTGGATCTAGAGTTTTGGGTTTAGGGTATTGGATTTGGATTTTAGGGTTTAGGGTTTAGGGTTTAGCATATTGGGTTTAAGGTGTAGGGTTTGGGGTTTGGGGTTTAGGATTTAGGGTTTAGGGTATAGGGCTTAGGGTTTAGGGTTTAAGGGTTTACGGTTTAGAGTTTAGGGTTTAGGGTTTATGGTTTATGGTTTGGCTTTGGCACTTAGGGTTTAGGGTTTTGGGTTTTGGGTTTTGAGTTTACGGTTTGGGGTTTAGGGTTTAGGGTTTCGAATTTAGGGTTTGGGGTTTAGGGTTTAGGGTTTTCGGTTTCGAGTTTTGGACATAGGATTTATGGTTTAGGATTTAGGGCTTAGGGATTAGGGTTTAGGGTTTAGGGTTTGGGGATTAGGGTTTCAGATTTTGGATTTAGAGTTCAAGGTTTAGGGTTTGGGGATTAAGGTTGTATGGTATGGGGTTTAGGGTTTCGAGTTTAGGGCTTAGGGTTTAGGGTTTAGGGTTTTAGATTTTGGGTTTAGGGTTGGGTGTTGAGGGTTTAGGGTTTGGGTTTATGGGTTTAGGGTTTTCGATTTCGGGTTTTGGGCCTAGGACTTATTGTTTAGGATTTAGGGCTTAGGTTTTAGGGTTTAGGGTTTAGGGTTTGGGGATTAGGGTTTTGGTTTTTGGATTTAGAGTTTAGGGTTTAGGGTTTAGGGTTGTAGGGTTTAGGGATTAGGTTTTTAGATTTTGGATTTGGAGTTTAGGATTTAGGGATTGGCGTTTAGGGTTTAGTATTTAAAGTTTAGGGTTTACGGTTTGCAGTTTAGGGTTTTCAGTTGAGGGTTTAGGGTTTAAGGTCCAGGGCTTAGGGTTTAGGGTTTAGGGTTTAGGGTTTGGGGTTTTGGATTTAGGATTTAGGGTTTGGATTTAGCATTTAGGGTTTAGGGTTTAGGGTTTGAAGTTTTGGGTTTAGGGTTTTGGGTTTAGGGTTTCGAGTTTAGGGTTTAGGGTTTTAGATTTTGGCATTAGGGTTTGGTGTTTAGGGTTTAGGTTTTAAGGTTTAGGGTTCAGGGTTTAGGGTTTTCTGTTTCGATTTCGGGGTTTGGGTTTAGGATTTATGGTTTAGGATTTATGGCTTAGGGTTTAGGGTTTACTGTTTGGGGATTAGGATTTCAGACTTTGGAATTAGAGTTTAGGGTTTAGGGTTATAGGGTTTAGGGATTAGAGTTTTAGATTTTGGGTTTAGAGTTTAGGGTTTAAGGATTGGCGTTTAGGGTTTAGGATTTAAATTTAGTGTTTACGATTTACGTGTTTGGGTTTGGGTTTAGGGTTCAGGGTTTAGGGTTTATGCTTCAGGGTTTTAGATATAGAGTTTAAGGTTTAGAGTTTAGGGTTTAGTGTTTGGGGTTTTGGGTATAGGGTTTAGGGTTTTAGATTTTGGGTTTTGGGTTTGGCGTTTAGGGTTTAGGGTTTAGGTTTTTAGAGTTAGGGTTTAGGGTTTAGGATTTAGATTTTAGGGTTTAGGGTTTAAGTATTAGGGTTTACAGTTTAGGGTTTCGCCTTCAGGGTTTAGGATTTAGGATTTAAAGTTTAGCTTTTTGTGTTTACGGTTTCTGGTTTTTGGTTTAGGGATTAGGGTTTATGATTTAGGGTTTGAGGTTTATGGTTTACTATTTAGGGTTTACGGTTTGGGGTTTAGGATTTTAGATTTTGGGTTTAGGGTTTGGCGTTTAGGGTTTAGCATTTAGCGTTTGTTGTTTAAGGTTTTAGGTTTAGGGTTTTTACAGTTTAGGGTTTTAGATTTTGGGTTTAGGGTTTGGTGTTTAGGGTTTAAGGTTTAGGGTTTATGGTTCAGGGTTTAACACTACTAGAAAATTGGGTCATAGGTACCTTTGAATACCGGACGCCTTGCCTTTTGGAATTCAGTCCATCCCAGGTGATTTCACTCATGCTGTCCATTTTCTTAACGATCATGATTCGGGGTATTATGATTTCCCTGTGTCTGACAAAGTACCTTTGGGGTTTTGGATTTAGAACTTGGGTTTAGGGTTTTGGGTTTTGGGTTTTGGGTTTTGGGTTTTGGATATAGAGTTTAGAGTTTAGGGTTTAGGGTTTTGGATATAGAGTTTAGGGTTTAGAGTTTAGGGTTTTTGTTATAGAGTTTAGGGTTTAGGGTTTAGGGTTTTAGAATTTGGGTTTAGGGTTTGGCATTTATGGTTTAGGGTTTACGATTTACAATTTTGGGTTTTGGCTTTAGGGTTTAGTATTTAGGACTTAGGATTTAAGGTTTACGGTTTAGGGTTTAAGGATTAGGGTTTAAGGTTTGGGGTTTGGCCTTTAGGGTTTAGGGTTTAGGATTTAATGTTTAGGTTTTAGGGTTTACGGGTTAGGGTTTTAGGTTTAAGCATTAGGGTTTATGATTTAGGGTTTAGGGTTCAAGGTTTTAGATATAGAGGTTAGGGTTTAGGGTTTAAGGTTTGGGGTTTAGGGTTTATTGTTTAGGGTTTAGTGTTTAGGGTTTAGGGTTTGGCATTTAGGGTTTACCATTTGTTTTTTAAGGTTTTGGGTTTAGGGTTTAGAGTTTTGGGTTTAGGCTTTAGGGTTTAGCATTTGGGGTTTAGGGTTTAGGGTTTAGGGATTAGGATTTAGGATTTAGGGCTTAGGGGTTAGGGTTTAGGGTTTGGGGTTTGGATCAAGAGTTTTGGGTTTAGGGTTTTCGATTTGGATTTTAGGGTTTAGGGTTTAGGGTTTAGCGTATTGGGTTTATGGTGTAGGGTTTAGGGTTTGGGGTTTAGGATTTAGGGTTGGGGGTTTAGGGCTTAGTGTTTAGTGTTTACGGTTTACGGTTTAGGATTTAGGGTTTAGGGCTTAGGGCTTAGGGTTTAAGGGTTTACGATTTAGGGTTTAGGGTTTAGGGTTTATGGTTTATGGTTGATGGTTTGGATTTGGCATTTAGGGTTTAGGGTTTAGGGTTTTCAGTTTAGGGTTTGGGGTTTAGGGTTTAGGGTTTCGAGTTTAAGGTTTGGGGTTTAGTGTTCAGGGTTTTCAGGTTTTGGACTTAGGATTTATGGTTTAGGATTAAGGTTTAGGTATTAGGGTTTAGGGTTTAGGGTTTGGGGATTAAGGTTTCAGATTTTGTATTTAGAGTTTAGGGTTTGGGGTTTGCGGTTTAGGGTTGTAGGGTATGGGGTTTAGGGTTTCGAGTTTTGGGTTTGGGGTTTGGGGTTTAGGGTTCTAGATTTTAGGTTTAGGGTTGGGTGTTTAGGGTTTAAGGTTTGGGCTTATGGGTTTAGGGTTTTCTATTTCGGGGTTTGGGCCTATGATTTATGGTTAAGGATTTAGGGCTTAGGTTTTATGGTTTAGGGTTTAGGGTTTAGGGTTTGGGGATTAGGGTTTTGGTTTTTGGATTTAGAGTTTAGGGTTTAGGGTTTGGGGTTTAGGGTTGTAGGGTTTAGGGATTAGGGTTGTAGATTTTGGATTTGGAGTTTAGGGTTTAGGGATTGGCATTTAGGGTTTAGGACTTAAAGTTTAGTGTTTACGGTTTATGGTTTAGGGGTTTGGGTTTAGGGTTTAGGGTTTAGGGTTTAAGGTTTAACACTTAGGGTTTAGGGCTTAGGATTTAGGGTTTGGGGTTTGGGGTTTTGGATTTAGGATTTAGGGTTTAGATTTAGCATTTAGGGTTTAGGGTTTAGGGTTTTAGATTTTGGGTTTTGGGTTTGGTGTTTAGGGTTTAGGTTTTATGGTTTAGGGTTTAGGGTTTATTGTTTTCAGTTTCGGGTTTTGGGTTTAGGATTTTTGGTTTAGGATTTATGGCTTAGGGTTTACGGTTTACGGTTTAGGGTTTAAGGTTTGTGGATTAGGGTTTCAGATTTTGGAATTAGAGTTTAGGGTTTAGGGTTGTAGCGTTTAGGGATTAGAGTTTTAGATTTTGGATTTAGAGTTTAGGGTTTAGGGATTGGCGTTTAGGGTTTAGGATTTAAAGTTTAGTGTTTACGATTTACGTGTTTGGGTTTTGGGTTTAGGGTTCAGGGTTTAGGGTTTAAGGTTCAGGGTTTTCGATATAGAGTTTAGGGTATAAGGTTTAGGGTTTAGTGTTTGGGGTTTTGGGTATAGGGTTTAGGGTTTTAGATTTTGGGTTTCGGGCTTGGAGTTAACGGTTTGGGGTTGTGGATTTTGAGTTTACGGTTCAGGGTTTAGGGTTTGGATTTAATGTTTAGGGTTTTGGGTTTGGGGTTTAGGGTTTATGGTTTATGGTTTAGGGTATGGGGTTTAGGGTTTCGGCTTTAGGGTTTCGAGTTTAGGGTTTGGGGTTTAGGGTTTTAGATTTTGGGTTTAGGGTTTGGTGTTTAGGGTTTATGGTTCGGGGTTTAACACTACCAGAAAATTGTATGTTAGAGACGGAAATTAGAGACGGATATTTATCCGTCTCCATTCCATGTCGAGTCCGTCTCAAATCCCTCTCTAAGACTGTATTTTTTCATTCAATAATATTTCGATATTAGAGACAATTTTAGAGAGGGAATTTTCAGTCTCTAAATCGCTGGTACTCCATTCCGTCTCAAAACCGTCTTCATTAATGGAATCGTTTGGGCGCTAAAAAAAATTTTTGTGGCGCGAAAACAAAAAACCATGTCGCGCGTTTTGAAGACAGAGTAGAGACTGACATTTCTGTCTCTAATTTTGTGTTTATTTTAGAGACGGAATGGACACTGATTTTTCCGTCTCGAATTAATCCAACAATTGCCTCCACTCTATTAAGCCAAACGACGTCGTTTAGTCTCTTATAGAGACGCAATAGAGACGGAATCAGTCTGTCTCTATTCTTTCAACCAATGAAACCCTTCCCCTTTTCTCTTTCATTTTGTCGAGCCCCAAATTTTTCATTTTGTCGAGCCTTAACCTTCTTCGTTCTTGTATCCTTGTTGGCGTGAAGGTCGTTCCACCGTGGCCGTTGTTCTGCCATGGTTATCGTTTTGCCGTGGCCGTCGTTCCGCCGTGGTTATCATTTTGCCGTGGCCGTCGTTCTGCCATGGCCGTCGTTCTGTCTTCACCAAAACAGCGCCGTTCGACGTCACAGGTTCCTTTCTTCTTGTTGGTGCCGAACCAACACTATGTAATTTCTATTCTTCTTCATCTTCTCCATTATGATATTTCAGTTTTTCAGTTTTCAAGTTTCTTAATGTGATTTCTGTCAAACCCTAAACAGTTCATTTGCTTCACAACTCTTCCTCTCTCTTTCTCGGTGGTTGTCAAGTTCATCACACCCAAATCGAAAGGAGCAACGCACATTTGTCCGATTTTTGTAGGCTGTACTCTGTTGTTAAGTAAGTGTTATTTACTTACTCTTGTAGTTTGAGATTTTTCAGAAATCTGAATATATATTTAGAATTAATCAACATATAGTCTCTGTACAATGCCCCTGTTCACATACACATTCACTGTTATTTTAGCGAGAATGGGGGCTAAGCTTATAATTGCCACAATTCTGTTTGTAAACTAAACTATCCATGGCGATAATTCCATATTGGTATTTAGTGATATAGATTATTAATATTGATGGTCATGAGGAGGAGGAGTTTTATGATGATGATGATGAGGGCTAATATGGAAATAGAAAGAAGACATGGCGATATTAGGGGTGTGATATTGGAGCAAGAAGATATTAATGATGATAATGGAGAGTAGTAGTAGTACTCCATTATTTCAGATTTTTGAGAATTAGGGAGTGAGTGAATTATGATGCTAGGTGGTGTTTGGGTGGGGGTATATATAATATATGTATCCTGCACAAGATAATAAGAGTACAGGAACAGGGTTTACTTTAAGTGGATTCGTTCCACTCCGATCCTATATTTTTTAATTTCTCTAGCTCAGACCAACATCTCCTGTGTTGTATGCTGAACAACACGTGATCCTGCATATAGATAGATAAATAGATAGAAAAGTAAATCAATCATTGTCTATACTCTATACACATTATTAGCATTGCTTTTAATGTGTCATAACTTATCTCAATCATCATATATATTTTTACCATATTTGTTTAAAAATTCTCTTTTAGGTCATGTTTGGTTATAAAGAACTTTTAGTTTTAGACAGGGACGATTTGTTTAATTTATGTATCAAATTATTTGGTGGGAGCTGAGGGAAGTATTAACACGTGATAATTATATAGATGACTTCTTAATTTAAAGGCTAATTTAAAGGTCTGTACTCAAAGGCTAATTTTGTATTATATTATTTAATTGTTATTTTAGAATATAAAAGTTATATGATAAAGATATCTATAGTATCTATGTGATGATGTCGGTGGAGAATGATCAAAGAGTCCGAATCATTTGCTCCACCATTGTACTGTTTCAATTAGGCATCACTGTTTTGTGACTTTGTCCCTTTTTCTTTTCCTTCACCCACAAAATGTTTTGCCCCTTTCATGTCAATTTCTGCCGTAAAAGATTTTTTTTTTTCAAGAACATAATGAATACATAATGAAGCCCAAACTGTGAAAGTGAAGCAGAAGCAGAAGCATTATTACTTATTAGAGACATGCAGCTGTTGCTTTTATTTCATAACACCATCAAAATCTTCATTTTCTCTCACGTGACTTTGAAAAAGCAGGGAATAAATCAGATAACCAAATGTTAATGAATTTTGTTTGTTGCCTGTGTTGGAAGAATTCTTCCATTTGGTGTGACTTAGTGACAAAAAGTTCGAATAATTTAACTTTTTGCAGTGTTATATATTAAAGTATATTTTTCTCTTAATGTTCTAAGTGCATTGGTACTCTCTTTTTTATATTAGAAAATTTTATGGTGAGCTTAGAGACATAGCTTTAGCTTGTTAAGATTTGGTTTAACTTCTGTTTATTAGTTAAATATATATAGACGTCATATATATGTATACAGTTAAGAAAAAGTCTTAATTTGTTGTATACTAACAATGGTTGAATAATAATTAAATACAGTTAATTTCTAAGTAACTATTTTTTTTATTAGAATCAAGTTACTAATGAAAGCTGCATTTTCTTAGGGCAAAACTTAATTTTTTTATACACCGCGTTAAAATATTTAGATCCTTCCGAACAATTTAATTCATGCTTCTATTTATGATGGTCCACCCAATTTGTACCTTATAATATAATAATTATTCTGCATGTTAAAACTTACAAACGAATACTAGGTAAAAGGAATTGAATTATAGTTTTTGCATTGTCGATGCTCAACTAATAGTTGTATTTCGCAGTTAATCATTTTTAGATGAGTTACTTAGTAATCATATTTATGGAAGGAGCACTTGCAATTAGACTCTAGATTAAATATGATAGGTTTATTCTTTAACCTTATTCTTTCTTTTCCAACTATATAGTTTTGTAATTAAATATGATAGGTTTATAGGAACAGAACATGGATTTACCAGAAAATCAACAATGGATGTTTGATAGAGTGCTTCCTGGTCGAGTTGGATCCGCTGATGCCTTTATGAAAGGCGTTGACAAGTTTTTAGATAAAACTTGTCAATTGTCAACTTATCTGTATAATGGAAAGATAAGGTGTCCGTGTAGAAAGTGTAAAAATAGGAGACTTGATTTTCATGATGTTGTGAAGACGCACTTGTACCAGCATCGATTTAAGCCCGATTATTTCCATTCGACCTCCCACGGGGAATCATTGCCAAAAGTCCATCAAGTGACTCATTCACAAGTAAATGATCAAGATTCTTTCGACGGGAATAGTGGGGAACATTTGAATCGATATGAGACAATGGTGATCAATGCAGCTGGGCCATCCTTTGACCAAAATTTAGAGGAACCTCCAAACGCTGATGCTCAAGCTTTTTATGACATGTTGTCTGTTGCACAAGCTCCTTTATGGGAGGCATGTACTCGTCACTCCGAACTTTCAGCAGCAACAAGACTACTTAGCATCAAAGCAGACTACAACCTCTCAGACGAGTGCTATAATAGGATTGTGCAGTGGTCAAAAGAGATAACACCCGATGACAATCAAATGCCCGATAATTTCTATAGAAGAAAGAAAATGGTGTCAAAATTAGGGCTCGGTTATGAAAAAATTGATTGTTGCCCTAATGGGTGCATGCTCTATTACAAGAATGACTTATTTTACGCACATCAAACCAATTTGCATTTTACTCTACATTTCACTTATTTTGCTAAGCTGATCTTTTCCGATCTTTGCCACTCTGGAACCTTCAGAGTGTAAGGTTGCTTTACTGTTTTAGTTGAATTTTGATTCTTTGAAATTTCTATTCGAATTCTTTTAGGATGTTAGATATTATATTTTACTACTGACGTTTGTTCTTTTTATTATATATATAGATGTCTAGTGGTTGGTCTCACCGTGGTAGAGGAGGATGCACAAATCGAGGTGGGGGTCGATCCATGGGTGCGGGCCATCTAATGACCTAAGAACTCCTTCACCTACCATGCATGGTGTAACAATGACTCCAACACCTCATATTTCCCCACATTCTTTGTCTCATTCTAATGCTGATGTGCTACTAGAGGAGGAACAAGGTGCTACCATCGAACCTCAAGATGTCCCCCAAGATTTATTTCGTGGTCAACCTTGGGGCAAGGATCCTATAGATCGTAAAACATGGATTTATCCGGTCAATGAGGATTCGTAAGTATTAATTTTCATTTAGTTATGTAATTTAATTTGTTTGAAGCTATTGTGTGAACCCTTTTATTTGGTTTATATGCTAGCTATAAGCAAATTAATAGGTGTTGCGTAATTGATTTACTCTTCGTTTTAGAGGAGTTCGGAGGCTATGATATTTATTCTTCATTATTTGCTTGTATATATCCTTTCATTTGAAGGGTGATGGAATGGAATTGAATGTATTTTAGAAGTATATGTGTTGTTGAAATTAATTACTCCAATTTTAACATGTAGTGATTCTTCATTGTTGTAGTGGACCATGCAATTATATTTGTCAATAATGCTTTGGAGTTTAAATACTTGTTGGAATGTGCAGATTTTACCCTGTAGTGGACGTTGTTAGGGAGATAACAACGATCATCCATCAAACATTTACAGGGCCATATTACAATTGGAAAAAACACCCCTCAGCAAGTCAGGGATATGTGGTTCGAGGAATGGGCAGTTTGTTTCATCACTTATACTTTTTTACTTTACTTTGACCTTTTTATTTTGTCTCAGCACTTATACTTTTATTTTACTTTGTCTCTTGTATCCAGAAATCCTACAAGTGGCTAGACTAACATGACAGGCATATTAAGAAAAATTGGAATAAAAAGGCTGGTAATCGACTTCGAGGACTGATATGGGCTTTGCATGATGGAGTGAATAGAGGTATTGACCCACTATTGTGGATTCTAGAAGAGATTTTGAATCAACTGAAAGAGATATGGAATAGTGAAGAATTTAAGATAAAAGGAGAGCAAGCCAAAAAGAATCGAGCCTCTGCTAAAGGTGGTACTATACATAGCTGTGGCTCTGTTCCTGTAACAGAGCATAAAAGGAGGATGGTAAAATAGTAAATGAATTTAAATTTGTTAGTTTATTTAATGTTTCGTTGGATTTTAATTATTTAACCAACAAACCATTATTTTGTGGTAATGGTAGACGCAAGAACTGCGGAGAGAACCAACATGTTTTGACCTATTTAAGCGCACTCATACAAGGAAAGAAAATGGTGAATTTCTTGACCAAAGATCTGCAGATGCTTATGTAAGTGTATAAATTCATATCTAATACTTTTTGAATGTTTTATTTTGTTAGATTCTGTGGGTTTGCAGAATAAGAATCTAAGGTTCTGAGTTTCAGTTTACTAAATGTAGTATGCGTGGTGATTTACTGTTGTTTCAGAATCGGGTTGATTTATTGCTTTTTGTATCCATTTACCGCTTACGTACTCTTTGATACTTTTTAAAACAAAAGTAGTGTGAATTTTATGAAGTGTTGAAATAGGTATGTTTTCAGAGTGTCAAGATTGTAATTACGTGCCTAAAATGAAATTTAGAGTGGTACTTGTAAAAGGATTTAATTTCTTGTGTTGGCCTCAAAAGCTGAGTATGTTTGTACATGATAAATTAAAATTTGTCAATTGTTTTTTAATTTGCAGGCTGAATATACAGGAATCAAGGCTGCTAGATCTTCTCAGCCACCTGTTGATGGTGCATCCAGTGATACAATTTCTCTAAATGAAGAGACGGCAATTTGGTTAGAGGTGGTGGGAGGTAAAACTAAGAAGGGTCGTGTTTTCGGTATTGGATCAGAGGCAACTGAAATTGGTAGCTCTTCAAATGGGGCTTCTATTTCACAAGCTAGTCAGCTTCATCCTCTATTCCAAGAGGAAATAGATAAGCGGTTAGAAGCAGCAAATGCTACTTTGAAAAAATAGTTGATGAGCCAAAAGAAGTGACAGCTGGCTATAAGGATAAGTTTGAAGAATATGATCGTTTGTTTGGTGAATTATTTTCTAAGTTTCAAGGAGACCAATGTACACCAAGGGACAATTAGTAAGGATGCCAAAATAATCAAGAGAGATTTGATATTATGAATATGACATTAATGTTGACTTATATTTTTGTTTTTATAATTTTAACAATCTTTTGAATGGGTGTGGAACTTTGTTAGAATATTAATCTTTTGTGGATATGTTTTAAATGTGTAGAACCTTTTAAAGGTTGTTTCAAATGTGCACAACCTTTTAAGTTTAGTTTATGTGATTTTATAAGTCAATTGTGTATTTTATTATTTATTTCAATTTGATTTTCTTTTCAAAAAATATTATTTTCACCACAGGCGAATTAGAGATGGAATTTGAAACACAATTCAATGACTAGAGATGGAATAGCATTGACAACAATCCGTCTCTAATTAGAGACTAGAAAATTACTGACGAAACATTTCGTTGCAATTTAGCCATGGACTCTTCCGTCTCAAATTCGTCTCCATTTTGGTTTAATGCCCTCTCTAATGAAGGTGCTATAGAGACGGAATGTATCTTTATCCGTCTCTAATCGCATGTTACAAAAAATAGATCAGAGAAGGATAAAAATACATTCCGTCTCTAAACTTGTTTCTCGAAAATATGGCTCGAGACGGAGTAGAGACGAAATCCGAAATTCCGTCTCAAATAATTCACGACACGCCAATTAAAGACGGAATTGCGCCCGTCTCGATTCCATTTAGAGACGAAATTTTTCGTCTATAAATAGTGTTTTTCAGGTAATGTAAGGTTTTCAATTTCGGGTTTTGGGTTTAGGATTTATGGTTTAGCATTTAGGGCATAGGGATTAGGGTTTAGAGTTTAGGGTTTGGGGATGAGCATTTCGGATTTTGGATTTAGAGTTTAGGATTTAGGGTTTTAGGGTTTAGGGTTTTATATTTTGGGTTTAAGGTTTGGTGTTTAGGGTTTAGTGTTTAGGGTTTAGGGTTTAGAATTTAGGTTTTAGGCTTTAGGGTTAAGGATTTAGGGTTTAGGGTTTAGGGTTTAGGGTTTAGTTTTTAGAGTTTTGGGTTAAGGGTTAAGGGTTTGGGATTTTGGATTTAGAATGCAGGGTTTAGGGTTTAGGGTTTTGGATATAGAGTTTAGTGTTTAGTGTTTAGGGTTTTAGGATTTAGGTTTAGGGCATGGCATTTAAGGTTTAGAGTTTACGATATACGGTTTTGGGTTTTGGGTTTTGGGTTTAGGATTTAAGGTTTACGATTTACAAATTAGGGTTTAAGGATAAGGCTTTAGGGTTTAGGGTTTTGCCTTTAGGGTTTAGAGTTTAGGATTTAAAGTTTAGGTTTTAGGGTTTAGGGTTTAGGGTTTTGGGTTTAGGGATTAGGGTTTATGATTTAGGGATTAGGGTTCAAGGTTTTGGATATAGTGTTTAGGGTTTAGGGTTTGGGGTTTAGGGTTTAGTGTTTAGGGATTAGGGATTAGGGATTAGGGTTTAGGGTTTAGGGTTTTAGATTTTGGGTTTAGGGTTTAACGTTTAGCGTTTAAGGTTTAGGGTTTAGCTTTTGTTGTTTAAAGTTTTGGGTTTAGGGTTTAGGATTTAGGGTTTAGGGATTAGAATTTAGGATTTAGAGCATAGGGGTTAGGGTTCAGGGTTTAGGGTTTTGGAATTAGATTTTAGGGTTTAGGGTTTAGCGTATTGGGTTTAGGGTGTAGGGTTTAGGGTTTGGGGTTTTGGATTTAGGGTTTAAGGGTTATTGCTTAGGGTTTAGGGTTTACAATTTAGAGTTAAGGGTTTAGGGTTTGGGGTTTTGGATTTAGAGTTTAGGGTTTAAGGTTTAGGGTTTGGATTTAGGGTTTAGGGTTTGAGGTTTTGGATTTAGAGTTTAGGATTAGGGTTTAGGGTTTAGGATTTAGGGTGGTGAGTTTAGGGTTTAGGGTTTAGGGTTCAGGATTTTGGGTTTAGGGTTTTCTGTTTAGGATTTATGGATTAGGATTTAAGGCTTAGGGTTTAGGGTTTAAGGTTAAGGTTTTGGGTTTCGGGTTTAGGGTTTAGGGTTTAGCGTATTGGGTTTAGGGTATAGGGTTTAGGGTATTGGGTTTAGGGTTTATTGTTTAGGGTTTAGGGTTGAGGGTTGAGGGTTGAGGGTATGGGTTTACGATTTACGGTTTACAGTTTAGGATTTATGGTTTTGGATTTAGACTTTAGGTTTAGGGTTTAGGGTTTAGGGTTTAGGGCATGGTGTTTAGGGTTTCGTGTTTAGGTTTAGGGTTTAGGGTTTAGGGCATGGTGTTTAGGGTTTCATGTTTAGGTTTAGGGTTTAGGGTATTGGGTTCAGGTTTTAGGGTTTTTTGTTTAGGGTTTTGGGTTTAGGATTTAAGGCATAGGGTTTGGGGTTTACGGTTTCGAGTTTTCGATTTAGAGTTTAAGGTTTAGGGTTTAGGGTATTGGGTTTAGGGTGTATTGTCTAGTGTTTAGGGTTTAGGGTTTGGGGTTTAGGGTTTAGGGTATAGGGTTTATGGTTTAGGGTTTGGGGTTTGGCGTTTGGGGTTTTGTATAAAGAGTTTAGGTTTAGGGTATAGGCTTTAGGCTTTAGGGTATGGGTTTAGGGTTTAGGGTTTAGGGTATAGGGTTTTGGGTTTAGGGTTTCTGGTTTAGGGTTTAGTGTTCAGGGTTTAAGGTTTTCGTTTAGGGTTTTGGATTTAGGGTTTAGGGGTTATTACTTAGGGTTTAGGGTTTACAATTTAGAGTTAAGGGTTTAGGGTTTGGGGTTTTGGATTTAGAGTTTAGGGTTTAAGGTTTAGGGTTTGGATTTAGGGTTTAGGGTTTGAGGTTTTGGATTTAGAGTTTAGGATTAGGGTTTAGGTTTTAGGATTTTGGGTGGTGGGTTTAGGGTTTAGGGTTTAGGGTTCAAGATTTAGGGTTTAGGGTTTTCTGTTTAGGATTTAAGGATTAGGATTTAAGGCTTAGGGTTTAGGGTTTAAGGTTAGGGTTTTGGGTTTCGGGTTTAGGGTTTAGGGTTTAGCGTATAGGGTTTAGGGTATTGGGTTTAGGGTTTACTGTTTAGGGTTTAGGGTTGAGGGTTGAGGGTTGAGGGTATGGGGTTTACGGTTTACGGTTTACAGTTTTGGATTTATGGTTTTGGATTTAGAGTTTAGGTTTAGGGTTTAGGGTTTAGGGTTTAGGGCATGGTGTTTAGGGTTTCGTGTTTAGGTTTAGGGTTTAGGGTATTGGGTTCAGGTTTTAGGGTTTTTTGTTTAGGGTTTTGGGTTTAGGATTTAAGGCATAGGGTTTGGGGTTTACGGTTTCGAGTTTTCAATTTAGAGTTTAAGGTTTATGGTTTAGGGTATTGGGTTTAGGGTGTATTATCTAGTGTTTAGGCTTTAGGGTTTGGGGTTTAGGGTTTAGGGTATAGTGTTTAGGGTTTAGGGTTTAGGGTTTGGGGTTTGGGGTTTTGTATAAAGAGTTTAGGTTTAGGGTATAGGCTTTAGGCTTTAGGGTATGGGTTTAGGGTTTAGGGTTTAGGGTATAGGGTTTTGGGTTTAGGGTTTCTGGTTTAGGTTTAAGGTTTAGGGTTTAGTGTTCAGGGTTTAAGGTTTTCATTTAGGGTTTTGGGTTTAGGATTTAAGGCTAAGGGTTTAGGCTTTAGTGTTTTGGTTTTTGGGTTCAGAGTTTCGGGTTTTGGATTTAGAGTTTAGGGATTAGTTTTTAGCGTATTGGGCATAGGGTTTAGGGTTTATGGTATTGAGTTTGTTGTTTAGGGTTTAGGGTTTAGGGTTCAAGGTTTTGGATTTTGGGTTCAGGATTTTTGGTTTAGGATTTAGGGCTTAGGGTTTTGGGTTTAGGCTTTTGGGTTTGGGGATTAGGGTTTACGGTTTACGGTTTAGCGTATTGGGTTTAAGGTTTAGGGTTTAGGGTTGTAGGGTTTAGGGTTTAGGGTTTTAGATTTTGGATTTAAAGTTTAGGGTTTAGGGATTGGCATTTTGGGTGTAGGATTTAAACTCTATGGTTTACGGTTTAGATTTAAGTTTTACGGTTTAGGGTTTAGGGTTTTGAGCTTCAGGGTTTTGGATATAGAGTTTAGGGTTTTGCATTTAAGGTTTAGGGCTTAGGGTTTAGGTGTTGGCATTTAGGGTTTAGGGCTTAGGGCTTAGGGTTTCTTGTTTAAGGTTTAGGGTTTAGGGATTGGGTTTCAGGGTTTAGGGTTTTGGATTTCGTGTTTTGGGTTTAGGGTTTTAGAGTCTGGGTTTAGGGTTTGGTGTATAGGATTTAGTGTTTAGTGTTTCTTGTTTAGGGTTTAGTATTTAGGGTTTAAGGTTTAGGGTTTATGGTTTAAGGTTTCATGTTTAGGGTTTTTGGGTTAGGGTTTAGAGTTTGGGGTTTTGGATTTAGAATTTAGGATTTAGGGTTTACTGTTTTGGATATAGAGTTTAGGGTTTAGGGTTTAGGGTTTAAAATTTTAGGTTTAGGGTTTGGCATTTATTGTTTCATGTTTGTTGTTTAGGCTTTACGATTTAGGGTTTTGGGTTTAGGGTTTGGGATTTAGGATTTAGGATATATGATTTAGGGTTCTAGTTTAGGGTTTAAGGTTTAGGGTTTAGGGTTTAGGGTTTGCCCTTTAGGGTTTAGTGTTTGGGATTTAAGGTTTAGGTTTTAGGGTTTACAGTTTTGGGTTTGGGGTTTAGGGTTTAGCATTCAAGGTTCAAGGTTTTGGATAAAGAGTTTAGGGTTTAGGGTTTAGGGTTTAGTGTTTAGGGTTTAGGGTTTGGGGTTTAGGGTTTTAGATTTGGGGTTTAGGGTTTAGGGTGTAGCATTTGTTGTTTAAGGTTTTGGGTTTTGGGTTTTGGGTTTAGGGTTTAGGGTTTAGGACTTAGGGTTTAGGGTTTAGGGTTTAGGGTTTAGGGTTTATGGTTTAGGGGTTAGGGTTTAGGGTTTAGGGTCTAGGGTTTCCAGTTTTTGGTTTAGGGTTCAGAGTTTAGGGTTTTGGATTTAGAATTTAGGGTTTAGGGTTTAGGGTTTAGGGTTTTGGATATAGAGTTTTGGGTTTAGCGTTTAGGGTTTTAGATTGTAGGTTAGGGTTTGGTATTTAGGGTTTAGGGTTTAGGGTTTAGGATTTAGGATTTAAGATTTAGGGTTGACAGTTTAGGGTTTAGGGTTTAAGGTTTAGGGTTTAGGGTTTAGGGTTAGGCCTTTAGTGATTAGTGTCTGGGACTTAAATTTAAAATTTTAGGGTTTAGGGTTTAAGGTTTTGGGTTTGGGGTTCAGGGTTTAAGATGTAGGGTTTAGTGTTCAAGGTTTTGGATAAAGAGTTTCGAGTTTAGGGTTTAGGGTATTCGGTTTAGGGTTTAGGGTTTAGGGTTTAGGGTTTGGGGTTGAGGGTTTGAGATTTTGTGTTTAGGGTTTGGGGTGTAGGGTTTAGGGTTTAGCGTTTGTTGTTTAAGGTTTTAAGTTTAGGGTTTAGGGTTTAGGGTTTAGGGTTTAGGATTTAGGATTTAGAGTTTAATGTTTAGGGTTTAGGGTTTAGGGTTTTGGGTTTAGGGTTTAGGATTTAGGCTTTAGGGTTTAGGGTTTAGGGTTCAGAGTTTGGGGTTTTCGATTTAGAATTTAGAGTTTAGGGTTTTGGATATAGAGTTTAGGGTTTGGGGTTTGGGGTGTTAAATTTTGGGTTTAGGGTTTGGCATTTAGAGTTTAGGGTTTGTTGTTTAGGATTTAGGGTTTACGATTTAAGGTTTTGGGTTTAGGGTTTAGGATTTACGATTTACGATTTACGATTTATAGTTTAGGGTTTAAGGTTTAGGGTTTAGGGTTTAGAGTTTGGCATTTAAGGTTTAGGGTTTAGGGTTTGGCATTTAGGGTTTAGGGTTTGTTATTTAGGGTTTAGAGTTTAGGGATTGGGGTTCAAGGTTTAGGGTTTTTGATATTAGGGTCTAGGGTTTAGGGTATAAGGTTTAGGGTTTTAGATTTTGGGTTTAGGGTTTGGTGTTTAGGGTTTAGGGTTTAGTGTTTCTTGTTTGGGGTTTAAGGTTTAGTGTTTAGAGTTTAGATTTTAGGGTTTAGGATTTAGTACTTAGGGTTTAGGGTTTATGGTTTTTGGTTTAGGGTTTAGGGTTTAGTGTTTTTGGTTTAGGGTTTCGAGTTTAGGGTTTCGGATTTAGCATTTAGGGTTTAGGGTTCAGGGTTTAGGGTTTTGGAAATGGAGTTTAGGGTCTAGGGTTTAGCATTTTAGATTTTTGGTTTAGGGTTTGGCGTTTAGGGTTTAGGGTTTGTTGTTTACGGTTTGGGGTTTACGGTTTTGGGTTTAGGATTCAAGGTTTAAGGGTTAGGCATTAGGGTTTAAGGTATAGGGTTTGGCCTTTAGGGTTTAATGTTGGGATTTAAAGTTTAGGTTTTAGGGTTTTGGGTTTAGGGTTTTGGGTTTATGATTTAGGGTTTAGGGTTCAAGGTTTTGGATAAAGAGTTTAGGGTTTAGTGTTTAGGATTTAGGGATTAGGGTTTAGGGTTTTGCCTTTAGGGTTTAGGATTTAGGATTTAAAGCTTAGGTTTTAGGGTTTATGGTTTAGGGTTTTCGGTTTAGGGATTAGGGTTTATGATTTAGGGTTTCAGGTTCAAGGTTTTGGATATAAGGTTTAGGGTTTAGTGTTTGGGGTTTGGGGTTTAGGGTTTAGTGTTTAGGGATTAGGGTTTAACGTTTACAGTTTAAGGTTTAGGGTTTAGCGTTTGTTGTTTAAGGTTTTGGGTTTAGGGTTTAGGATTTAGTTTTAAGGTTTAGGGTTTAGGGATTAGAGTTTAGGATTTAGAGCATAGGGGTTAGGGTTCAGGGTTTAGGGTTTTGGAATTAGATTTTAGGGTTTAGGGTTTAGCGTATTGGGTTTAGGATGTAGGGTTTAGGGTTTGGGGTTTAGGATTTAGGGTTAAGGGCTTAAGGTTTAAGGCTTAAGGCTTAGGGTTTAGGATTTACAGTTTAGAGTTAAGGGTTTAGGGTTTTGGATTTAGAGTTTAGGGTTTAGGGTTTAAGGTTTAGGGTTTGGATTTAGCATTTATGGTTTAGGGTTTAAGGTTGAAGGTTTTGGATATAGAGTTTAGGATTAGGGTTTAGGGTTTAGGATTGAGGGTGGCGGGTTTAAGGTTTAGTGTTTAGCATTTAGGGTATTTGGTTTAGGGTTTCGGGTTTAGGTCTAGGGTTTAAGGTTCAGGGATTTGGGTTTAGGGTTTTGTGTTTCAGATTTATGGTTTAGGATTTAAGGCTTAGGGATTAGGGTTTAAGGTTTAGGGTTTTGGGTTTCGGGTTTCGGATTTAGAGTTTAGGGTTTAGGGTTTAGCGTATTGGGTTTAGGGTATAGGGTTTAGGGTATTGGGTTTAGGGTTTACTGTTTAGGGTTTAGGGTTTAGGGTTGAAGGTTTAGGGTATTGGGTTTAGGGTTTAGGGTTTAGGATTTGTGGTTTTGGATTTAGAGTTTAGGTTTATGGTTTAAGGTTTAGGATTTAGGGTTTAGGGTTTCGTGTTTAGGTTTAGGGTTTAAGGTTTAGGGTTCAGGGTTTAGGGTTTTTTGTTTAGGGTTTTGGGTTTAGGATTTATGGTTTAGGATTTAAGGCGTAGGTTTGGGGTTTATGGTTCCGAGTTTTGGATCTAGAGTTTAGGGTTTAGGGTTTAGGGTATTGGGTTTAAGGTGTAGTGTCTAGTGTTTAGGGTTTAGGGTTTGGGGTTAGGGTTTAGGGTATGGGGTTTAGGGTTTAGGGTTTAGGGTTTTGTATTTAGAGTTTAGGTTTAGGCTTTAGGCTTTAGGGTTTATGGTTTAGGGTATTCGGTTTTGGGTTTAGGGTTTCTGGTTTAGGGTTTAGGTTTCAGGGTTTAAGGTTTTCGTTTTAGGGTTTTGGGTTTAGGATTTAGAGCTTCGGGTTTAGGCTTTAGGGTTTTGGGTTTTGGGTTTTTGGATTTAGAGTTTCGGGTTTTGGATTTAGAGTTTAGGGTTTAGCGTATTGGGCATAGGGTTTAGGTTATTGGGTTTGTTGTTTAGGGTTTAGGGTTTAGGGTTTAGGGCTTAGGGTTCAGGGTTTTGGGTTTAGGATTTATTGTTCAGGGTTTAGGGCTTAGGGTTTAGGGTTTAGGGTTTTGGGTTTGGGGATTAGGGTTTAGGGTTTACAGTTTAGCGTATTGGGTTTAGGGTTTAGAGTTTAGGGTTATAGGGTTTAGGGTTTAGGGTTTTAGATTTTGGATTTAAAGTTTGGGGTTTTGGGATTGGCATTTAGGGTGTAGGATTTAAACTTTACTGTTTACGGTTTACGATTTACGTTTTACGGTTTTGGGTTTTAGGTTTTGGGTTTTGAGGTTCAGCATTTTGGATATAGAGTTTAGGGTTTAGGATTTAGGGTTTAGGGATTAGAGTTTGGGGTTTAGGGTTTAGGATTTAGGGTTTAGGGATTAGTGTTTGGGGTTTGGGGTTTTAGATTTAGGGTTTAAGGTTTGGCATTTAAGGTTTAGGGCTTAGGGTTTAGGGTTTGGCATTTAGGGTTTATGGCTTAGGGCTTAGGGTTTCTTATTTAGCGTTTAGGGTTTAGGGATTTGGTTTCAGGGTTTAGGGTTTTGGATTTCGTGTTTTGGGTTTTGGGTTTAGGGTTTTAGAGTCTGGGTTTAGGGTTTGGTGTTTAGGGTTTACAGTTTAGTGTTTATTGTTTAGGGTTTAGATTTTATGGTTTAGGATTTAGGTTTTAGGGTTTAGGGTTTAGTATTTATGGTTTAGGGTTTATGGTTTATGGTTTAGGGTTTAGGGTTTACGGTTTAGGGTTTTTGGTTTTGGGTTCCGAGTTTGGGGTTTTGGATTTAGAATTTAGGATTTAGGGTTTACGGTTTTGGATATAGAGTTTAGGGTTTAGGGTTTAGGGTTTTAGAATTTAGGTTTAGGGTTTGGCATTTAGTGTTTCGGGTTTGTTGTTTAGGCTTTACGGTTTTGGGTTTTGGGTTTAGAGTTTGGGATTTAGGATTTAGGATTTAGGGTTTAAGGTTCAGGGTTTAGGGTTTAAGGTTTAGGGTTTGCCCTTTAAGGTTTAGTGTTTGGGATTTAAAGTTTAGGTTTTAGGGTTTACAGTTTTGAGTTTTGGGTTTTGTGTTTAAGGTTTATGATTTAGGGTTTAGCATTTAGGGTTCAAGGTTTTGGATAAAGAGTTTAGGGTTTAGGGTTTAAGGTTTGGTGTTTAGGTTTTAGGGTTTGTGGTTTAGGGTTTTAGATTTTGGGTTTAGGGTTTCGCGTTTAGGGTTTAGCATTTGTTGCTTAAGGTTTTTGGTTTTTGGTTTAGGGTTTTGGGTTTAGGGTTTTGGGTTTAGGATTTAGGGTTTAGGGTTTAAGTTTTAGGGTTTAGGGTTTAGGGTTTATGGTTTAGGGTTTTGGGTTTAGGGTTTTTGGTTTTTGGTTCAGGGTTCAGAGTTTGGGGTTTTGGATTTAGAATTTAGGGTTTAGGGTTTAGGGTTTGGGATATAGAGTTTAGGGTTTAGCGTTTAGGGTTTTAGATTGTAGGTTAGGGTTTGGTATTTAGGGTTTAGGGTTTGTTGTTTAGGGTTTAGGATTTAGGATTTAGGATAAAGGGTTGACAGTTAAGGGTTTAGGGTTTAAGGTTTATGGTTTAGGGTTTAGGGTTAGGCCTTTAGAGATTAGTGTTTGGGAATTAAAGTTAAAATTTTAGGGTTTAGGGTTTTTGGTTCTGGGTTTGGTGTTTAGGGTTTAGTGTTCAAGGTTTTGGATAAAGAGTTTCGGGTTTAGGGTTTAGGTTATTGGGTTTAGGGTTTAGTGTTTAGGGTTTGGGGTTTGGGGTTGAGGGTTTTAGATTTAGGGTTTAGGGTTTGGGGTTTAGGGTTTAGCGTTTATTGTTTAAGGTTTTAGGTTTAGGGTTTAGGGTTTAGGGTTTAGGGTTTGGGGTTGAGGATTTAGGATTTAGGGTTTAGGGTTTAGGGTTGTTGTTTAGGGTTTAGGGGTTTGGGTTTAGGGTTTAGGATTTAGGCTTTAGGCTTTAGGGTTTAGGGTTCAGAGTTTGGGGTTTTGGATTTAGAATTTAGTGTTTAGGGTTTTGGATATAGAGTTTAGGGTTTCGGGTTTCGGGTTTTAGATTTTAGGTTTAGGGTTTGGCATTTAGGGTTTAGGGTTTGTTGTTTAGGATTTAGGGTTTACGGTTTAAGGTTTTGTGTTTAGGGTTTAGGATTTAGGATTTAGGATTTAGGGTTTACGATTTACGGTTTAATGTTTAAGGTTCAGGGTTCAGGGTTTAGGGTTTAGGGTTTAGGGTTTGGGATTTAATGTTTAGGTTTTAGGGTTTACGATTTTGGGTTTAGGGTTTAGGGTATTTGATTTAGGGTTTAGGGTTCAAGGTGTTGGATAAAGAGTTTAGGGTTTAGGGGTTCGGGTTAAGTGTTTGGGGTTTAGGGTTTAGGGTTTTAGATTTTGGGTTTAGGGTTGAAGGCTTAGGGTTTAGGGTTTAGAGTTTGGCATTTAGGGTTTAAGGTTTAGGGTTTGGCATTTAGGATATAGGGTTTGTTGTTTAGGGTTTAGAGTTTAGGGATTGGGGTTCAGGGTTTGGGGCTTTGGATATTAGGCTTTAGGGTTTAGGGTTTTAGATTTTGGGTTTAGGATTTGGTTTTTAGGGTTTAGGGTTTAGTGTTTCTTTTTTAGGGTTTGGGGTTTAGTGTTTAGAGTTTAGGATTTAGGGTTTAGGGTTTAGTATTTAGGGTTTAGGGTTTATGGTTTATGGTTGGTTTAGGGTTTAGGGTTTTTGGTTTAGGGTTCCGAGTTTGGGGTTTTGGATATAGAATTTAGGGTTTAGGGTTTAGGGTTTTGGATATAGAGTTTAGGGCTTAGGGTTAAGGGTTTTAGATTTTAGGTTTAGGGTTTGGCATTTAGGGTTTAGGTTTTGTTGTTTAGGGTTTGGGGTTTACGGTTTTGGGTTTTGCATTTAGGGTTTAGGATTTAGGATTTAGGGTTTAGGGGTTAGGGTTTAAGGTTTAGGGTTTGGCCTTTAGGGTTTGGTGTTGGGATTTAAAGTTTATGATTTAGGGTTTACGGTTTAGGGTTTAGGGTTTTGGGTTTTGGGTTTTGGGTTTAGGGTTTTAGATTTTGGGTTTAGGGTTTGGCATTTAGGGTTTAAGGTTTAGGGTTTGTTGTTTAGGGTTTAGGGTTTAGGGTTTAGGATTTAGGATTTAGGTTTTAGGGTTTAGGGTTTAGGGTTTATCTTTTAGTGTTTATGGTTTTGGGTTTAGGGTTTTTGGTTTAGGGTTCAGAGTTTGGAGTTTTTTATTTAGAATTTAGTGTTTACGGTTGATGGTTTTGGATATACAGTTTAGGGTTTATGGTTTAGGGTTTTAGCTTTTAGGTTTAGTGTTTCTCATTTAGGGTTTAGGGTTTGTTGTTTAGGGTTTACTGTTTACGATTTTGGTTTTGGGTTTAGGATTTAGGAATTAGGGTTTACAGTTTAGGGTTTAGGGTTTAAGGTTTAGGGTTTAGGGTTTAGGATTTGGCCTTTAGGGTTTAGTGTTTGGTATTTAAAGTTTAGATTTTAGGGTTTACAATTTAGGATTTTGGGTTTACGGTTTAGGGTTTATGGTTTAGGGTTTTGGGTTTAGGGTTTTTGGTTTTTGGTTCAGGGTTCAGAGTTTGGGGTTTTGGATTTAGAATTTAGGGTTTAGGGTTTAGGGTTTGGGATATAGAGTTTAGGGTTTAGCGTTTAGGGTTTTAGATTGTAGGTTAGGGTTTGGTATTTAGGGTTTAGGGTTTGTTGTTTAGGGTTTAGGATTTAGGATTTAGGATAAAGGGTTGACAGTTAAGGGTTTAGGGTTTAAGGTTTATGGTTTAGGGTTTAGGGTTAGGCCTTTAGAGATTAGTGTTTGGGAATTAAAGTTAAAATTTTAGGGTTTAGGGTTTTTGGTTCTGGGTTTGGTGTTTAGGGTTTAGTGTTCAAGGTTTTGGATAAAGAGTTTCGGGTTTAGGGTTTAGGTTATTGGGTTTAGGGTTTAGTGTTTAGGGTTTGGGGTTTGGGGTTGAGGGTTTTAGATTTAGGGTTTAGGGTTTGGGGTTTAGGGTTTAGCGTTTATTGTTTAAGGTTTTAGGTTTAGGGTTTAGGGTTTAGGGTTTAGGGTTTGGGGTTGAGGATTTAGGATTTAGGGTTTAGGGTTTAGGGTTTGTTGTTTAGGGTTTAGGGGTTTGGGTTTAGGGTTTAGGATTTAGGCTTTAGGCTTTAGGGTTTAGGGTTCAGAGTTTGGGGTTTTGGATTTAGAATTTAGTGTTTAGGGTTTTGGATATAGAGTTTAGGGTTTCGGGTTTCGGGTTTTAGATTTTAGGTTTAGGGTTTGGCATTTAGGGTTTAGGGTTTGTTGTTTAGGATTTAGGGTTTACGGTTTAAGGTTTTGTGTTTAGGGTTTAGGATTTAGGATTTAGGATTTAGGGTTTACGATTTACGGTTTAATGTTTAAGGTTCAGGGTTCAGGGTTTAGGGTTTAGGGTTTAGGGTTTGGGATTTAATGTTTAGGTTTTAGGGTTTACGATTTTGGGTTTAGGGTTTAGGGTATTTGATTTAGGGTTTAGGGTTCAAGGTGTTGGATAAAGAGTTTAGGGTTTAGGGGTTCGGGTTAAGTGTTTGGGGTTTAGGGTTTAGGGTTTTAGATTTTGGGTTTAGGGTTGAAGGCTTAGGGTTTAGGGTTTAGAGTTTGGCATTTAGGGTTTAAGGTTTAGGGTTTGGCATTTAGGATATAGGGTTTGTTGTTTAGGGTTTAGAGTTTAGGGATTGGGGTTCAGGGTTTGGGGCTTTGGATATTAGGCTTTAGGGTTTAGGGTTTTAGATTTTGGGTTTAGGATTTGGTTTTTAGGGTTTAGGGTTTAGTGTTTCTTTTTTAGGGTTTGGGGTTTAGTGTTTAGAGTTTAGGATTTAGGGTTTAGGGTTTAGTATTTAGGGTTTAGGGTTTATGGTTTATGGTTGGTTTAGGGTTTAGGGTTTTTGGTTTAGGGTTCCGAGTTTGGGGTTTTGGATATAGAATTTAGGGTTTAGGGTTTAGGGTTTTGGATATAGAGTTTAGGGCTTAGGGTTAAGGGTTTTAGATTTTAGGTTTAGGGTTTGGCATTTAGGGTTTAGGTTTTGTTGTTTAGGGTTTGGGGTTTACGGTTTTGGGTTTTGCATTTAGGGTTTAGGATTTAGGATTTAGGGTTTAGGGGTTAGGGTTTAAGGTTTAGGGTTTGGCCTTTAGGGTTTGGTGTTGGGATTTAAAGTTTATGATTTAGGGTTTACGGTTTAGGGTTTAGGGTTTTGGGTTTTGGGTTTTGGGTTTAGGGTTTTAGATTTTGGGTTTAGGGTTTGGCATTTAGGGTTTAAGGTTTAGGGTTTGTTGTTTAGGGTTTAGGGTTTAGGGTTTAGGATTTAGGATTTAGGTTTTAGGGTTTAGGGTTTAGGGTTTATCTTTTAGTGTTTATGGTTTTGGGTTTAGGGTTTTTGGTTTAGGGTTCAGAGTTTGGAGTTTTTTATTTAGAATTTAGTGTTTACGGTTGATGGTTTTGGATATACAGTTTAGGGTTTATGGTTTAGGGTTTTAGCTTTTAGGTTTAGTGTTTCTCATTTAGGGTTTAGGGTTTGTTGTTTAGGGTTTACTGTTTACGATTTTGGTTTTGGGTTTAGGATTTAGGAATTAGGGTTTACAGTTTAGGGTTTAGGGTTTAAGGTTTAGGGTTTAGGGTTTAGGATTTGGCCTTTAGGGTTTAGTGTTTGGTATTTAAAGTTTAGATTTTAGGGTTTACAATTTAGGATTTTGGGTTTACGGTTTAGGGTTTAGGTTTCTAGGTTTTGGATAAAGAGTTTAGGGTTTAGGGTTTAGGGTATTGGGTTTAGGTTCAGTGTATAGGGTTTAGGGTTTGGGGTTTAGGGTTTTAGATTTTGGGTTTAGGGTTTTGCGTTTAGTGTTTAGGGTTTAGCATTTGTTGTTTAAGGTTTTTGGTTTAGGGTTTAGTGTTTAGGATATAGGATTTAGGGTTTAGGATTTAGGTTTTAGGGTTTAGGATTTAGGGTTTAGGGTTAAGGGTTTAGGGTTTTTGGTGTAAGGTTCAGAGTTTGGAGTTTTGGATTTAGGGTTTAAGGTTTAGGGTTTAGGGTTTTGGACAAGAGTTTGGGGTTTAGGGTTTTAGATTTTAGGTTTAGGGTTTGGGATTTAGGGTTTAGGGTTTGTTGTTTAGGGTTTAGGGTGTCCGGCTTAGGGTTTTGGGTTTAGGATTTAGGATTTAGGATTTAGGGTTTAGGGTTTAGGGTTTGGCCTTTAAGGTTTAGCGTTTGGGATTTAAAGTTTAGGTTTTAGGTTGAACGGTTTAGGGATTTGGGCTTAGGGTTTAGGGTTTATGATTTGGGGTTTTGGATTTAGGGTTTAGGGTTTAGGGTTTGTTCTTTAAGGTTTAGGGTTTAGGGTTTTGGATTTAAGTTTTAGGGTTTAGGGTTTCGAATTTAGGGTTTTAGGTTTAGGGTTCAGGGTTTTGGGTTTTTGGTTTAGGGTTTAGGGTTTGGGGTTTTGGATTTAGAATTTAGGGTTTTGGGTTTAGGGTTTTGGATATGGAGTTTAGGGTTTAGGGTTTTAAATTTTATTTTTAGGATTTGGCATTTCGTGTTTAAGGTTTGTGGTTTAGGATTTAGGGTTTGGCCTTTAGGTTTTAGAGTTTCGGATTTAAAATTTAGGTTTTAGTGTTTAGGGTTTAGGGTTTATGATTTAGGGTTTATGGTTCAAGGTTCTGTATATAGAGTTTAGTGTTTAGGGTTTAGGGTATTGGGTTTAGGGGTTTAGGGTTTAGGGTTTAGGGTTTGGGGTTTAGGGTTTTAGATTTTGGGTTTTGGGTTTGCCGTTTAGGGTTTAAGGTTTAGCGTTTGTTGTTTAATGTTTAGGGTGTAGGGTTTAAGGGTTAGGATTTAGGGTTTAGGGTTTAGGGTTTAGGGTTTAGGGTTTAGGGTTTGGGGTTTAGGGTTTAGGGTTTAGGATTTAGGGCTTAGGGTTTAGGGTTTGGGTTTTGGATTTAGAGTTTAAGGTTTAGTGTTTTGGATTTAGATTTTAGGGTTTAGGGATTAGCGTATTGGGTTTAGGTTGCAGGTTTTAGGGTTTGGGGTTTAGGGTTTAGGGCGTATGGTTTAGGGTTTAGGGTTTGTATTTTGGATTTAGAGTTTAGGGTTTGGGGTTTTGGATTTAGAGTTTATGTTTAGGGTTTTAGATTTTAGGTTTAGGGTTTAGGGTTTAGGATTTATAGTTTAGGAATTAGGGCTCAAGGTTTAGGGTTTAGGATTTGGGGTTTAGGGTTTTAGATTTTGGGTTTAGGGTTTAGGGTTCAGGAATTGGCCTTTAGGGTTTAGAATTTAAAATTTATGGTTTACGGTTTAGGGTTTTGGTTTTAGGGTTCAAGGTATTGGTTTAGGGTTTAGGGTTTAGGGTTTGGGGTTTAGGGTTTTGGGGTTTAGAGTTTAGGGTTTTAGATTTTGGCTTTAGGGTTTGGCATTTAGGGTTTAGGGTTTAGGGTTTGTTGTTTAGGGTTTAGGGTTTAGGATTTAGTGTTTAGGGTTTAGGATTTAGGATTTAGATGTCGAAACAACCAAAAACAAGATGGAGAAGTCAAGCAATCACATTCAACTAAAACAGAAAAGTCTCAAAGTCAAGAGTACTCCCTTAATTGCTTCTTCCACCTTTCATTCTCGGTTTTCCTTCTCATCTCCATGCATTCTTGACTCTTTCCCCTCCTCTTGCCTCTTGCCTCTTGCCTCTTTGATCTCCTCCCCTCCTCTTTGGCCTAGCCTCCTTCCTCTCTTTAACCTAGCCACTCTTGTTCCCCCCTTTTCTTGACCTAGCTTCTTTATTTTATATGCTAGGGTTCTCTTCCTTTGGGCTTGGCCCATTAGAGCGAAGAGTAGGTCTTTTAAAACTTTTAATCTTTTCTTATTTTCTTTGACAAAAATAATAATTTTTGTAATTTTTTATTTTTCTTTGCACAATTTAAGCCCGGGTAAAATAGGGTGTACACAGATTCCCTTCTTTACTTGTCTTCCTTCAGAAGGGACACTTTCGTCGCTGGCAGAGGGAACAAGTAAAGACAAAAGGATGCCCTTATTTGTCTTGGCCGAAGGAAAACTAATTGGTGCTAAAACACTTAAGAAAATCTACCAGATCATTCACCCCAAAACATGAAAATAATGAAAAATGGTATTACCAGGTTTGGTCCAAGAAATCTACTTAAGTTTTTTAGACTTTCTAATGTAGATTTTAATTTTGAATGCCGTAGACAATCTTACGGTGGGGCTCGTGAGTCCCCAAAATTTATGGGAGTCAGCTTTCAAAACACTCAATGGCGAAAACTAATCACCACAGCGATCTTGACGGGCAAGAAACTCTAAAAAGTTGTGGATATCAGATCCCGAAACACTCATTGGCGAAATCTGATCCCTATGGAAGAAGAATTATGGGCGTCAGATCCCGAAACACTCATCAGCAGAATCTAATCCCTATGGAAAATGGTGGGCGTCAGATCCCAAAACACTAATCGGTGGAATCTGATCCCTAAAAAATGCTGGATGTCAAATCTTCGAAGCACTCGATGGTTGTCCAAGAACACCGAAGACTGATCATCACGAAGATCTAATAGTCTCCAAAAATTATGAGTACCAGGTTTCCAATGACCTTCTATGAGTACTGAAAAACCTTTCCCCCCGGAGAACTAAGAGTCCTCAAATGTTGTGGGTAACCAGTATTCGAAACACTCATCGGCGATAACTGATCAAGTTTTCGAAACACTCATCGGCAAAAACTGATTAAAAGAAAGTGAATATCATGTTTTTGAAACACTCATCAACGAAAACTGATATCAAGTTTTCGAACACTCTTCGGCGAAAACTGATGAAAAGAAAGTGAATATCAAGTTTTCGAAACACTCATCGGCGAAAACTAAGTGAATATCAAGTTTTCGGAACACTCATCAGCGAAAACTGATATCAAGTTTTCGAAACACTCATCGACGAAAACTGATTAAAAGAAAGTGAATATCAAATTTTCGAAACACTCGTTCGCAAAAACTTGATGACTAGGAGAAAATGTCAAGTTCTCAAAACACTCATTGGCAATAGCTTGACGACCAAGGAAATCGTGGCAGGCACGAGTCCCAAAAATTATGCGTACAAGATTTTCGATGGCTTCCTATGAGCACCGAAAATTGATCAGCCCATGAAATAAAGTTTAAATGACTAAAAAATTTTCCCTGCTTCCCAGCTTGCCTGGATTTCACAAGTCTAAAAGGATTTATGCAAAACATGTTTTTCCTGCTCTTCCCAACTTGCTCGGGTTTAGCAGGTGATAAAAAGATTTATGCATATCTGGATCATGCCAATGCTTATGCGAATACCATGTCAGACAGGAATGTAAAAATCATGAGTACTATGCAATCATCGCACAATAATCACTTGATGACTCATGGAAGTATCGTGCAAATGTCATGCAAATGGAGGCACCTGCAAATGCAGTAATGATGCTAATAAATTAAACGACTCAAATGTGAATACACATGCAAAGACAATGAACATATGCAAACATAGTGATAACACGAGCATATAAGAGACATGCATACAAACATTGTCCAAAACATCACTTTATTTATTTTTATTTGATTTTCTCTTTAAAAGGGAAAATGGAAACAACATTTGGGGATACTCATGCCCCAACACTTTGAGGGGAAGTGATTCCCTAGCCTTTCTAGGGAAAGAAAGTTGTGGGTGCATTAGGATCTTGACAACCAAAAAGATGATTCCCTAGTCCACTGACAGGAGAATGGAGGAAAATTCAGGGCATTAAAGACCATATACAGCCAAAAAGCTGTTTTCAGACACCGAGATCCCAACCCTAGATGCAGAGGAAATGGTTCTCCAGTCCCCAAAAAAAGAAGTTAAAAGAGAACTTGAGACATCGGAATCCCAAGACAAGCAGAGAGGGGTATGTTTTTGGGATACTCCGATCCTAATACTAAGGGCGAGATGATTCCCCAGTTAATATGCGGGGATTAAGTCTGTATTCCAGGGAAGGGAATTCTCCAATTTATAGATCGAGGCAGGATGACTGTTTATAAAATGAAGAGGTAAAATTACTATCCTATCAATGGGAAGAACGAAGACAAGTGAAGGCAAACACCATTTAATCACATCTTAGCCATTGAAAATCAAGTAAGGAGGGTAAAAAAAATGCTTCAGCTTTGACTAAGCTATCAAAAGCCAATTAAGGAAATCTTTGACTTTATTTTGAAGTTCATCTTGATTTCGAGTATTCAACACTAATCAAGCACCTCTTCTTTCTTAAAAGTTAACTTGGTCTTAACCATTGAAGACCAAGTAAAGAAATAAATCAATACATTGGTTTCAATCATCGAAAATCAAGTAGAAAAAATAGCATGGTAGAGGTGACCTGATTACAATCCTCAAAACCAAGCATTGTCTACCCTCATACTTCTATTTTCAAGGATTTACATTTAAATGTGAAGTATAACCTTACTCTCATTAGAATGAAATTTATTAAAGAATCAAGAGAGAATTTGACACATCTAAGTCCCACGATAAGCACAGAAAGAGACACATTGTGGGATCTCGTGACCCTGTCTCTAAAAATAGGAGGACTCCCAAGTCAATGAATGAGGGGTTTGGACTACACATGGAGAGAAAGGGATTCCCCGGCCAAGAGGCTGAGACAGGGTAACATTCTATTCAATGACGAGATAAGGTAAAATTACTCTCCTAATGACTGGAGGAGTAAAAACAAGTGAAGGCAAACATCATTTGATCATACCTCTAATCATTGAAAACAAAAGAAAGAGGGTTAAAGATGCTTCAGTTTTGAACAAATTGTCAAAAGCCAAGTGAGAAAATTATGATCTCATTTTGAAGTCAAGAACTTCTCTTAGAAGTCGATTAACATGGTCTCAACAATTGAATACCAAGTAAAGAAATTAATCAACATATTGGTTTCAATCATTGAGAACCCAATGGAAAAAACTCATACAAGAAGTTCCTTGTTTTCAATTTTCGAAATCAAGCATTGCTTCTCCCATGATTTTCAATGATTTGCAAATGTGAAGTACAGGCTCCTTCACATTAGGATGAGATCACCAAAAGTTTAAAATGCCCTGCCTAAAACGATGGTCAAATAAAGAAAGGTTTGTCAAATTTATCTTGGGACTAATGAGAAGTGTCAACATGATACACATGTGGAAAATGAGAAATCCAACAGAAGAGTGGACTTGTATTAAAATGATGAGTCGTCCTTAGCGATAACATTGACCACATGACTGACAATAACATGGTACCATAAATATGCATATAGAGTCTGCAAAGAATGACCACAGTGGGATGAAAGTAGACTTCTCTGGGTTATGGATTTTTGGCTGCAATTAAAGAATGGGGTTTACTGGGGAGAAAAGGGATTTTCCTTTTTTCGAAAAAGAGGGTAATAGGCCTGAGGGATGGAAAGTTTCCCCACCTTTATTTAAGGATAAAATTTGGATAGGGATCAAGGGATTCAAGGTTGATATTTCCCGGGGGGAAGTTTATTCCCTGAGGGCTAAGATTGAAGTGTTTCTCTCATTTTATTTACTTAGCTCTACACAAAACATTTGAATTTACTATACCTCAATGAGGACTTTATAAGCCTTCAACATAGTCAAATGGATGCAAAATGTGGGCTTATGAAAGGGAAAAAGGGGCCCAAAAATTATTGTGGGAACATAATGAAAACTCTTTAAATTGAAATTGCTTTAACCAATGAGTTTTGTATCTGAGAGCTACCAAGGTCTTTGAACAAACTGAGTATCCAACTAGCAAATACAACGAACCAGGGAATAAGAAATGGGGTTTGTGTTTGGACAAATGGAGAATGAAATGAATGCCTCCATTATTTCTTTCAAACCAATGCATTTAAAGCTTTAATTAAAATTATAAACAAGTTCTAGAACCGGCATGAGCAGACAGATTACACTCAAAGATAATCGATGAAAAGAAATTAGTGTTTGGCTCAAATAATTTCCCACAAGGTTTTACTCTCACATTGGTAACTTGCAAAGCCAATTGGATACTAAACTTGCATAAGAAACAAAGCTCTAATCATGGATTGAACTTATATCCTGAGTTATCCTTATTATTCCCCAGTGTTTATTTTAATGTCAAGTAATTTTAAAAACATATGCACGTAGGCTTAAAAGCGGCTAACAATGGAGGATAGTGTTCCTCTCCTTTTTTTGGCAATTGATTTCTTGAAATACACAAAGTCGAAACACTACTCGTTCCAGGTGAACATTAACTAGGTTTAGACTTTTGAAAACTCCACTCCTGGCCCAAATGGGGTGACTAGAGGTGGTCTTTATTGTGTTTTAGGAAAACCAAGAAATGCCTCATATCCTTGATATAGCCAACTCATTTGCTTTTATTAAGGCTCTTTTCCTTATTTTTACTTTTCTTTTCCTTTTTTCCTTATTTCTCTTATTTTTAATTCTCCGGAAAACATGGATAAGACTGAGGTGTGTGAAAAATGTCGCTTATGAAGTGAGTGATGCTTCTCAAGAGACTCACGACTATACATATGTGCGGTATCTTCTTTTATCAATCAAGTTAATTGCCAATGTTGGATTAAAATGAATGACGGTTACTGATAAAAAGACACTTTCCTTTATTCCCAAAGTAAGTGTGACGAAGTTCATTCGAAAAAGATTCTAAGACACTTCAAACTATTTGATGTCATTCACTCTAACATTTTCTAATCAAGCTTGGCACATTTTACCCTCTTTGCGAATGTACCTTCAAACACAGGAGTTGGGGTGATCTTCTTGTTCCTCATTAATATTTGGACATTAGCTTGAAAAGTGCTACCCTCTTTGTTAATGGAACCATGGGTCTTGGGTTTACGATCCCTTGATCCGATAACTATCTGAATAATCCCAGTAAAAACACCTCCAGAACTCGGATATGATAATCTCCCATTGCATGCACTAAGGATTTTAAAACAAATGAGATTCTAAACTGGTGCCTCTCCGGCATAGGCATAGAGTTTGAGGTATAACAGTTCCCTGGTGCAGGCACTGGAGTTTGTGATGGACACAAGGGGTGCTATGTGGAATCATGGTCACGACATCATGGATTGGGCATGAGCTAAAATGGTAGTCCCCAAAGTATGCCGTGGGGTTATTGACATAAAAAGCTAAAAGATGATTCCACAGTGCAATCAGTAGGTCTCATGGTAGCCAGGGGCATTGGAGTTCATGACCAAACCCAAGTTAATGACTCCCCAAACAGGCACCGGGAGACGAGTCTAACACGATGATTCATCTTTGAAGGCACTGATGCTCTAGACAAACTCAAGATGATGACTCCTTATGATGTAATGCGATGATTTCCTTATGAGGATACCGAGATTCTAGGCCAGTATCATGGCCTGGGACAAACATGGTCTTAGGTTCATGATTCCCTATTGCAGACACTAGGATTTTAAGGCCGACACGAGTTTAAAACGATGGTTCCCCAATGAGAGACTAAAACATGCCCTTAGACAATATTTCTCCAGTATAAACACTGAGTTCTAAACACGTATTGAGAGCACATACCCCAGTGCAGGCATTGGGGCCTGAGGTATGGTGCATTTGGTGATTCCCAAATGTAGGCATTGAGGTTCAGATACAAGATTAGGAGTGCGATTCCCCTGTGCGAGCACTGGGTTTAAAGCAAGAATGCTAGTTCTAAAACGATGGCCCTCTTTATACTGGGAATTTAAAACGAGGGTTTCCCAATGCAAGTGCTGAGGCTCAAGGCAAGAATGAATCTAGAAATGTGATTCTTTAGTCACCATCTAGCTTCAACAGCCAGACTCATTCTTGAGGACAAACAATTATCGGGCGCTAGCCAGGTATCTTCATGAAGATTTCTTTTCAAGAAACAAGCGGTTACATTTGCAATTATCTCGAGGATCATTCTCTGGATCTCTAGTTGTCTCCTTGTCAGTCAAGCGATTCTATGAGAGACCAAGACTGGAGTGTAAAGAAAAGTTTCGTTACACACACATGGGGTTTCTTTTTCTTTTAGTCAAATGTTGCGATTGACAAATGAGATTCTTAACGGAAACAACGATTCCTCAAGGTATGAAAATTCATGATTAGCAGGAAAAAGAATATTTCCTTCACGTTAAGCGTCTTAATTACCTGCCCCAACATTGACTTTAGCTCGCGTGAAGCTTGCTAGTACAAACCCAAAAGATTGACACCATGGACCTCAATAATTGTAAATATAACCACTGTTTACTATCTATGCAGATAAATGAACAAATGTTAATACAATCTTATGGGCTAGGAATTAATGTGGGGGAGAAAACATCTTCGTCACATGTACAAATATTATTCACAAGAGGAATGGAAAGACAATGGTGATTTAAATTAGAAACAAATGTGGTAAAGAATGAAAAAGAAAATTTTTATCTTTATTTTATTTTACAATGCAAAGGAAATTATGAGAAAAAGGAAATTATTTTTTTATATGCAGACAATTTTTTTTATATACAAAGCAAAGAAAAAGCAAAATATTTTTTATATATATACAATACAAAGAATTTCTTTTCTAAAAAGGGAAAATTGTTTTTTTTTTCATAGCTCAAAAGAAAATGTTAAATGCAATGCAAACAAAATTTTAGAAAAGTAATTTTTTTAATAAGAAAAAGGAAAACTTTTTGTTTTATATAATGAAAAGAAAATTTTATATATACGATGCAAAGAAAAAAATTACTTTTCATAATTCAAAGGAAAATTTTATATACAATGCAAAGAAAATTTGAAAATTTTTTTATATTTTTTTTCATATATACAATGCAAGGAATTTCCTCTTCTTTTTTTTATATAATGCAAAGAAAAAGTGATTTCCTTTTCTTTTATACAAAGGAGAATTTTAACATGCAATGCCAATGAAATTATAAAAAGGAAAAAAATTTTGAACAATACAGAGAAAATTTTTTTGTATATACAATGCCAAGAGAAGGAGGTTTTTTTTATAATTTAAAAGAGAATTTTGTATGCAACGCAAATGAAATTATAAGAAGAAAAATTGTTTTTCATACAATGCAAAGAAAATATTATTTTATATATATATATATATATATATGTGTGTGCAATGCAAAGAAAAATTGTTTTTTTTATTCATAATTCAAAAGACAATTTTATATACAATGTGTAACTATCGTTTTTGGTTCAAACAATTGTAATTTGGAATTAGGACCATAGGGAGTCTTAACCATGGGGGACTTGTCCTTAGGTGATGCACCTAGGTACCTACGTATCCTTCAGAAGGGATCAAAGTCCACGTAGTTCGTAATGGTCACGTCTATAGGAGCTGTTCGGCGAGGTGATTACATGTATCGGGCTGTGTCTGGCTAAGACATATCTAAAGTACTCTGGGTGGGCGAGTCGCTCTTAGGAGGTTGCCTTAGTGGGAGAGAGCTCGGGTCTCTGAGGGCTACTGGAAGCCATGTAAGTGGTAGACTCCGGGATGGAGGAGAGCTTGTCGGTGGTTGGCCTGGGTGGAACCTCGGGATGTGTGGAGGATTTGTGTGAGGTGTCTGAGGATGCTCAGGTTACCAAGAGTATGTGAGGGATCTTAGATTAGGTGTCGTAGTCCTTTAGGTTGCGTATCTCTAGAGCCTGGGTGAGGGTCTATTTATACTGAGTGTGGGGAGATCGTGCTCGACCCACGATCTCGTGCACCGTGGGTCACCCCACGATGCTTACGGAGTTCCCACGTCTGGTTAAGTGGGTACTTCTTGATGTGACGTGGGCAAGGACCACGTAAGTAGTAGATTAATGGTCTCACGTGCCACTAGCATGCGTGGCGGCTAGGTATCTAAAGCTTAACGCCACGTGTCCCAATGTGGAATATTCTGTTGTTACATAAGTCCCCCAAGACGACGGGTGCCGGGCGCCCGTGGACTTTAGTTCCCTTGTCTGTAAGCTACTTAGGAATTTTTGTTTCCTCTGAACATAGGAGGGCTCGCCCGTGCGAGGTCAAGGTTGCTCTATGTTGATCGTCCGACCTACGAAGACAATGTCCTTCGTTTCGTTCCGTGGAAGCGGAGACGCTTGGGAGGTGACATGCATCCTACTTTGTGTGGCTGATTGCTTGACTTCCTCAGCAAGTTTTCGAACCGTCTTTGTAGAAAGTACGCGACTTACCGAGGTAGAGTCATCATTGCTCAGAGGGGTATTTTTCGGAATACCCTTTGTGGGTAAGCAGAAGAAGTCAAAAGGCCAGGGGTCGTTTGGTCATTTCGGGGAGCTCTTCTCTGGTCAGGTTCATCCGCAGCTAGTGGCTGATTGGGGATTTCTTGCTGAGAGTTGTATATGGAAGGAGTGGGCTTGTTGCAGGTGCCACGCGTCAGAGCTTGAATGGGTACCACTGACGTCAGGTGTTTTGCCGCCGTTTCTCCTTCATTAAATGTGGGTTTGTTTCCAAGGGCAGCCATCATTAGCCTGGGCCGAGGATTTTTCTTAAAAGGCCCCCTGGCGTCTCCAGGTGACTTTTGAGTTTCTTAGGGCTTTTCGGTCTTTGTGTTTCTGTTGCCCCAGCTGTGAATCTCAGTCGTTCTTCGTCTCCACGTGTTCGATCGAGGTGAATGGCTGTAGATGGACCTGGTTCTAGAGGATAATAAATTTTATCCGTTGCGAGATACGAGGGGGCTGAGGTTTTTGAATCGTCGCGCCTCTGGGTACCCTATAAATGTCCAGCGTTTGAAAGTTTGTGACTTTACATTTGCATTCACCTTTCCCAGCTGCTTTTGTTTCCCCTGCCTTTACATTGCTTTCTCTGATTCTTGCCCCTTCTTTTGGTTCTCTGTTCTCGTTGGGGTTTTTCCATGGTTGGTGGTGACGACTATAGCTTCTACCCCTTCGACTTTACTGACTTGGAGGATCGTCCTTCTTCTTCTCCTCCTCCTCCTCCCCCTTTTAGCCGTACTCATGACGTCGGTCGGAGTAAGGGGAAGAAATGCGATCAACAGAGTCTTTCTCCGAAGGTAGTGGCCGATGTCCCTATTGTGGTACCTGCTGGTGGTGAGAGGGAAGGACGGCTTGCCGCACCTTCGTCTTCCGAGAGAGATCGCTGGCAAGAGGGTCTTAAAAGGGAGAAGAGAAAGAAGGATGGAAGAGGTAAGGCGAGCGGACCCCGGGAGGGGGAAAGGAAAGGACCTTATGCGGCGGAGTTGCCCAAGGGCAGAGAAGGAGGGTTCAAGAAACGGCCTTCGGGTGTGGAATCGCAGTTGTCTTCACAGGTGGTACAGCGGAGTTCTGACCAGGGGGATTTGCAGGTGGAGGCGTCGGTCGAAGGTATTGTTCCATCCTCTGTTCCTGCCTCTCCTCCTGCTTCTGTTCCTGCCTCTATTCCCACTTCCGCTTCTGTCCATCAATCACCCATGAGGGTGACTCTATCAGCTCGTCCTCTTGTCGTGAGCCTCGTTGAGGAGCCTGCAGGAGATTTTGCCACGGCTCGGGTTTCGATGGGTGAGCCCGTGGTTGAGATTTCAGCCAGAGTTACGGAGTCTGGTGATACGCCATTGAGGCTTGAGCCCTCTCAGATAGAGGGAATGTAGTGGCGAGTCAAGCGGCTGCCACAATAGATTTTGTCTCGGGATCGAGCATCGGCCCTTCTGAACCCTTTGGGCCACCAGAGGGGGGACTAGCTTTTGAGTTGGTGGCATTGGGCAGGCATTTCTCCATGGAGATGCGGGAGAGGGAAGCTAGGGGGCTGGACACTTGTCCCCTGAATCTTGCTGTTCGAGGCTTCAGTCGAGTTGTTAAGGCACTAGCTGACTTCCACCAAGTTGGCTTTAAGTGGGAGAAGCGTGTGGTGAGCTCCCTTATCCTGGTGTTTTGCTCATTTTGGTTTATCTTTTGTGTTCTTGACTTTCCCCTTTTGTAGGAGGAGATCCGTCTCGACCGGGATCAGTTTGCTGGTGTTGCGTCTTCCAAAAGTCTGGCTTTGCAAGTCTCCCAGAAGAGGTTGGCGGACGTGCGGGGGCAGCTATCCGTAAAGAAATTGGAGTGTGAGGATCAAGGACACGAGATTAAGTCCTTGACTTACGAGGTGGCCCGTATTAGGGCTGAAGCTGGACATCCTTCCGAGGTTACGCTCCATCGCTCGGAATTGGAGAAGATTCGGAATGAGCTGGCCGCCCGTCGGGACGATGCTGAGAGGTGTCGGCAGGAGCTGCATTCGCTCCGCGAAGCTTTACAAGTTGCGGAGGCTTGCGCTTCCGAGAACCTTTCAGGTTTGATGGCGGCCGAGGATAAAGTTGCCGACGTCGCTGATATCCAGTGGGAGTTACCTGCGCAGAGGATGTACGGCATGCTCCTGGCGGTCTAGCAGCTCAAGCGTCTCTGCAGGGAGAGGTTTTCAGGGGAGTGGGTGGCTTCCTTTCATCCTTCTTTGGAGTTCTTTGATGGTGAGCTTCGCGGTCGATCAAAAGCAGATCCTCCGTTGAATCATACCTATTTTCATTAACTGACCGACCGCCTGGTGGAGCACCAGGTGTTGTCTCGAATCGGCGGGCGAGCTCCAGAGATTGGACCTACTTCTCAGCAATTAGCTGAAGCGACCATGCAGTGTGGCTGGAAGGGCTTGTCCGTGTGGAGCCTGCTGGGGCTAAGGCCTTCGTAGATCTTGGGGATGCCCAAGAATACGTTTATGTAGCTTTCAGGGTGTTTACCCTTTGTAATGGGCAGACACCCTCTCATTTTTGGCATTTAATGAGAATTTTCTTTTTAATGAGTTTTCGCTGCCTCTCTTTTTACTTCTGGGCAAAAAGTCGTGCGTGATTGCAGTTTCTCTTTTCTTTGTTGTCCTTTTACGTCTGGGTAAAAAAGATCTTTTGCATGAGCACCGTGTGATCATGACGGTTTCTATGCAGTTTGCTAGCAAGATTTTGTCGAACGTTCGTTTTGTGTTTTTCGCACCCAAGGGGTTTTTACCGTGCTGTTGGGGGAAATATTAGCTTGGCCCTGGAGGCGCTTAGCGTTTCTTACGGTGATCGGCCCATTGTCCTGTGGTAGGACGTACGCGAGTACTTTGCAAATTTGAAGCCTTGTCTTTTGCCGGAAAGGAATACTTCAATAATAATAGACAAAATGGTTACATTCGTGCAGCCTCAGTCGGGCTAACCTTAGTCAGGCTGAATGTAAAGAAGATGATTACATTCAAATTGCCTAGGTCAGGCGGGCCTTAGTCAGGCTGAAGTGAATCCTAAATTTGAAATAAAGAGACATACGTGGCATGACCTAAAGGTGGTATAAGAGCGCAAAGTGTGTTTAGTGATTTAGGCGGAGGTCTGGTCCGGGCGAGCGAACTCTAGTTTCTTTCCTCCTGAATCTTTACCCTCGGGGGCTCCTCGTGTGTTTCTTGGGGACCAAGGCGGGCGACCTTGACGGTCTTGGTTAGGCTCACTACGTAGCATGCTCGCGCTAGTTTCTGGTCCGCCATGATTTCTCCAACCCCGTGGGGTGTTGGGAATTTCATTGTGAGCTGTGCGGTGGACACCACAGCCCAGAGTTTGGTTAGGGACGGTCGCCCAAGGCTTGCATTGTATGCTGATGGCACTGAGACGATGATAAAGTCCACATCGAGGCTCGCGACCTTTGCTAGAGTGCCCATGGTTGTTCGGGTGGTGATGATTCCTTCTGCTGGAACCTGGGCTCCTGAGAACCCTATGAGTATGCCGGGGAACGACCTTATGCTGGCTTCGTTCAGCCCAAGTTTTTTGAACGTGTCGAAGTAGACAACGTCTGCCGAGGATCCTTGGTCGATAAAGACTCTCTTGACTTCGTAGTTGGTCATTATTGCCGTTACCACCATGGGGTCATCGTGGACTGGTCCCTCTAGGTTGGGGAGATGGAATGTGATGGGGTCTCCCTTGGACTCACCCCTCTTTTTGTTCTTTCGGGCGTACTCAACCGCGAGAATGGAGCATTGCACTCTTTTCTTGCTTTGTGGCGACGAGGAAGTTCCTCTCTGTAGGCCGCCAACAATGACATTGATAACCCCGCAAGTAAGCGCTTGATCATTGGCCTCTCGTGGGTGCTCTGCGCTGGTCCTGCTTTCATCCTTGATGTATCTGCCGAGTTTTCCCTTGTGGATTAGGTCTTCGATCGGATCCTTTAGATGGATGCAATCGTTAGTTTCGTGCCCGTAATCCTTCTAGAACTAGCAGTACTTGGACTTGTCTACCGCTTTCCCGTCTTTCGCCTTTAGACTTGAGGGGAGAAGCTGAGCATGCCCGAGTGATAAATTTCTTCCAGCACCCCAACGTGGAATTTATTGAGGGGAGTGTAGCTTGTGAACCGTCCTCTAGGAGCCGTTCGTGGTCGAGGAGATGATCTCTTCCTATTGTTTTTCTCCTTGGGAGCTTGGCTTTCTTTCGCCGTTTTTTAATTCTTCTTTTCCGCTCGTTCCATGTCGGCCCTGCTTATCAGGAACTTCCTCATTTTTTCTTTGGCGATTTGTGCGTTCTCCTCCTAGATGAACCATTCTGCGCGGTCAATCAGCTCCTGTAAGGTGGAGATGGGGCATCTATTGAGTTCCCTGTAGAACAGCGAGCATTGAAGACCTTGTTTTATGACGAACATGGCGACGGCATCCTGGAGGCCTCAGACTTGGAGCGAGAGTTTGGTAAAACGAGCCAGAAAGTCTTGTAGGGTTTCTCCTTCCTCTTGGTGGAAACCGATGAAAGAGTCTTCATTCTTTTGGTATTCCTTGCTGCTGGCGAACTGTGTAAGGAAGTTTTGTGCCAATTGTTCGAAGCTGTGGATCGAATTGGTGGGTAGCAGTGAAAACCATCTTAAGGCGGCCTCTTTCATAGTTGATGAGAAGACTTGGCACTGTTGATCGTCCGTCATTCCTAATATCGACATAGCCAAGTTGAAGGTGTTCAAGTGATCTCGTCGATCGATTTCTCCACCGTAAGGTTCTATGTGGAAGGGCATCTTGAAGCCCATGGGTACGTGCTCGTTCATAATATGCTAGGTAAAAGGATACCTCTCCTTTCCCTGGAAGTCGAACGCGGGCCATTGGTAAGCGTTTGCACCACGGGCAGCGTATAGGTTGTAGGCCGCTGCCCTTGCCATGTGGAGGTAGGATCCCAGAGGGTAGTTTGGAACTGGTGGTCGCGGATAACTCACAACGGGTCGTGCTGCTTGTCCGGCGATCATATCTGGTCAAGGTGCGATCACTGATGGGGGCGCTGGTGCTGTCAGCGACAGTCACGCGAATTCTGTCGGTAAGGTTTCGAACTGTATTGCAGGCAAGTTGCCAGGGTCGCTGGAGGTTCCCGCCGTCTCGCCATGTGGCACTAACGATAGTTGGGCGCTTGCGTTCGCTGGGGCGAGGTTCCTGTTCTCCTCCCACTGCTGTTGGCGCAGATCCGCTACTTTTGCCTCTAGGCGGGCGATCTCTGCATCACGCGGGTTCCACGTTGGCTCTGTCATTTCTTGACCGCCGGTTGTGGGGCATGGAACATGTGGCATGCCATACGGGTGTTGAGGGCAAATTTCTTCTCCAGGTGCCCAGTTCTGGAACACGGTTTCCGCAACAGCTACCTGCGTCATTGAGGCGCTTTGGGGCTGGGTTGCGTTTGATCCGCCTGCTTCGGTTGTGACCGCTTCGGTCGTTCCCTGGCAGTTCCTTGTGCTGCGCCTTAGAGCGCTTGCATCGGTCGTGGCTGCGGGGGTGTTCGAGTCGGTCATGCTGTAATGTATCTTGTATACAAGATAAAAAATATGGGTTTCTGAGTGTTAGGTGTATACTCCTACTCCCCTAAAAAGAAATGTCGTTTAGCGGCATAGTGCGCAAGGCATTGGGGTCTGAATAAGACCGCGGTGGGCGCCACTGTAATTGTCATTTTTGGTTCAGACAATTGTAATTTGTAATTAGGACCGCAAGGGGTCTTAACCATGGGGGACTTGTCCTTAAGTGATGTGCCTAGGTGCCTGCGTACCCTTCGGAAGGGATCAAAGTCCACGTAGTTCGTAATGGTGACGTCTATAAGAGCCGTTAGGGGAGGTGGTTACCTGTATCGGGCCGTGTGCGGCTAAGACGTATATATGGTACTCCAGGCGAGCGAGCCGCTCTTAGGAGATTGCCTTAATGGGAGAGAGCTCTGGTCTCTGAGGGCTGCTGGAAGCCTTGTAAGTGGTAGACTCCGGGATGGCGGAGAGCTTGCTGGTGGTTGGCCTGGGTGGAGCGTACGGCAAAGCTCGGGATGTGTGGAGGATTTATGTGAGGTGTTTGTGGATGCTCAAGCTACCAAGAGTATGTCAGGGATCTTTGATTAGGTCTCGTAGTCCTTTAGGTTGCGTATCTCTAGTCCCTGGGTGAGGGTCTATTTATACTTAGTGTGGGGAGATCGTGCTCGACCCACGATCTCTTGAATCGTGGGTCGCCCCACGATGCTTAGGGAGTTCCCACGTCTGGTTAAGTGGGTGCTTCGTGAAGTGACGTGGGCAAGGGCCACGTAAGTATTAGATGAATGGTCTCACGTGCCACTAGCATGCGTGGCGGCTAGGTATCTAGAAGCTTAACGCCACGTGTCCCAAGGTGGAATATTCCGTAGTTACACAATGTAAAGGATATTATAAGAAAAATGAAACGTTTTATTTTTTTATATATACAATGTACATGATTTTCCACTTTTTTTTTGTAAAGAAAGTTATGAGAAATAGAATTTTTTATATAACGCGAAAAAAGCTTTCTTTTATATAAATGGTGCTATAAGAAAGAAACTAAGAGAATTTTTTTTTTATATAATGCAAAGAATTTTTTTTTTTTATTTTTATATACAATTTAAAAGAAATTATGAGAAAAAGGAAATGATTTTTTTTACAATGAAAAGGAAAGTTTTATATATATATATATATATGTGATGCAAAGAAAACTTGTTTTTTTTCTTTTATTCACAATTCGAAAGTAAATTTTATATACAATGCAAAGAAAATTATAAGAAAAATGAATATTTTTTATTTTTTTATTTGTAGTCTTTTTTTAATAAAAATGTATGCATGAAACGACATGAGACAGTTTGCTCCTTCTGTCCTAAAGGTTAGGCTCTTAAGGTAGGCTTTAAAGGTCAACTTGCACATGGTTTAGCTTGGGGATCTAGACACCCTAAAGAAGCCCTTAGATTGCTCCTACCAAAGGTAGAGACCTTGACTTAAGAGAGTATCCTGTCACAAAAAAGTCTGCGCAGATCAACCCTTAAGGCAAGTAATAGTCTAAGTAGGATAGATAGGTCAACCTCTTTAGGCCTAAGCCCAACAAGGAAAATTGTCATATCCCGATCTAACTTATTTGGACATGCTACGAGTATAGGAGCCAATATGTGGGTAGGGATAAATTTAAATAGTGCGTTCGTGGTTTTCAGAGCATCCTAGCTACCCTTCCCTTCCTCTTAAAGGTGGAAACACTGCAAAAGCAAGGAAAATAATATATATATATACAAGAATATATATACAAGCAACTAATATTAAAGGCCAAATAATTTTGATACTAATTTTTAAAAGAAAAGGGCTTGACTCTCTAAGTAAAAGTCCCCAGCGGAGTCGCCAAATGTGATGACCGTGCGCTCGACGGAGTCGCCACCAAATTTTGAATCAAAATTTGGAAAAAGAAAAATAGGTTTAAAAGTGGGGTAAAATGAATTTTCACAAAATGTTATGTTCGGGAGTCTGACTGAGATGAAGGGAAGGTGTTAGGCACCCTTCTCCCTCCGTCCGAAGACGGTTACCCTAAAAATTAATATTAAAATTATTTGGCCTTGAAAATATATACAATCAAGGAAGAAAATGAGGGAGGGCTTGACCTAGGATAAAAGCCCTGGGCCTACGTACCCTCAAAGAGGGATCAAAGCCCACATAGTTCTTGCGGCATGCAAGTGTGTGAGTGAGGAGTGGTCCATCAAGCAAGTGCTCAGATAGCCTCCCAGTGGAGTGTGCCTAAAGAGGCAAGAGCCCCTCGGCACCCATCTACAATGCATTTCACAGAACAAATCAAACAACGTGGGTGTGCGATGCTCATCAGGTGGCGTGCCCAGATGGCGTGTAAACCAACGTTCCTGTAGAAGCATAGGTTCCTTGGTGACACTAGTTGAACAAATAAATAAAGATGTTGATTAGAATACACAAACAAAGCGTCTATGATATTTTTGGAATTTTCTCTTTAAGAAAAATAGAGAAAACTTTTCAACGCTTATTTTCCTGATTCTGGACATTAAATAAAAAATCCAATTGGTCCACTTCCAAAATATAGAAAATTGTCAAAACTTAGGGTAAGAAAGCTCTAGATCTCCCATACACAGCCCCGCTAACCTTACCCCAAAATAAATAGTAGTTTGTAAGATATGATCTTTCAAAGCACAATTACCCAGAAGCTCTTTGAAATGATACTTTGGGATAAATAAATATGCCATAAATCATGCTGGATGAATTTGGTCATGAGATTTTTATCCTTTGTTCCAGAGACCAAGAAGAAGATTTTGGGACAAAAATCAAAGTGAAGAGTACTCCCTCAATTGGTTCTTCCACCATTCATTCTAGGTTTTCCTTCTCATCTCCATGCATTCTTGACTCCTCCTCCTCTTGCCTCTTGCCTCTTACCTCTTTGATCTCCTCCCCTCCTCTTTGACCTAGCCTCCTCCCTCTCTTTAACCAAGCCACTCTTGTTCCCCCTTTTCATGACCTAGCTTCTCTATTTTATATGCTAGGGTTCTCTTCCTTTGGGCTTGGCCGATTAGAGCTAAGAGTAGGCCATTTAACACTTTTAATATTTTCTTTGACAAAAATAGTAATTTTTGTAATTTTTTATTTTTATTATTTTTAATTTTCTTTGCACAATTTAGGGCCGTGCAAAATAGGGTGTCCACAAGGGTTTACGATTTAGGGTTTTAGGTTTAGCGTTCAAAGATTAAGGTTTAGGATTTAGGGTTTAGGATTTATGGTTTAGGGTTTAAGGTTTAGAGTTTGGCGTTTAGGATTTAGGGTTTAGGATTTAAAGTTTAGATTTCAGGGTTTACGATTTAGAGTTTTGGGTTTATGGTATAGGGATTAGGGTTTGGGGTTTTGGATATAGAGTTTAGGGTTTAAGGTTCAGATTCAACATTTAGGGTTTAGGATTTGGAGTTTGGGTTTTTGAATTTTGAGTTTAGGGTTTAGGGTTCAGGGTTTAGGGTTTAGGGTATGGGGTTTAGGGTTTATGGTTTAGGGTTTTTGGTTTAGGGTTTAAGGTTTTAGATTTTTGGTTTAGGGATTGGTGGTTAGGGTTTAGGGTTTAGGGTTTAGGGTTTATGGTTTAGGGTTTATGGTTTAAGGTTTAGGGTTTAATGTTTAGGGTTTAGGATTTATGGCTTAGGATTTATGGCTTATGATTTAGGGTTTAGGGTTTAGGGTTTTGGTTTTGGGGTTTAGGGTTTATGGTTTAGGGTTTAGTGTTTGAGGTTTTGGATTTAGAGTTAAGGGTTTTAGATTTTGGGTTTAGGGTTTGGTGTTTAGGGTTTAGGGTTTCTTGTTTATGGTTTAGGCTTCAGATTTTAGGGTTTAAGGTCTAAGGTTTCGAGTTTAAGGTTTAGGGTATTGGGGTTTTGGATTTAGAGCTTAGGGTTTAGGGTTTGTCGTTTAGGGTATTGGGTTTTGTGTTTAGGGTTTAGGGTTTAGGGTTTAGGTTTTGGGATTTAGGGTTTAGGGTTTAGGATTTCGGGTTTAGGGTTTAGGGTTTATGGTTTATGGTTTAGGATTTTTGGTTTAGGATTCAGGGTTTTGGGTTTTGGATTTATAATTTAGGGTTTTAGATTTTAGGTTTAGGGTTTGGCATTTGGGGTTTAAGGTTTAAGGTTTAGGGTTTAGGGATTCGGATTTAGGACTTAGGATATGGGGTTTACAATTTAGGGTTTAGGGTTTGGCATTTAGGGTTTAAGGTTTAGGATTTTGGATTTAGAGTTTAGGGTTTAGGGTTTAGGGTTTTAGATTTTAGGTTTAGGATTTGGCATTTAGGGTTTAGGGTTTACAATTTAAGGTTTAGGGTTTGGGGTTTAGGGTTTTGGATTTAGGGTTTAGGGTTTGGCATTAAGGATTTAGGGGTTTAGGAGGTAAAGTTTAGGTTTTAAGGACTACGATTTAGGGTGTAGGGTTTAAGGGTTTAGGGTTTATGGTTTGGGGATTAGGATTTATGGTTTAGGGTTTTAGATTTTGGGTTTAGGATTTTGCGTTTAGAGTTTAGGGTTTAGGGTTTAGGTTTTAGGGTTTAGCATATCAGGTTTAGGGTTTAGGGTTTAGGGTTTTAGATTTTGTTTTTAAGGTTTAGGGTTTATGGATTGGCGTTTAGGGTTTAGGATTTGATGTTTAGGGTTTACGATTTATGGTTTAGTGTTTAGGTTTTCGGGTACAGGGTTTAGGGTTCAGGGTTTTGGATATAGAGTTTAGGGCTTAGGGTATTGGGTTTAGGGTTTAGGGTATGGGGATTAGGGTTTAGGGTTTGGGGTTTCTGATTTTGGGTTTAGGGTTTAGGGTTTAGGATTTGTTGTTTGGGGTTTAAGGTTTTTGTTTTAGAGTTTAGGGTTTATGATTTAGGGTTTAGGGTTTGGGGTTTTGGATTTAGAGTTTAGGGTTTAGGGTTTAAGATTTAAAGTTTAGGTTGTAGGGTTTAGGATTTAGGGTTTAGGGTTTAGGTTTTAGGGTTTAGGAGTTAGGGTTTGGGGTTTTAGGTTTTAGGTTTAGGATTTGACGTTTAGAGTTTAAGGTTTAGGGGCTATTGTTAAGGGATTGGGGTATACAATTTAGGGTTTACGGTATAGGGTTTAGGATTTAGAGTTTACAGTTTAGTGTATAGGGTTTAAGGTTTAGGGTTTTGGGTTTGACGTTTCGGGTTTAGGGTTTAGTGTTTAGGATTTATGGTTTAAGATTAAGCGTTTGCGGTTTAGCGCTTAGGGTTTAGGGTTTAGGCTTTTGAATGTAGATTTTAGGGTTCATGGTATTGGGTTTAGGGTTTAGGGTTTCCGGTTTAGGGTTTAGGGTATGCAGTATAGGGTTTATGGTTTCGAGTTTAGGGTTTATGGTTTAGGGTTTTAGATTTTGGGTTTAGGGTTTAAGGTTTAGGGTTTATGGTTTGGGATCTAGAGTTTAGGGTTAAGGGTTTAGGGTGTTGGATTTGGGGTTTAGGGTTTTGGATATAGAGTTTAGGGTTTAGGGTTTAAGTTATGGATTAAGCATTTAGTGTTTAGGGTTTAGGGTTTGGGCTTTTGAATTTAGAGTTTAGGGTTTAGGGTTTGGGTTTGGCATTTAGGGTTTAGGGTTTTGGGGTTTGGGTTTAGGGTTTAGGGTTTCGGGTTTTGAATATAGAGTCTAGGGCTTAGGGTTTAGAGTGTGGATTAAGCATTTATGGTTTAGGGTTTAGGGTTTGGGCTTTTAAATTTAGAGTTTAGGGTTTATGATTTAGGTTTTAGGGTATTGGGTTTAGGATTTAGGGTTTAGGGATTGGGGTTTATGGTTTATGGTTTCAAGTTTAGGGGTTAGGGTTTAGGGTTTAGGGTTATAGATTTTGGGTTTAGGGTTCAAGGTTTAGGGTTTGGGATTTAGGATTTTGGGTTTGGGGTTTTAGATTTAGACTTTAGGGTTTAAGGTTTAGGGTTCAGGTTTAAGAATTTGGGATTTGTATTTAGCGTTTAGGGTTTAGGGTTTAGGGTTTAGGATTTATGGTTTATGGTTTCGAGTTTCGAGGTTAGGGTTTTAGGTTTAGCGTTTTGGATTTACAATTCAGGGTTTAGAGTTTCGGGTTTTGGATATAGAGTTTAGGGGTTAGAGTTTTACACTTTAGGTTTAGGGTTTGGCTTTTAGGGTTTAGAGTTTGGGGTTTACGATTTACCATTTACAATTTAGCATTTAGGGTTTAGGGTTTAGAGATTAGGGTTGTAGGTTTTGGGTTTAGGGTTTAGGGTTTAGGGATTGGTGTTTAGGGTTTAGGATTTGAACTTTAGGGTTTAGGGTTTAGGGTTCAGGTTTTGGACATAGAGTTTAGGGTTTAGGGTCTGGGGTTTTAAATTTTGGGTTCAGGGTTTGGCGTTTAGGGTTTAGGGTTTAGGGCATTGGGTTTAGGGTTTATGGTTTATGGTTTATGACTTAGGATTTAGGGTTTAGGGTTTAGGGTTTAGGCTTCAGGGTTTGGGGTTTTGGATTTAAAGTTTACGGTTTAGGGTTTAAGATTTAAAGTTTGGGTTTTAGGGTTTACGGTTTATGGTTTTGGGTTTGGGGTTTTGGATATAGAGTTTAGGGTTTAAGGTTTAGGGTTTGGCATTTAGGGTTTAAGAAATATTGTTTAGGGTTTAGGGTATACAGTTTAGGGTTTTGGTTTAAGGTTTATGGTTTAGGATTTAGGGTTTACAATTTAGGGTTTAGTGTTTAAGGTTTTTGGCTTTAGGGTTTAGGGTTTCGCATTTAGGGTTTAGGGTTTAAGATTTAAAGTTTTGGTTTTGGGGTTTATGGTTTTGGGTTCTGGGTTTTGGGCTTAGGGTTTGGGGTTTTAGATCTAGATTTTGGGGTTTACGGTTTAGGGTGTGGATTAAGCATTTAGGGTTTAGGGTTCAGGCTTTTGAATTTAGGGTTTATGGTATTGGGTTTAGGGTTTAGTATTTAGGGTATGCGGTTTAGGGTTTAGGGTTTCAGGTTTAGGGTTTAGGGCTTTAGATTTTGGGTTTAGGGTTTGGTGTTTAGGTTTTAGGATTTAGGGTTCAGGGTTTAGGGTTTGGGATTGAGGATTCTGGGTCTGGGATTCTGGATTTAGACTTTAGGGTTAGGGTTTAGTGTTTAAGGTTTTGGGTTTAGGATTTAGGGAATTAGGATTTGGGATTTGGGTTTAGGGTTTGTTGTTTATGGTTTAGGGTTTAGGGTTTAGGGTATAGGGTTCAGGGTTTAGGGTTTAGGGTTTATAGTTTTGGATATAGAGTTTAGGGTTTAGGGTTTAGTGGTTAGGGTTTTAGATTTTAGGTTTAGGGTTTGGCATTTCGGGTTTAGAGTTTAGGGTTTGTTGTTTAGGGTTTAGGGTTTAGGATTTAGGATTTAGGGTTTAGGGATTGGCATTTAGGGTTTAGGATTTAAAGTTTAGAGTTTAAGGTTTATGATTTAGGGTTTTGGGTTTAGGGTTTTGGGTTTAGGGTTTGGGTTTTTGGATTTCAAGTTTAGGGTTTAGGGTTTACAATATTGTGTTTAGGTATGGGGTTTAGGGTTTAGGATTTAGGGTTTACGGTTTGGGGTTTTGGATTTAGAGTGTGAAGACCGGAGCCTTCGACGGGAGTCGCCACCAAATTTTCAATCAAAATTTGGAAAAAGAAAAATATGTTTAAAAATTAGGTAAAATGAATTTTCACAAAGTTTTGGGTTCGGGAGTCTGATTGAGATGAAGGGAAGGTGTTAGGCACCATTCTTCCCCCGTCCAAAGACAGTTACCCTAAAATATAATATTAAAATTATTTGGCCTTAAAAATATAAACAATCATGGGGGAAAATGTGGAAAGAAAGAGGGAGGGCTTGACCTAGGATAAAAGCCTAGGGCTTACGTCCCCTCAAAGAGGGATCAAAGCCCACGTAGTTCTTGTGACATACAAGTGTGTGAGTGAGGGGAGGCTCATCAAGCGAATATTTAGATGGCCTCCCAGTGCAATGTACCTAAAGAGGCCAATGCCTTTTGGTACCTATCTATCATACAATACATTAAATCAATTATAAAAGAATAAGACATAGTGCATGTGTGAAGGCTCACCAGGCGTAATGTCAAGATGGCGTGAAGGCTAGTGCTCGTATAAAGACAAAATCTCTTAGTGGCACTAGATTGCATAACAAAAGGTTCATTTCCCAAGAAAATAATAATAATTAAATATTGTTGTCCCCTAGGAGGCAGAGGGTCGTAACGGGTATCCTTTACCGTCGCGACCCATACTCATAAAACAATGGCCGTCGAGACGTATGTGAAGATTCGTCGCGACCCCTTTTATTTTTCAGAAGGAAAAGGTAGAAAAGAAGATGAGAACCCTTTTGGGGTGTGTGAATCAGATGTTGGATTGAATACCAGCACTGAGGGATCACAACCCGAAGAAAAGAAGTTTATAAAAAAAAACAGACAAAAACATCCCGTGATCGAGTGAATATGAGTAGAATAAAAGAAAGAATAGAATATAATTATAGTGTTTTTTTTCTACCTTCTTACTTCTTGCTTCTTGCTTGCAGCCTTTTAGTTCACAATTTTCCGGTCCTTTCAACTAAGAAAGGGAATTCAACTTGTAGTGGGTCGGAGGGAGCTATTCCGGGAAAGAAATCCGGTCATTTATGGCAGAATGTGTCGCGACGGGTATCAAATAGATACGATTATGATTTTTCATAAATGCCAGGGGTGTCGCGAGGCATGGACCTATACCTCGCGACGGGCCCTTGATTGATGATCTGATTGATTCTCCATAATTGCGCGAGGGGGTCGAGACACATACCTTGACCGTCACGACGGTTCTCACGAGGGAAAAAGGGTCGCGACGGGTGGTACTACGCGTCGCGGCGCCTTATTATTTTTATTTCACACTTTTCTATTTTCTCCTATTTCATTATATTTTATTTTCTTTTTCTGTTTATTTCCTCCTTCATTTTTCCTTTTTTGCTGTTTTTTTTTTGCTTATTTATTATTTTTGCTTGCTTGGGCGGACAAAATGAGGTGTTCACATAGACTTTAAGGTTTAGGGTTTAGGGTATTGAGTTTAGGGTTTAGGGTCTAGGGTATGGGGTTTAGGATATAGGGTTTAGGGTTTCTGGTTTACAGTTTAGGGTTTAGGGTTTTAGATTTTGGGTTTTGGGGTTTAGGGTTTGTTGTTTAGGGTTCAAGATCTAGGGTTTTGGGTTTAGGATTTAGGGCTTAAGGTTTAGGGTTTAGGGTTTTGGGCTTGGGGTTTAGCATTTAGGGTTTGGGGTTTTCGATTTAGAGTTAAGGGTTTGCGATTTACGGTTTTGGATTCAGCATTTAGGGTTTGGGTTTTGGATTTAGAGTTTGGAGTTTAGGGTTTAGGGTTTAGCGTATTGGGTTTAGGGTTTAGGATTTGGGTTTATGGTTTATGGTTTAGGGTTTGTCATTTAGGGTTTTGGGTTTAGGATATAAAGTTTAGGGTTTAGGGTTTAGGGTTTTAGGTTTTGGTTATAGAGTTTAGGCTTTTTGGTTTAGGGTTTAGGTTTAGGTTTTAGCATTTAGGGTTTAGGGTTTAGGGTTTAGGGTATTGGGTTTAGGGTTTAGGGTTGGGGTTCAGGGTTCAGGGTTCAGGGTTTAGGGTTTAGGGTTCACTACAAGAAAAACGGTGATTAGAGACGGACGAATCCGTCTTAAGTAATGAGCGAATCCGTGCCTGATTCAATGAGACACGGACTTTGACACGGACTGGTGGCCGTGTCCAAAAAGTTGGTTCCTAAAACTCAGAGACGGACTTATAAGTCCCTGTCATATTAGGCACGGAAAGTCCGTGTTTGTGTCATCAAAGTCCGTCTCTGATCCAAATTGTAAAATGTGACTTTATAGACGGATCGGAGACGGATTTATGTAAATCCGTGCCCGATCCGTCTCTAATTTAGATTTTTGAGTTTGCTAATTAGAGATGGATCAGAGACGAAAATCCTTTTATCCGTCTCTCATGCCATATTCAAGATTTTTTCTTAGAGACGGGTAAAAGGATTTTCGTCTCTTATCCGTCTCTAAACCAATTTTCTAAAATCAAATTTAGAGACGGGTCAGTGACGGAATTTCAATCTTCCGTCTCCGATCCGTCTCCGATCCGTCTCAAGTGCCCTTTTATTCTGTTTTAAGAGACGGACCAAAGACGGAAGATTGAAATTCCGTCTCTGATCCGTCTCTAAATACATTGTGTGATACTATTTTTAGATACAAATCAGATACGGAACATAAGAAATCCGTCTCTGATCTATCTCTAATTGATATAGGTTGTTTTTGGCGTTTTCAATTTTAATCCGTCCTAAATTCGTACAATTTTCACGTACGACTGTACTATTAATACCTAATAAAAGCACAAGTTTATAAACAATACTTAATACCAATAATTTCACAAGTTTCCAAGCAAATTAAAAAAAAAATATCACAAGTCTCTAAATAAGTTTTTAAACAGTACTAAATACTAATAATTTTTCATAAGTTTCCAGGAAAATAAAAAGTAGCACAAGTCTCTAAATAACTAGGGTGCAGGAGTTGATTGCTGTGCTTCTGATCCTACATTTCCCTTGGCACTGCGTTCAACTTGCAACTAGTAAAACAACTGAGCAATCAAACGGTCATGCTCCGCAACTTTATCATTATAAGTTGTTATCATTTGTGATTGCTCCTCAATTTTTTGTTTTAAAACATCAGTTATAGCTTGATGCTCCTCAGCTTGTTTTGCCAAGCATAGATCTAACTCAGCTTGGAATTGAGGATGAAGCCATGACTCCGGTCCACTAGATATCTCAACATATGAGCTACCGACATCTGATCCTACACCAAACACACGCCCTTTCTTGAGAAGTTTTTAGTTCCTTAATTCTATTATATTCTTCCTCCAAATAAAGTTGTTTAGAATTAGTTAGCAAATTGGAGGGAAAAAAACAACGTATTCAATATGCAATATTTGTAGGACTTAAGGGAAAAACACTAACTTCACTAATGTACACTACATACATCAGTACCAATATTTCTTAATACTTCAAACACAATCTCTCACAAATAAGCAAAATCCATATGTTTTCTTAATACTTTCCTTTTTCACAAAACAACCATGACTTTAATTTCATCACACTTGGTGTGTGTCTACCAGATTTGAATCCCAACCAAGATGTGGATTATAGACTTACAAGTATCAATAAAATACTTATGCATGCTACGTAGACATTGTTCAAACAAGGGCATCAAAATTCCTCAGAGAAAAAAATGGCTAGAGAATTAAAATAATACTGACTCAAATGTGCTAGGAACCCACACAACAAAGAAAAAAATACAGAACAAACCTAAACATTAAACACTCAGCTAACATCACACCAAAACATCTCACAACACTAAACGCACAAAATGTCAAACAGAAAAAGGAATCACAGTGCAGTCTATCACAATGGCACAGTAATACAATCTAACATTGCATTCCTTCTGAAAAATAATACTTACACAAGCATCGGCAGCCCTGTTGTCGACAAACTCTCCATTAGCCTTTCTTTTGTGCGTGCGCTCAAATAACTCAAACATTATATTGTTGGGTCCTTCCCTAATTCCTCCTTCTATTATTTTGACAAATATGACCAATAAACTATCGATCAAACAAGATGTAAAATTAAATAACTACACCATTGCTAGACAAATAAATTTTTACTTGCCTTCTTTTGTGCTCTGATACGGGAATTGAGCCGCAGCTGTGTAATGTCCCGCCTTTCATAGATGCTCGACTCTTGTTTGCTTGTTCTCGCTTTGCTTTGAAAGCCACTGTTTGCCATGAAGCCAGTAATTCTCCATATATATTTTCGGGAATCCACAAAGGCCGAGGCTTACCATTTTCCATATTAGTTCGTGTCCTACTCATTAAAGCTTTGAGTCGCTCTTTACCTTGATGCTCCCAATTATCCCTTATTTCCCTTTCAAATTGTGGGAGCCACTTGTATTTTTTCTGCATATATATTGGTGAATACTTTGTTAAAAGAGAATTTGTATTCAGAGTTTAGAAATCAAAACAATATAAGTATTGTGAAACTAACCGCCCATTCCCCAAACCACATGTTTTGGATTTCAGGTGGTACTTTTGTCCAACACTCGTATGACCTCTCAAATTTTACTTGAATAACAGTTGTTATCTCTCTTATGCAATTAATTACCTGGTGAAAGCTGCAAGTTTCAATAAGTGGTTAATAAAAAGCACAAATGTATATACATACCCACATGTGATAAAAAAATGACTACAAATAAGTTTATACTAGTACTTATGTCTTTTTATCAGGATAAATTATATTTTGCGATCTATAGGATCTTTTCCCCAAGGTCTAACAGAAAGATGTGGTGGCTGTTCATTACTAATTTGAGGCTCTTCATTGTCATGTTGGGGATTAGAATGAACTAAAGAATGTGGAGACAACGCAATAGGTGGAGAAGGGACAACAGTGGGTGGAGAAGGGACAACAGTGGGTGGAGAAGGGGCAGCCGTGTGTGGACAAGGGACAACAATCGGTGGATCATCAATTCTTGGAGTCCTTGAACGGCCCCCACCTCGAGTTGTGCGCCCTCAACTTGATCGACCACTAGACATCTGTAAACAAGAAGCATAACGCATTACAAAAAGAGTTAATCATATAATTTGAGTTAAACAACAATCAATACTAATTCCAAGAGCATTACAAGATGCATAACATTGTTAGTTATATAATTTGAGTAAACAAGGATCAATACTAATTCCGAAAGCATTAAAAGCAGCATGAGACAATACAAAAATAGTTAATTATATAATTTGAGCTAATTCCAAAAGCATTACAAGATGCATAACATTTTGAGTTCCACTACATTTACAAGACTACTCTTAAGGTTCATCTTCATCCCCTGTATCATCTTCACTAAGTAGGTATTCCTCTTCAACAGTCAAGGTTGAAATAAACTCAGGTTCATGTTCAGGAAGTTCTTGATTGACAACCAACATATCAGCTTCTTCATATTCACCTTCACGATCATGTAATGTTGGAAGCCCGTCATTCTCAATGTTTGTAGGCGTGATTTCCTCTATCTCATCACCCTGATATACATCATTACCAACTTCAGCACTGGGTGCATCAATTGCGGACCTTGCTTTTGTTTTAATGACTGCCATCCAATTAATCTTATCAAGTGCCGCAGGAAAAGGTGCATAATATACTTGATCCGCTTGTTGTGCCTAATGGATCGTATTTATTGTACCTTCGTGTTGCTTCAATTTCAACAATTCCCTTATGGATTTTCATACCATGATTCAGAGTTTGATCAAACCATTCGCAATTGAACAACGTTATATGCTTCACTGGTGATCCCCCTATGTATTCTAATTGGATTAGTTCTTTATGTATGCCATAGTAATCACTTTCCAATTGTCCATAGCCACTTCCCCTAATGCAAACACCACAATTTACTGTTGACTTGTGATGGCTCCATGCTTCTGTGTGGAACTTATACCCATTAACAAAATACATAGGCCATGAGCGTGCCATTTTCTTGGGTTCCCAAGCAATGTCTTGTATAAATTGATCAGTCACATTATTGTCTTTGTTTTGAACCTATTTGTCAAAAAGATATACAATGTAAGCACACTCTAGACAACTGTTAATGTTACAAGATTTGAAAGTTGCAATAACATCTTACATATTCTTGAAACCAAGTAGGAAAATTAGAATCAATCATTTGATGCACCTCAGCATTTGTTAATTGTGGTGCAGTTCTTCTTATACCCTCGATGTATAAACTGCAGTCACATATCCATGGTTAGGTTAACTAAACTTATTCCATGATTAGTTTATCATTGAAAGTAGGTTTCAATAGCATGAAACTTACTCTAGATACGGTTGCACTTCATCACAATTTTCAAGAACATATCTTGTGGCCGCTGCCTTTTCCTTGTCTGTTAAGATCAGTCTGCTTTCTTTTCCAGCTGCGCGTCCGGGATAGTTAAAAATAGACACAGATTCATTCATGTCCTCACCACCACCATCATCATTCCTTTGAACCCTTGTCATGCTTGAGGAGACATGTGACTCAAAATCATGAGCGCAAAAAGTGGCAGTTTCCTCAATGATTTAGGCCTCACATATTGATCCTTCAACACGAGCTTTATTCTTCACTTTCTTCTTCAAAGTGTGCAGGAACCTAACATTCCATTATACATGTTAATAAAGATTATTGTAATGCATGCATTTACAAGTTATAAAATATTGTCCATTACCTCTCAAATGGGTACATCCACCAATATTGAACTGGTCCACCAACCCTTGCTTCATACGGTAAATGAATTGGGAGATGCTCCATTGAGTCAAAAAAACCTGGGGGAAAGATTTTTTCCAATTTTCACAATATCACTACAATGTTTTCTTCCAAAAATTTCAATTGATCCTCTTGCAAGGTAGTTGAGCAAATATCTCTGAAAATTTGACTAAGCTCAGTCAGAGAATTCCAAACAACTTTCGAAAGAGATTTAAAAGAAATTGGAAGTAAACGCTCCATGAAAACGAGACAGTCATGGCTCTTTAGCCCATGCAACTTGGCTTCCTTAAGGTCAACGCATAGTGCTAAATTAGAAGCATAGCCATCAGGGAGCTTTAGATTCTTTACCAATTCACAAACAGAACACTTTTGATCTACATTTAATGCATATTGTGCCTTGGGTTTGAAACGTTTACCTTTGCGATCCACTAATTCTAATTCTCTACGTTGACAATACTTTCTGATGTCCATCCTTGATTTTTCATTGTCTTTTGTTTTACCCTTTGTGTCTATCACAATGTGAAATACATTGTCAAATACGTTCTTCTCAATGTGCATGACATCTAAGTTATGTAGAATAAAATTAGTTTCCCAGTAAGGTAACTCCCAAAATATACTATGCTTGGTCTAATTGTGTGTACGAGAAGAACCATCTATGTCGGGCAAAGACCCATGCTCAGTAACCTTGGGACGATTAGACTCTCTTTCACAAACCTGGGTATTATTTAATCTCTCAGGTCGTGACGATTACTCAACTCTATTTTTTTAAAAGGAAGTCTTATTTCTCCTATATTGATGATCCTCCGGCAGGAACTGGCGATGACAATCAAAGAAAGATGTCTTTTTACCCTTCTTGATAATGAATGCCTTTGACTCCTCCATACAAACAACGCATGACAATTTACCAGCAGCCATCCAACCTGACAACATGCCATACGTTGGAAAGTCATTAATAGTCCACATAAGTGCTGTCCGCATTTGAAAGTTCTGTTTTAATGTACTATGATATGTCTGGACACCCTCCTCCCATAGCAGCTTTAGTTCATCGATTAAAGGTTGCAGGTAAACATCTATGTTACCTGTTGGATTGCGAGGGCCAGGGATAATCAATGACAAAAACATATACTCTTGTTTCATGCATATCCATGGCGGAAGATTATATGGCGTGACAATGACAGGCCAACAAGAGTAGCTTTTTCCAGATTGTCCATAGGGTGTAAAGCCGTTAGCACAGATACCAGGCCTTAACTTTCGTGGATCTGATGCAAAGTCATGGTAAGTTTCATCATACTTGTTCCATGCCTCTCAATCGGAAGGGTGAGATAACACACCTGGATCTCGACAACTGTTATGATACCACCTCATTTCTGCAACTGTCCTAGATGAAGTGAATAATCTCTGAAGTCAAGGTGTCAATGGTAAGTACCGCATCTGCTTATTTGCCACATTCTTGCGTCGTCCATGACTACCTCTTCTTACATTGTACCTAGCACACCCACAAAAGTTGTATTGGGTTTCATTCAAGTCATTTTTGTAATATATCATACACCCATTAAGACAAAAATCAATTTTCTCATAACCTAGCCCTAATTTTGACACCAATTTTTTTGTCCTATACAAATCTTTGGGCATTCAATTATCTTGCGGCATTATCTCTTTTGACCACTGCAGGATCTCATTAACGCAACGCTTTGGAAAGTTGTAGTTAGCCTTGATGCTTAGCAATCTAATTACTGCTGATAGTTCAGAATGATTAGAACACCCATCCCACAAAGGAGCTTGTGCAGCATAAAGCATATCATATAAACCTCGAGCATCAGGATTCAGTGGCTCCTCTACATTAGGTTGAAAGTTCGGCCCTGCATTAGGTTGAAAGTTTGGGCCTGCTGCATCTAACATCATCGTCTCGAACCGATTAGAATGTTCCCCATAATCTCCATGACCATCAAATTGGTCATGTATTGGTGGCTTGGTCAACTGAGGGGCTCCTGGCAACTCTTCCCCATGAGAGGTCCAATTAAAATATTCGTCCTTAAATCCATTCCTATACAGGTGCTCTTTAACCATATCAACAATGTCAATTTTCTTATTTTTACACTTCGTACAGGGACATCTAATCTTTCCATTGTTCACAAAAATTTCCAATTGACAAGCATGGCCAAGAAACTCATCCACACCATTCATAAATTCTATAGTAAACCCAACTCGACCAGGAAGCACTCTGTTGTACATCCATTGTCGAGATTCACGCAAATCCATACTTAGTTACTACCAGGGTATCCAAATTCCAAGAAATACAAATTAGAGTACCATTTAATCACTTTTAAAATGGATTCTGAGACAGAAAAGCAACCTAAACACCCGCCCTAAAACCATAACCTTAAGGCCGCCATTTAAGCACATTCAAAAGGATTTCCAGAGACAAAAGCAAGCCAAACACTAGCACACTAAATTAGCACCTTATTCTACTAATTCAAATCAGCATCAATTCGTCTCAGAGACGGAAAATAAATAGTTCATCAAATGAGTTTTTAAACATTAAATTATTCTTTAAAATAAACTTTCATAAATTTCAATACATAAAATATTCTATTGATCAATAAATAAAAATTTTAGCATGTGTCCTTGGAGTATTAGATAAATCTTTCTGTGTAAAGATATTAGAATAAACAGCTTTTCTTTTGAAGGTATGTGACCAAACAAAAGACTAATTATGAAGGAAAGAGCTGTACTTGTATACTTGTATTGTATCATCAAATATGAATCTACGCATTAGTAAAATCAAGAAAATTAAATAAATTTTATTTTACTTATTTAAAAATTCCCAATAACCACAATAATATTAATAATTAATTATTTAACAATAAAATTTCTGTATCATTCTCTATCTTGATTAATTAACATCTCTAGTTAAGCAGTTTAGAAAGGAGTGTGACAGAGTATAACTGAAGAAGTGGCTAGTACAACAACCAAATATAGCATTATCCTTAATTAATCAAAATTAATAAATAAATCCTGGTTATATAAATAGCATAGTTAAAAATTATATCAAATAATTTCAAGATCTATATAAAATAAATCCATTGATTTTGAACTCTTAAAAATAAAATTACCTTTTTATTAAAGAAAAGAAAATAGTGAAAAGTAAAGAAAGATACGATTCAAGTAATCGACCCCGTTCTATTTCTATGTGCAAGGCATTTGGGGCGATTGAACGGGAAAGATGGGCAAAATGATAGAGTAGGTCACTGTTGTATTGAGAGGAGAAAAATTGACAAAATTCCTCAAATAATTAAGGTTGTGCCAATATTCCCATTTTTTAAGGGGTAATTAAAGAGCACGAACCTACGCCATGCTCCGGTGGGTTGGAGCACATAGGACACCCCACCGCCCAATACAATACCAAAACGCAGATTACTGACTTCATCAATGACCCTAAACCAAATCAGATCCCACCACTGTTAAATACAATTGCAGAAGTCAGCAATAACACTTACTTAAAATAAAGCGCCCATTAGTCCTACTGGCTACTACTGTCTATCTCCTTCATCATCTTCCATGAAATGAAACCATTTTTTTAGTGTTCATAATCAATAATAAAGCCACCTACTTCCCTTAAAAGGAAAGGGCATGCCCAATCACACCCTCCCTTTCCATTCCTTAATATTTAATATTAACTTGGATTACCCTATAATAACTTACACAGATCACGTTCTAGAAAAATAGTAAGCATTAAATTCCCCCTCCTAACTATAATATTGTAACATAAGCAAACATGCCTTATATTGCTCAGTACAAAAGCGTCCATACTCCATACTTAAGTAGAAAGAATAATTAATTAAAGACATAAAATAATATATAATACGGTTCCTTTTGGAATCATTACCCTCACGCTCACCCTCACCCTCATCCCCATCCCCATGCCATAAAATCTGTAACCTTATCTGTTACTATATTAAGATTAACAAAATGGGGATTACCATAATTCAATATATATAACTTCACCGATGATCAATTTGCTTATACCAACACTTTCTGCCGCTTTCTCTTGGACACAAGATACATATCAAAGAAACAGTAGCTGTGGGAAAAGGGAAGAAAGAGAAACACAAACACCAAATAGTGACACTTGTGTGTGAGTAGTTCACTGTTCAGTGTCCACCCATGTCCATGGATCCCAGAAAAGAGAGAAGGAAGTAATTAAAATGATAAATTCTACTGCACATAGGTCTTGGTTCCAATAAGAACCATTCAATTTAAACAGCAAAAAAGAGAATAGGATCCCAGAAAAAAAATCCACCCCACCAATGGCAACTAAAGAAAAATAGAATTCCAATTTAATTTAGTATCACCCAGCATTTTGTTACCATTTTAATTATTGGAATATATTTATATGTAAATTAACTAAGAGAGCATTTTGTTACCATTTCACCACCGATTAATAATAGCTAAACAAAACCCCTTTTCAATTAGACCAAACACTTTCCAGTTTCCAGTAGAGAGCAAGAAAGGTTCGTTGAACAGAGAGTAGATAGAATAGAAGCAGAGGGAAGGGAATATCATGAATTGTATAGCAGAAGAATGAATATATGAGATAAAGAAGATAGAAAGAAAGGAAGGTTATAGAATAGAACTATAGAATAAACTAGATTTTACACAATGAAAATTCAGAAATCAAAATGCCAGACCATAAGATGTAAGATGTATATTACTTACCTATTGGAAGATTGAATCCTCGATTAAAACCTTTGTTCTTTCCAACCCTTAACACACAAACACAGGACGTCTTCCCTCTCTTTATAGCAGAACAACACTGCCCACAGTAGAAAATAAGGACAGACGAGGTGTATAGCCGACCAGAGTTGACGATGGTAGTCGAAAATGTGAATATGTGACCTTATTAGTGGACAAATGAGTTAAGTCTTCAAACATTAAATTTAATAAAATAGAGAAACCCCGCCATATCTGGACTGAATAAACACGAAGAGGGAGAGAAGGAATGCAAGGAACCCCAACGAAGGACTGAGGGCGCGACGGTAATAGGGGAGTGGACGGCGTAGTGAGGCGCGACGGTAACAGTGATTCCATGGTGGAGTGAGGCACAACGGAGGACTGAGGCGTAGTGGAGAAAGAATGCGACTTGGAGACGGGGTGAGAGACGCGATGGAGAAAAATTTTAGGATTTTTTGCAATAAAAAAACGCATGCGTTTGAAGCCCATACCAACATATTAGAGATGGACTTGGGGAACCCCAATTCTGTGTCTAAATTAAACACCAAAACCCAAGTTTGGAACGGTAGCTTAGAGACGGATTTGGGTCGGCCTAATTCCGTGTCTGAATAAAAAACCAAATAGCAAACTTTGGGACGGCCCAAATTATAATTGAGTGGAAAAAAAATCCGCCAAATTTACATGCCTTTTGCCGCCATTTTTTTTGCTACTAGTTAGAGACGAACTCATTGGGGGCAAACTAATCCGTCTCTAAATCCGTGTCTAAGACCATGAAACATTGTTGCCCATTTTTTCCTTCATTCTGAGACGGATCAGACACACATTAGAGACGGATTAGATACAGACAAGGATTTGTCTCTAAAATCTTTGTCTAATTACCTGTTTAGGGTTTAGGGTTTTGGGAAATGGGATTTGGGTTTAGGGTTTGTTGTTTAGGGTTTTGGGTTTTGGGTTCTGAGTTTTAGATTTAGGGTTTAAAGTTTAGTGTTTAGGGTTTAGCGCTTAGGGTTTAGGGTTTTTGGTTTAGGGTTTAGGGATTTGGATTTAGAGTTTAGGGTTTGAGGTTTAGGGTTTTGGATTTAAAGTTTAGGGTTTAGGGCTTACGGTTTGAATTCACCGTTTAGGGTTTCAGGTTTAGGGTTTAGAGTTTAGGGTTTAGAGCTTAGGTTATTGAGTTTAGGGTTTAGGGTTTCAGATTTTGGGTTTAGGGTTTTGTGTTTAGGGTTTGTTGTTTAGGGTTTAGGATTTATCGTTTAGGATTTAGGGCTTAAGGTTTTGGGTTTTGGGTTTGGGGTTTAGCGCTTGGGGTTTTGGATTTAGAGGTGAGTGTTTAGGGTTTACAGTTTGGTATTTAGCATTTAGCGTTTAGCATTTAGGGTTTAGGGTTTTGGATTTCGAGTTTAGGGTTTAGGGTTTCAGCATATTGGGTTTAGGGTTTAGGGTTTAGGATTTCATTTAGGGTTTAGCGTTTGGCATTTAGGGTTTTGTGTTTAGGATTAAAGTTTACGATTTAGGGTTTTGGGTTTAGGGCTTAGGGTTCAGGGTTTTGGTTATAGAGTTTAAGGTTTTATGTTTAGGGTATATGGTTTAGCATTTTGGATTTAGGGTTTAGGGTATTGGATTTAGGGTTTAGGGTTTGGGTTTTAGGGTTTAAGGTTTATGTTTAAGGGTTTAGGGTTTAGGATTTTAGATTTTGGGTTTAGGGTTTGGCGTTTATGGTTTAAGGCTTAGGGTTTAGGGTTTAGGATTTGGGGTTTGGGGTTTAGGTTTTAAGGTTTAGGGTTTAGGGTTTGGGGTTTTGGATTTAGAATTTAGGGTTTAAGGTTTAGAGTTTTGGATTTAGGGTTTAGGGTTTAGTGTTTGGGGTTTTGGGTTTTGGGTTTAGGGTTTAGGGTTTGGCATATTGGGTTTAAGGTGTAGGGTTTAGGGTTTAGGGTATGGGGTTTAGGGTTTAGGGATTTAGATTTTGGGTTTAGGGTTTGGGGTTTAGGGTTTTGGATTTACAGTTTTGGGTTTTAGGTTTTGGGTTTATGGTTTGGCATTTAAGGTTTTGGGTTTAGGGTTTGTTGTTTAGAGTTTATGGTTTAGGGTATGAGGTTTAGGGTTTTGGGTTTTGGGTTTAGGGTTTAAGGTTTTAGATTTTGGGTTTAGGGTTTGGTGTTTAGGGTGTAGGGTTTACGGTTTAGGGTTTATTGTTTAGGGTTTAGGTTTCAGTGTTTAGGGTTTTGGGTGTAGGGTTTAGGATTTATGGTTTAGGGTTTAGGATTTAGGATTTATGTTTTAGGCTTTAGGGTTTGGGGTTTTTGATTTATAGGGTTTAGGGTTTGGGCATTTGAATTCAGAGTTTAGGGTTTAGGGTTTAGGGTATTGGGTTTAGCATTTAGCATTTAGGGGTTAGGGTATGTCGTTTAAGGTTTAGGGTTTTAGATTTGGGGTTTAGGGTATGGTGTTTAGGGTTGAGGGTTTAGGTTTTCAGATTTAGGATTTTGGGTTTGGGGTTTTGCATTTAGACATTAGGGTTTAGGGTTTAGGGTTAAGGTTTCAGGGATTTGGGATTTGGGTTTAGGGTTTGTTATTTAGGGTTAAGGGTTTTGGGTTTTAGGTTTAGAGTTTAGGGTTTAAGGTTTAGGGCTTAGGGTTTACGGTTTTTGGTTTAGGGTTCTCGGTTTAGAGTTTTGGATTTAGAGTTTAGGGTTTAGGGTTGTGGATATAGAGTTTAGGGTTTAGGGGTTAAGGTTTTAGATTTTAGGTTTAGGGTTTGGCATTTAGGGTTTAGGATTTGTTGTTTAGAGTTTAGGGATTACGGTTTAAGGTTTTGGGTTTAGGGTTTAAGGTTTAGTGTTTATGGTTTAGGATTTAGGGTTTAGGATTTAGTGTTTACGGTTTGGTTTAGGGTTTAGGGTGAAGGGTTTTGGATATAAAGTTTAGAGTTTAGGGCTTACGGTTTGGATTCAGCGTTTAGGGCTTAGCATTTGGGGTTTTGGATTTAGAGTTTAGGGTTTAGGGTTTAGGGTTTTGAGTTTAGGGTTTAGGGTTTAGGGTATAGGGTTTACTGTTTACGGTTTACGGTTTAGGGATAAAGATTTTAGGTTTAGGGTTTATTACTTAGGGTTTGTTGGTTAGGGTCTAGGGTTTAGGGTTCAGGGTCTAGGGTTTTTGGTTTAGGGTTTAGGGTTTAGGATTTAGGGCTTAGGGTTTACGGTTTGGGGTTTGGGGTTTAGCATTTAGGGTTTAGGGTTTGGGGTTTTGGATTTAGAGTTATGGGTTTACGGTTTACGGTTTACGGTTTGGGATTCAGTGTTTAGGCTTTACCGTTTAGGGTTTGGGATTTTGGATTTAGAGTTTAGTGTTTACGGTTTAGGGTTTAGCGTATTGGGTTTACGGTTTAGGGTTTAGGATTTGGGTTTAGGGTTTAGGTTTTGGAGTTTAGGGTTTTTGGTTTAGGATTGAATGTTTAGGGTCTACGGTTTACGGTTTAGGATTTTGGGTTTTGGTCTTAGGGTTAAGGCTTTCTGTTATAGAGTTTAGGGTTTAGGGTTTTGGGTTTAGGGTAAAGGGTTTAGCATTTAGGGTTTAGGGTTTAGGGTTAAGGGTTAAGGTTTGGGATTTACGGTTTACGGTTTTAGATTTTGGGTTTCGGGTTTGGCATTTAGGGTTTAGGGTTTAGGGTTTAGGGTATAGTGTTCAGGGTTTAGGGTTTAGGGTTTAGGGTTTAGGATTTAGGGTTTAGGGTTTAAGGTTTAGGGTTTAAGGCTAGGGGTTTTGGATTTAGAGTTTAGGGTGTAGGGTTTAGAGTTTTGGATTACCAATTTAGGGATTAGGGTTTAGGGTTTAGCGTGTTGGGTTTAGGGTGTAGTGTTTAGGGTTTAGGGTATGGGGTTTAGGGTTTAGGGTTTCGGGTTTTAGATTTTGGGTTTAAGGTTTGGTGTTTAGGGTGTAGGGTTTAGGGCTTGTTATTTGGGGTTTTTTGGTTTAGGGTTCAAGGATTAGGGTTTTGGGTTTTGGATTTATGGTTTAGGATTTAGGGCTTCTGGTTTAGGGTTTAGGGTTTGGGGTTTGGGGTTTGGGGTTTTGGATTTGGAGTTAAGGGTTTAGGGTTTAGGGTTTAGCATAGTGGGTTTAGGGTTTAAGGATTAGTGTTTAAGGTTTAGAGATTAGCGTTTTAGATTTTTGGATTAGGGTTAAGGGTTTAAGGATTGGCACTTAGGGATTAGGATTTGAAGTTTAGGGTTTACGGTTTTTGGTTTAGGGTTTAGGGTTTGGGTTCAGGTTTAGGGGTTAGGGTTCAGGGTTTTGGATATATAGTTTAGGGTTTAGGGTTTAAGGTATTGGGTTTAGGGTTTAGGATTTTGTGTTTAGGGTTTAGAGTTTCGGGATTTGGGTTTGCGGTTTTAGATTTTGGGTTTAGGGTTTGGCATTTAGGGTTTTGGGTTTATCGGTTATGGTTTAGGATTTATGATTTAGGGTTTAGGGTTCAGGGTTTGGGGTTTTAGATTTAGAGTTTAGGATTTAGGGTTTAGGGTTTTGGATATAGAGCTTAGGGTTTAGGGTTTAGTGTTTAAGGTTTTAGATTTTAGGTTTAGGATTTGGCATTTAGGGTTTAGTGTTTAGGGTTTAGGATTTAGGATTTAGGATTTAGGGTTTATGGTTTATGGTTTAGGGTTTAAGGTTAAATGTTTAGGGTTTAGTGTTTAGGAATTAAAGTTTAAGGTTTTACGATTTAGGGTTTACGGTTTAGGGTTTAGAGTTTCGGGTTTAGGGTTTGCAATTTTGGATATAAAGTTTAGGGGTTAGAGTTTAGGGTTTCGATTAAGCATTTAGGGTTTAGTGTTTTTGATGTTGGGTATATGGTTTAGGGTTTAGGGTTCAAGGTTTAGGGTTTGGGATTGAGGATTTAGGGTTTGGATTTTGGATTTAGACTTTAGGGATTAGTGTTTTGTGTTTAAGGTTTTGGGTTTAGGGTTTAGGGAATTAGGATTAGGGTTTAGGGTTTGTTGTTTAGTGTTTTTTGTTTAGGGTTTAGGGTTTAGGATTTTGGGTTTTGGGTTTTGGGTTTAGGGTATTTGGTTTAGTGTTTAGGGTTCAGGGTTTTCGATTTAGGGTTTAGGGTTTAGGGTTTTGGATATAGAGTTTAAGGTTTAGGCTTCTAGATTTTAGGTTTAGGGTTTACCATTTAGGGTTTAGAGTTTGTTGTTTAGGATTTATGGTTTAGGGTTTAGGGTTTAGGGTTTAGGGTTTGGCATTTAGGGTTTAAGGTTTAAGATTTAATGTCTAGGGTTTACGGTTTACGGTTTTGGGTTTTGGGTTTAGGTTTTATCGTTTGGGGTTTTAGATTTAAAGTTTAGGGTTTACAGTTTACGGTTTGGATTCAGCGTTTAGGGTTTAGGGTTTGGGGTTTGGGATTTAGAGTTTGGGGTTTAGGATATGGGGTTTAGGGTTTAGGGTTTAGCATTTCGGGTTTAGGGTTTAGGATTTTAGATTTTGGGTGTAGGGTTTAGGGTTTAGGGTTTGTTGATTAGGGTTTATGGTTTAGGGGTTAGGGTTTAGTGCTTAGGGTTTAGGGTTTTTTGGTTTAGTGTTTAGGGTTTAGGGTTCTTGATTTAGACTTTAGGGTGTAGGGTTTAGGGTTTTGGATATACAGTTTAGGGTTTAGGGGTTAGGGTATTAGATTTTAGGTTTAGGGTTTGGCGTTTAGGGTTTAGGTTTTGTTGTTTAGGGTTTAGGGATTACAGTTTAGGGTTTAGGGTTTTGGATTTAGGGTTTATGGTTTATGGATTAGAGTTTAGGGTTTACGGTTTGGCAATTAGGGGTTAGGGTTTTGGATTTGATGTTTAGGGTTTACGGTTTACGGTCTAGGGTTTAGGGTTTCGGGATTTTGCTTTTGGATTTAAAGTTTAGGGTTTACGATTTACGGTTTGGATTCAGCCTTTAGGGTTTGGCGTTTAGGTTTTTGGGTTTAAGGTTTAACGTTTAGAGTTCAGGGTTCAGGGTTTGGGGTTTTTGATTTATAGTTTAGTGTTTAGGGTTTAGAGTTTTGGATTTAGAGTTTTGGGTTTAGGGTTTAGGGTTTAGCGTATTGGGTTTAGGGTTTGGGGTTTGGGGTTTAGGGTTTGTCATTTCGAGTTTAGGGTTTAGGGTTTATGGTTTAGGGTTTAGGGTTTTAGGTTTAGGCTTCAGGGTTTGGGGTCTTGGATTTAGAGTTTAGGGTTTATGGTTTTGGGTTTTGGGTTTACGGTTTACGGTTTTTTGTTTAGGGTTTACGATTTACGGTTTTGAGTTTTGGGTTTAGGGTTTACAGTTTAGGATTTAGGGTTGATGATTTAGAATTTAAGGTTTTCAGTTCATTGTTTAGGGTTTTGTTTTTGGCATTTAGGATTTAGGGTTTAGGATATAAAGTTTAGGGTTTATGGATTGCGGTTTAGGGTTTGGATTCAACATTTAGGGTATAGTGTTTAGGGTTTGGGATTTTGGATTTAGAGTTTAAGGTTTAAGGTTTAGGGTATTGGGTTTACGATTTAGGGGTTAGGGTATGGGGTTTAGGGTTTTAGAATTTCGGTTTACGGTTTGGTGTTTAGGGCTTAGGATTTAGGCTTTGTTGTTTAGAGTTTAAGGTTTACACTACAAAACAACAAGTGATTAGTCACGCTTATTTAGCCATGGTTCTATACTCCCTCCAATCGTAGCAAAAAAGGCGCAAATCGGTTCTATACTCCCTCCAATTTTTTACACATTCATTTTACCACTCCCTCCATTTTCTCATACATATTTATTTAATTAGTAAATTATTTTTATTTTTATTTTTATTTCGCCCTCAATTTTTGCTACTGAAACTGCCGAGAACTCTCCCATTCAATCGATTATTCTTCCGGAAAGGCAAAGCACCCAGTCGACGCCGTCCAGGAGTTCGATTTTGGGACAAGAACGACAACCATGTGGGAATTTCAATCGACATCAACAGCTTAGTCTCCAACCCAGCGGAAACCACAGGATATTACACCGACGATTCGGTGGATTACGATTCTAGTTTGGGTGGGAAATCGATTCTGGTTTGGGTGGATTACGATTCTGTTTTGGGTGGGAAAGAATTTTTGGTACTGAAACTATCAATTCCCACAGATCCATACAGATACGCGACCACCTCTCGCAGCCTCACGCCCGCGTGCCACCGACCCCCAACCACCGCGCGCAATTTCTCTTCACGTCTTGCTTGATTTTCTGCGCAATTCGTCCTAGCACTCCGTTCACTCAACGGAACCATACCTCGTGCCTCCAAAAGCTGCAGCACAAACTGATTCTCGCGATTTCTATCTCATAGAGGTGACCTGCTTAGTTTTCTCCCTCTCTGTACTTTGCGATTTTTAAGTAAAATTGACGGTGATTTGTTGTAAACAGAGTTGTCCCTTATTCATGCTTTAACTTCATTGACGTTGTTCATGCTTTAATTTCATTGGCTTGCTGTAAACATAGTTGATTAATTTCATTGACGTTGTTCACGCTAGTGTTGTTCATCATCACGCCCTTTGTACTTGTACCTCCCATTTCTATAATAATAATAATAATAATACATAATATGATCTCTTCAATTAAGAAGCTCTTCTGATTATTAATTAACAAGATGAAGCTTAGGCTTTACAATCGAACTATATCACTTGCTTCTTTCATTTGCTTTCCCATCTTTGGTTCAATGCTGTATATATATATATAGAAAAATTGGATTAGGATTAATTCTTTTCAAAGTACTTATTCTTGGACTTGTGTTTGACGCTTGCTTTTGACCCTTTACTTTCCGCCACCACGTGTGAATTGCTACTCCGTTAATTATATATGTAAAGTGTAAAGTGTAAACCACTCTCCAAAGTTGTATGAAAAACTTTATATGGCACCAATTCTATGAATGACTTGTTGATTCAGAAAAATTAATGCATTGTTAATCTGGTTTGTGGTTGTTACTTTCATTTTTTTTCTTTTCTTTTTAAGTTGGGTGAATTTAATCAACTAGAACTGTCATGTGGATCTTGTTTGTATTTTTAGAGTATGTATTTGTTATTGTGCTCTACTAATTAATAAGTTCATATTTTATTAATTAAAAAATATTGCCTTTGCATGATTAACTTTTTGGTGCTTGTGTTTGTATTATCTAATCCCATTATCAGTGCTCACACTTTATTGACGGTGCAAAGTATTTATTGGGGGAAAATAAACTCATTTGAAAATAAATCTTTTCCCTTTAGGCTAGGTACTCTAATCATGAACCTAGTGCTTTTCGCTCTGAAATTTAATTAGTGAGGTGAGAGTAGTAGATTGGACCAAACCTTTAATGTCTTTTTGAACAACCATGTTTGAAATTTTAATGCTAAGAGGGTTGGATCATATGTTTTCTTCATTTGCCCTGAACTAGAAGTTGAAAAATTTTTTACTTAAAAAGATTCTAACCATTTTTTTGGAATCTCTTAGAGGGAGAATTACAAGTACAAATAGAGCTTTCCAACTTAGTTCTTGGAAATAGTCGACATTGTGGCCATTGTTTTATAAAATGTTGTTTCTCTTTTCTTTTTTGCATTGTAACAATGTTTTGAAATTTCTTATGAAGTTTTTATCCATTTAAGTGGGCAATGTGTGTTTATCCCTTCTATTTTCTTTTTATAAGATATTCGCCATTATGCCAATTTATCCTCAAGTGCTAATTCTTATCTCTTTTTCATCATGTAGGTTGGGTTTGGACTTAAAAGAAACTTTGAGGAAAAAACATCAAATATTATCGAATCCTGCGGAAAATTAGATCTTGCTGCTCTTATCCTTCAAATGCTGATTCCTGCCTCTTTTCCTGGTAATTGTCTTTTTGTTTTGTTTTTCATGTTCTTCTCTAGCAGTCATTTACCTCATTTCTCTAGTGTTTTAGGTTTGCTTTTTAGTTTGTATTAGAAATTGAGAGAGACGTGTCATAGTTTTCCTAGCTAGAGAGCATGTAGGAGTTGCTTTGCATAACATAATACACCCTTTCTGCACAACTTACATAAGCATAAAGTAGACTTCATTCTTGCTGAATAATTTCCTCCAACTTGGTCCAAACATAAACACATACCCTCATCTTCATCTATCAAATCCTATCTTCTTTGCTTTTGATTTCAATATCACAAAACTCGTACTCATACAAATTAAGTAAACCACATTTTATTCTTACATGTTTTTTCCTACCTCACTTTCCCAGGATCTACTTTCTTTTTCTTTTTCTTTTTTTGAAACATTGTTAATTTTCTTTCAAGTTTTGATATATATATATATAGCCAATGATTAGATTTTTGTCCTATATCAGAGTGTTTGCAGAATAGATATTGGTTGAGGAAATTTGTAATTTGGTTCATTTGCACTTTATGAATGGCAAACATGTCAATGAGTAGATAAATGTTCATTCGGACTGCTAAGAGTGTTCTTTTCTGGTTTGCTACATTTCTGTGAAGGACCATTATTGCTTAGATTTTTTCGCTTTATTGTTCTGTTTTGCTATATTAATGGTAAGTCTTCATTACATATAGTATATCACCAGAACTTGTATTAGTTGTAGTACTAGTTCTGGTGTTACACCGGAACACCATTTTTGTGCACTAAATTCTGGTGCGCTAGTTTTGGTGTTGTACACTGGTGCATCAAAACTCTTATGTTTTGTTTCTTTTTAGTTGTTTTCTTCATTTTTTATGCTTTCTTTTTGTATGGAATTTGGTTAACATTCTTGTAATGTATGTATGTAACTCTTAACTTACTTTGATGAGTTATTCTTTATTTACTTTTTATAATTTGAATCATAATGAGTTATATATTATTTTGAAATCAGATTTGCAAAATGATGCCAGACAAAAGTTGGATTGATAAACCAATTACATCAAGGGAATTTTTTAACGGGGTAGTGCAATTCCTTGAGTTTGCTTTTGCAAATGCATCTATAAATGGAAATATTCTATGTCCTTGCATTCGTTGTGGATTTCAACACATGAGAAATAGAGTTGAAGTGTTTAGTCATTTACTTGAAAAGGGATTTCCCACCAAATTTACAACTTGGTATATGCATGGGGAGGAACGTGACAACCCTACTGTAGAATCGGAATATCGAACACAAGAAGAACCAATTAGGCAGTATCCAATGCAGGACATGTTAACTGATATTTTTGGTGCCTTCGAGCATCATGAATCTGAAGAACCTAGTTCGTCAAATAACACCCCTGTTGATTTTACTAGGTGTTCGAGAGAAGTTACCAATGAAGAATTAGATAAAATGCAAGAATTGTTAAAAGAGGGAAATCAAGAACTTTCTGAAGGTTGCACAAAGTATAGCAAGTTATCATTTATTGTTCGTTTGTGTAACTGTCATTTTTGGCTCAGACAATTGTAATTTAAAATTAGGACCGGAAGGGGTCTTAACCTTGGGGGACTTGTCCTTAGGTGGTGCACCTAGGTGCCTACGTACCCTTCGGGACGGATCAAAGTCCACATAGTTCGTCATGATGACGTCTATCGGAGCCGTTAGGCAAGGTTGTTGCCTGTATTGGGCCGTCTGCGACTAAGACTTGCCTAAGGTACTCCGGGCGGGCGAGCCGATCTTAGCAGGTTGCCTTAGTGGGAGAGAGCTATGGTCTCTTAGGGCTGCTGGAAGTCCTGTAAACGGTGTACTCCGAGGACGGAGGTGAGCTTGCCGGAGGTTGGCCGGAATGGGGTCCTGCGAGAGAGCTCGCGGTGTGTAGAGGAATTGCGTGAGGTATCTGAAGGTACTCAGATTACCAAGAGAGTGTGTGGAATGTCACAAAAGAGGTGTGGTTAACCTTCAAGTTGCGTATTATTCTGTCAAGACTGGATTGCATGCTATGTCCCCCGAGTGATTGTCTATTTATACTCGATTGTGGGGAGATCGTGCTCGACCCACGACCTTGTCGGACGTGGGTCGTCCCACGAGGCTTGTGGAGATCCCACATCTGGTTGAGGGGAAGCTCTGTGATATGACGTAGGCAAGGGCCACGTAACTGATAGATGAGTGGTGCCACGTGTCTCTAGCGGGTGTTGAGGCCGTGCTTCTAGAACGTCAGTGCCACGTGTCCCAAAGTGGAATAATCCGTAGTTACAGAAGTCCCCCAAGTCTACGGGTGTCGGGCGCCCGTGGACTTAAGTTCCTTTGTCTGTAAGATACTTAGGAATTTTTCGCTGCCTTTACTGGTGGGATGGCTCGTCCGCTTAGAGTCACGGTTATGGGAACTGGCTGTCCGACTCACGAAGTAGGCTCTCTCACATTGATCCGTGGAAAATGAGACGTCTTGGAGCGGACACGTGTCTCGTACCGGATGGGCATCATTGCTCAGATGACTTACCAAGGTCGAGTCATCATTGCTCAGATGGGCATTTCTCGAAATGCCCTTCGCGGGCTGGAGGGAGAAATCCAAAGGTTAGGGGCCGTTTGGTCAGTCGCGGAGTCGTTTCGTGTTCACGCCTCTTGGGCTGCAAGGTGCTTGCTGGGCCTCTCTTTTATTTGTTAAGAGCGGAAGATTTCCCATTGTTTTGCGAATCTTCTTCTTCCAAAACTTTAGACCTTGTGATTTCCAAAACTTTGAACAGTCCCTCCTGCTGTTGGCCATGGAGGGAGTTAGGGAGAGAGTGGATGCTCTCATTATGTTGCGGGACTCCGCGGATCTCCGAGAAATTCTTTCTGGGGAGGACGGAACACTGTGACTCCTCCTCCGACTGCCTCCGCGGGCTGGTACTCTGCTGAGCTGAAACTAGGCTCGACGGTGAAAGTATTGGTGGTGGTTGCTGGCGAGGTTTCGCGGGTGCTGTCGCGGGCCGATATCCCGAAGGTGTGGGAGGAGCGTTTCACCTCTGCACTCCCAGAGGGCTACGAGATAAAGCCGATGGGGGAGGGGGAAACAATTCTCTGGAGGGACGGTGTCGGCTTCGTTCTTCCCCTCTGCGTCCCTTACAATGCTGCTTTCATTCCTCCGTTTTGCGGCTTTGTGGAGCATGCTCAACCTGCTGAATGTTTGTCCTGGACAACTGACCCAGAATGATTGGTCGATACTTAGTGTATTTAACAGGTTCTGTCGGTCACGCAGGTTGGAGGTTCTCCCAAGTGTGATTCTTTCTCTCTACCACGTCCGCGAGGCGCACGGATGGGTGTGTTTTTAGTCACGCGCCAAAGGCTTCACCATTACCGACCTACCGGGTAACAACCATGCCTGGAGGTCGTACTTCTTCAAGGTGGTTCCCAAGAAAGGCTTTTGCCCGCCTTGGATTCGGCTGTCCGACTATCATCCGTGCTTTCCGCTTAAGTGGTCCAATCCTTTTCTCCGGGTTCGGTATGACCGAGAGGAGTACGAGGAGACAGCCTTTGAATTTTTGAACGGCGCCACGATGTCGGGCGCAACTTTGGGGTAAGCTAGTGTTGGCGAGTTTGTATCCCTTCTTTTGTCTTCTTACCAAGCCTTGGATGTTTTCTTCTCGCAGGGCTGATTCTACGCGGAATTCAGGGGAGGCTGAATCCTCCACCGAGTTCTCGAAGCCGAAAGCGCGAGCGGTCGTAGTTGGTTACTGCTGCCGTTCTACCCTTGGGGACGGACGATGCCGAGGTGGCCGAAGACCCTACGCGAAAAGGTGTTGTGGCTCCAAATCAGGTGGATGAGACCAGCTTGACTCATCTCAATCGTAGGAAGGTTCCTTATACCCCTGTACCCCCCGAAGAGATGCCCATTCGGCTTCTGGGTGAGGGTATCTCTTTTAAAGGGAAATTGATCCCGTTTGAGGCGGAGCGGGTCATCCTGGCTCGTCAGCATTATCCTCTCTATTAGGAGGACGATTATGCTTTAGAGCATATGACCAGGGAGACCATGCTGTTGCTAAGCCGTCTGGCGAACTTCGCATATCAGCGAGAGCTAGAGGGGGTAGGACGCTTTTTCCCTTGGCTTTGTTGTATTCCGTTGGTGGTGACTGATCCTCTTGTAATCCTTGTGCAGGAAGTTATTGAGGAATTTTTGGAGAATAACACTCGGCTGGCTGCGCGGGTGGAGGAGCTAGAGGGCGAGCTTCAGAAGGGCAAGGCTAGCGCCCTGCGGGTCCGTCGTCAGGACTTTCTGCGTTTTGGAAATTACGGGATGCAGAAAGGCATAGCCCAGCTGGAGTAATTGATGGGTATCTCGGTTCCTCTGGACGTTAGGGCCAGGATGCATCCTTCCTGGGACAATATCGGCGGAGAGTTTCGCGTTCGTGCTCGAGGTGATTCTCCTTTGAGGATCAAGGATTACGTGGTGCCTCCGAATCCTCGAAGGGATCCGCCACGGTCGGACAGGTCTCCGCATTTATCAGGGAATGCTTAATTTTAGACCGTCGTTTTTGCGGTTTTGTAATTTCGGGGCGATAGACCCCTTATGTGAATATAAGAAATTTTGAGCACGACAGTTGGTCAATCGTATTGCATTTCATATTCTTTTAAACACATAGCGTAACTGTCTCGCGACTGAGACGAGTTAGTAGTACATTTGTCTTGGGACTAAGACAAGGCAAGAGGCATTCGTCTTGGGACTAAGACGTAGTGAAGTTCCTGCGAGCTTGGCCTTTGGACTAAGCCGCAAAGAAACATTATTGACTAAGACATTGCAAAATATTTTTTGAGGCTGCTAGCGTTCCAAGTATTTGGGACGTGCTCCTCCCTTATGTGTGCTAACTTGTATGTGTTGTGCGAGGCGATGCCAATAAGACTGTACGGGCCTTCCCAATTAGGGGCGACTTTGCCGTGTAGGTGGTTGCGCCTATTGTTTATCGCTGTACGCGATACCAAGTCACCTCTTTCAAATTTACGGGGTCGGACGCCCTAGTTGTACTTTTGCGCCAGCAACTGTTTGTATGCAATGTTTCTGAGTGCCGCCGCTTCCCTTCATTCTTCGACCGTGTCGAGGCTGACCAATAGGCTCTCCGGATTTGAATCAGAGTAGTTGAGCACTCGATCCGAGGTGACTCCGATGTCGGCTGGGACGATTGCTTCCTGCCCGTACGTCAGAGCAAAAGGGGTTTCTCCTGTGGCCGTGTGTACTGTGGTTCTATATGACCACAAGACCGATGGGAGTTCGTCGACCCATCCTTCTTTTGCGTCCATCAATCGCTTTCGCAGCCCTTCGAGGATGATACAGTTTGCTCCATCCGTTTGCCCATTGGTCGCTGGATACTCGACTGAAGTTGCGAATCACTGAATAGCTTGACCTTTGGGGCGCCCAGGTCGTAAGCTAGCGCTAGTCTGGCTATGATTGCATCATATTCAGCTTGATTGTTGGAGGCTGGGAACGTGAAGCGCAGGGCTTGTTCCACTTTTATTCCGTGGGGGCTCTCTGCGATGATGCCGGCGCCCGCGGATTTCCCGGTGGAGGAGTCGTCTATGTTGACTAGCCATGGGGATTTTTCTGGCTATGGCTCAGTAGGCTCTTCGTTGTCTGAAGCCGAGGCATCCCCCTTAAGGCGTTCTGACGAAGTCATTTCGGCGAAGAAGTCGGCCAAAGCTTAGGCTTTGATCGCCCGATGGGGCTCGTATTGGATTTCAAACTCTGATAGCTCGACCACCCAGTTTGTCATTCGCCGTGCTAAGTTTGTCTTTTGCAGTATCTACTGTAGGGGTTGGTCAGTTCAGACCATAATTTTATGTTGTTGGAAGTAGGGTCGAAGCCTTCTGGCCGAGTGGACGAGAGCAAGTACGAGCTTCTCCACCCGTTGCTACCGAAGTTGGTCTCCCTGCAAGGCGTGGCTTGTGTAATAGATTGGGAACTGCTCGACTCCTTCCTCCCTTATTAGTGCTGAGCTCACAGCGTGGTCGGTGGTAGCCAGGTAGAGTACGAGGGTTTCTCCTTTGACTGCCTTGGCTAACACTAGAGGTTTGGCTAAGTAAGCCTTAAGGTCCTGGAAAAACTTTTCGCATTGCTCAGTCCATTGGAACATTGGTGCTGTTTTCAGGATTTTGTAGAAGGGAAGACATCGGTCGGCCATCCTTGACAAGAATCTGTTGAGGGCAGCTAATCTTCCGTTTAACCTCTGCACCTCTTTCACCATCCGTGGTGGTTCCATGTTGAGAATGGATTCGCACTTCTCAGGGTTGGCTTCGAGTCCTCATCGTGTGATCATAAATCCTAGGAATTTTCCCGCCGATACGCCGAAATTGCATTTGGTTGGATTCAGCTTCATTTGGTGCGTTCGCAGAAGCAAAAAGAGCTCCTCAAGATGTGCCAGGTGTTGTTCGAGTTCCATGGACTTGACTACAATGTCGTCGACGTAGACCTCGAGGTTCGGACCTATCTATTCTCAGAAAATGATGTCCATCATCTTCTAATAGGTGGCCCATGCGTTCTTCAATCCGAAAGGCATGACTTTGTAGCAGTAGACGCCTTTATTCGTGATAAAGGAGGTCTTTTTCTGGTCCTTCGGGTTCATCTGGATCTGGTTGTATCCCGAGAAGGCGTCTAGGAAACTCAGCATCCGGTGCCCGACCGTCCTATCGACCAACTTGTCTATGTTCGGGAGCGGGTAAGCATCTTTTGGGCAGGCCTTGTTCAAATTGGTAAAGTCCATGCACATTCGCCATTTCCCATTCGCCTTTTTTACCATCACCACGTTCGACAGCCAATAGGGGTACTGCGACTCGCGTATGAATCCAGCGTCAAGGAGTTTTTGCACCTCTTCATTGATCTCTTGTTGCCTTTCCTCACCGAAATGCTGTTTCTTCTGGATCACACCGGGTCCGTCTCTAATGTTGTGGGAGTGACATATAAGCACAGGATCTATCCCTGGCAAGTCCGTGGCACTCCAAGTGAATACATCTCTATAATGGGTGAGCAATTCTCGAAACTTCTTTTAGGCCGTCAGGTCGAGGAGAGCTCCCACGTGGACTTCCCGGCTGTTCGCCTGATCTATGCAGATGCTCACGAGGTCCTCCGTAGGCTGCGGCCTGGCTCCGGAGATTTCGTCTCGCAGGTCCAATATCGCACAGGGGCTTGTGGCGTGACTCTCGTCTTCGCTAGTAGCGGGTCGGTCGCTCGCATAACATATATGGGCTTCCTGATTTGCTCGTATTTCCGCGATTCCGGCTGGCGTAGGAAATTTCATCACCATATGAGTTGTGGATATGATGACTCGAAGCTTGCCCAGGGTCGGTCGACCCAAAATTGCATTGTATGCCGATGGTGTCATTGATACGGCGAATCTCACTCGAGTGCGGGCGACCTTTGGTTGGGCGCCTAGGGTGAGCCATGTCGTGAGGGTTCCTTGTGTCCTAACGACCTGTCCAGAGAAGTCGACAAAAGCTTCTTCGTCCAATGCTAACTGACCCTCCTGATGGGCCATTTCTTCGAAAGTTTTTGCGAAGAATATATTAGTGACAGCCCCGGGGTCTATTAGCACGTGTCTGACGTCGAATCCTAAGATATTGGTCGTGATGACCAGCGACTTATTTATCTCAATCGTGTCGCCATCACCAATGAAGATTACGAGATGTGTCTTATGTTGCTTGCAACGGTCGCTTGGAACGCCATCTGGTCGGCCGTGCAGGGGTTTCAAGGAATTTCCCGTGCCTGCCATGTGAGTGTCCTGTATCTGTATTGAAGATCAAAAACAAAAGCAAATACGGGTTTCTGAGCGTTAGGTGTATACTCCTACTCCTCGAAAAAGAAATGTCATTTAGCGGCAGAGTGCGCAAGGCATTGTGGTTTGAATAAGCCCCACGGTAGGCGCCACTGTAACTGTCATTTTTGGCTCAGACAATTGTAATTTGAAATTAGGACAACCAGGGGTCTTAACCTTGGGGGACTTGTCCTTAGGTGGTGCACCTAGGTGCCTACGTACCCTTTGGGAGGGATCAAAGTCCACGTATTTCGTCATGATGATGTCTATCGGAGCCGTTAGGCAAGGTTGTTACCTGTATTGGGCCGTGTGCGGTTATGACGTGCATAAGGTATTCCGGGCGGGAGAGCCGCTCTTAGGAGGTTGCCTTAGTGGGAGAGAGCTATGGTCTCTGAGCGCTGCTAGAAGCCCTGTAAACGGTGTACTCCGAGGATAGAGGTGAGCTTGCCGAAGGTTCGCCGGAATGTGGTCCTAGAACGGAGCTCGCGGTGTGTAGAGGAATTGCGTGAGGTATCTGAAGTTCCTCAGATTACCAACAGAGTCTGTGGAATATCACAGAAGAGGTCTGGTTATCCTTCAGGTTGCGTATCGTTCTGTCAAGACTGGATTGCCAGCTTAGTCCCCCGAATGAGGGTCTATTTATACTCGATTGTGGGGAGATCGTGCTCGACCCACGACCTGGTGGGACGTGGGTCGTCCCACGCGGCTTGGGGAGATCCCACATCTGGTTGAGGGGAAGCTCCGTGGTATGACGTCGGCAAGGGCCATGTAACTGATAGATGAGTGGTGCCACGTGTCTCTAGTGGGTGCAAAGGCCGTGCTTCTAGAACGTCAGTGGCACGTGTCCCAAGGTGGAATATTTCGTAGTTACAGTTTGTATCACATTAAAGTTCTTTGTGGTGCAACAGATAAAACATTTTCAATGAGCATTGACCTTTTGAATGATACAATCGAGCATGCTAACTTGCAAACGCCTTTCTATGAGGGCAAAAAAATAATTAAGGGCTTAGGGCTTAGCTATGATAAGATACATGTATGTCAAAATGACTGCATGTTATATTGGGGACAACATGCACCAATGGATAAATGCAACTTTTGTAATACATCCAGATGGAAATCAGATGATATTGAAAGTAGTACAGGAATTAGTCAAAAGAAAAAGAAGAAAAAATCGGAAAAGATTTTATGCTACTTCCTAGTTATTCCTAGGTTGCGTCGGAAGTATATGTCTTCTAAAACTGTCGACGGAATGAAATGGCTTGCTATGGAGGGTAGCCCAGATGGAATGTTAAGGCATCCTAGGGATAGTAAAGCTTGGAAAGAGTTTGATTTAAGATATCCAGACATTGCTACAGACCCTAGAAATATACGTCTTGCTTTAGCTAGTGATGGATTCAATCCATTTGGAACACTCAGTGCTAATAATAGCATTTGGCCTGTTCCGTTGTATACTTATAACACTGCTCCGTGGGAATGTATGAAGCAAACTTCTCTTATTATGTCAATGATAATTCCTGGTCCTAAGATGCCTGGCAACAAAATTGATGTTTACTTACAGCCTCTTGTTGCAGTGTTGTTGCATTGTAGAATGGTGTACAAGCTTATCATTCTTCTATAAATGAGTATTTTCATATGCGTGCTGCATTGATGTGGACTATTAGTGATTTTCCTGGACTTGACAACTTGTCTGGTTGGAATACAAAGACAAAATTTGCTTGCCTGACATGTAATTTTGAAACAGAATCAAAATGGCTAAAGTTCAGTAGGAAAAAATGTTTCATGGGTCATCGTCGATTTTTACCCCATAATCATAAGTTTAGGTACAATGCAGCAGCATTTGATGGTTCTATTGATCTTAGAAGTGCTCCAGACCCTTTAACTGGCTCTGCCACCCTAAGACAAATTAAGGAGAGTCGCAAGAGGCCTTGTGATGAGGACACAAGTGAGGGTGGACCTGAACAATGGAAAAAAAGAAGTATCTTTCGGGACCTACCTTATTGGGAACATTACTCTAATCGCCATCGCCTTGATATGATGCACATAGAAAAGAATGTGTGTGATAATGTCTTGTTTACAGTGCTTGGTGATAAAAATAAGACAAAAGGTAATCTTCAAGCAAGTAAACACTTACAAGTTATGGGAATTAGGGAAAAGCTTCATCTTTATCCTAATTCATCTCGATTTCCAATTGCATGTTTCAAAATGAATTTGCAAGAGAAAGATATATTTTTAATGGTCCTCAAAAGTGTAGTAGTTCTAGATGGGTGCTCTTCCAATATTTCTAGATGTGTCAATTGTAAAAAACTAAAGATTTCTAGCCTTAAGAGTCATGATTCTCATATTCTTATGGAGCATCTTCTTCCAATAGCATCTTCTTAAGGGTTTAGGGTTTACGATTTGGGATTCAGCGTTTAGAGTTTACAGTTTTCGGTTTGGGATTCAACTTTTACAGTTTAGGGTTTAGGGTTTGTTATTTAGATTTTAGCTTTTAGGGTTTAAGGTTTAGGGTTTTGGATTTAGGGCATATGATTTAGGATTTAGGGCTTAGGGTTTAGTGTTTAGGGTTGAGGGTTTAGGGTTTTAGGTTTAGGGTTTACAGTTTACAATTTGGGATTCAGCGCTCAGGGTTTAGGGTTTGCTGTTTTGAATTTAGAGTTTAGGGTTTCGGGTTTAGGGTTTAGGGTTTAGCTTTAGAGTTTAGGGTTTAGGGTTTTACCATTTAGGGTGTATGGTTTTGGGTTTAAGGTTTGGCATTTAGGGTTTAGGGTTTGTTGTAAAGTGTTTAGGGTTTGGGATTTAGGATTTCGGGTTTCGGGTTTTGGATTTAGGGTTTAGGGTTAAGGGTTTAGGGTTTGGGATTTAGGCTTTAGAGTTTAGTGTTTTAGATTTTGGGTTTAGGGTTTGGCATTTAGGGTTTAGAGTTTAGTGTTTATTGTTTAGGCTTTAGTGTTTTGGTTGTTGGGTTTAGGGTTTAGGATTTAAATTTTAGTGTGTAGAGTTTAAGGTTTAGGGTTTAAGGATGAGGGTTTTGGTTTTAGGGTTCAGTGTTTGGGGTTCAGGGTTGAGGGTTTAGGATTTAGGATTTAGGCTTTAGGGTTTCGAGTGAGTGGTTTATGGATTTTGAGTTTAGGGTTTAGGGTTTAGGGTTTAGCGTATTGGGTTTAGGGTTTGGGGTTTAGGGTTTAGGGTTTAGTCTTTCAGATTTTGGGTTTAGGGTTTTGTGCTTTGGGTTTAGGGTTTTGTGTTTAGGGGTCATGGCTTAGGGTTTAGGGTTTTGGGTGTTGGGTTTGGGGTTTGGGATTTAGGGTTGGGGGTTTTGGAATTAGAGTTAAGGGTTTATGATTTACAGTTTGGGATTCAACATTTAGGGTTTACGGTATAACGTTTCGGGTCTAGCGTATTGGGTTTAGGTTTTAGGGTTCAGGGTTTGGGGTTTTGGGTTTTGGGTTTAGGATTTAGGGCTTGGCATTTAGGGTTTAGGGTTTACGGTTAACAATTTATGGTTTTGGGTTTAGGGTTTAAGGTTCAGGGTTTGGGGTTTTGGATTTTGAGTTTAGGGTTTAGGGTTTAGGGTTTGGGGTTTAGGATTTGGCATTTAGGGTTTAGGCTTTAGGCTTTGGGGATTTGGATTTAGAGTTTACGGTTTAGGGTTTAGGGTTTAGGGTTTAGGTTTTGGCATTTTGGATATAGACTCTAGGGTTTAGGGTTTAGGGTTTTGGATTCTGCGTTTCGGGTTAGCCATTTTGGATTTAGAGATTATGGTTTATGATTTAGGGTTTAGGGTTTAGGGTTTAGGTTTGGGGTTTAGAGTTTGGGCTTTCAAGTTTAAGGTTTAGGGTTTTAGAATTAGGGTTTAGGGTTTGGCGTTTAGGGTTTATGGTCTAGGGTTTACGATTTGTTGTTTAGGGTTTAGGGTTTAGGGGTTTAGATTTTGGGCTTAGTGTTTAGGGTTTGGCTTTTAGGGTTTAGGGCTTGGGATTTAATGTTTTGGGTTTAGGGTTTATGGTTTGGGGTTTTGGATTTAGAGTTTAGGGTCTAGGGTTTAGTGTTTAAATTCAGCGTTTAGGTTCTAGGTTTTAGGGTTTGGGGTTTTGGATTTAGAGTTTAGGGTTTATGGTTTAGGGTATGGGTTTAGAGTTTAGGGTTTAGGTTTTGGGGTTTAAGGTTTGGGGTTTAGGGATTAGGGTTTAAGATTTTGAGATTAGGGTTTTAGGCTGAGGCTTTAGGGTTTAGGATTTTGAGTTTTGGATATTGAGTTTAGGGTTTTAGGCTTAGGCTTTAGGGTTTAAGGTTCAGGGTTTAGGGTTTAGGATTTAGTGTTTAGGCTGTGGGCTTTAGGGCATGTTGTTTAGGGTTTAGAGTTTAGGGGTCAAGGCTTAGGGTTTAGGGTTTAGGGTTTTGGGATTAGGGTTTTGGGATTAGGTTTTAGGGTTGGGGGTTTTGGAATTAGAGTTAAGGGTTTACGGTTTACAGTTTGGGATTCAGCATTTAAGGTTTAGGGTATAGAGTTTTGGGTTTAGCGTATTGGGTATAGAGATGATGTACGATAATCCTTCAGATTGTGTATAGTTCTATTGAGGCTGGATTGTTTGCTTAGTCCCCCGAGTGAGGGTCTATTTATACTTGAGTTTGGGGAGATTGTGCTCGACCCACGACCTCGTAGGACGTGGGTCGTCCGACGAGGCTTTGTGGAGATGCCACGTCTGGTTGAGGGGAAACTCCGTGAGGTGACGTGGGCGAGGGCCACATATTTGATAGATGAGTGGTGCCACGTGTCTCTAGCGGGTGTTGGGCCGTGCTTCTAAAATGTCAGTGCCACTAGTCCCAGGATAGAATATTCCGTAGTTACATTAATTATTTTATTTTAATTATATTTATTTATTTATTATAATTATTTTATTATTATTATTATTAAATTTAAGGGGGTGCCGTGGGTTTTTGTTAAAGGGAAGAGGAAGAATTGAAAAGTAAGGAAGAAGAGAGGAAAGAGAGAAAGCAAGCGAGAGAGAGAGCACGAGAGAGAAGGGAGAAATAGAAAAATGGTAGAGAAAGAGAGTCGTGAAGGAAGAAGAAGGGGGAAGAAGGAGAAAGTTCGCCGGAAACACACCGGAGAAGAGCTAGCCGACGCCGGGAAAAGTCACCGGAGCTCGGTTACAATATCTTCCACACCTCCCACCATTCGAATCAAGGTTGGTAACCGCAATTTCATTCTAAACCCTCAATTTCTCCATTTTTAGGGATTTCTTCGATTCATCTTCGATTGGGTTGTTTCGAAGGTAGATTGAGACCTAGAAAGTGTTCTTGAACACTTAGCCGGGGTAGGAATCAAGATTATATCTTCGGATTTAGCCAAATTCGAATTTGGAAGGGTTTCGGGTTAATATTCTAATTATTCATAAATTGGGGAAAATTGTTGATAATTAGGATTAAGCTTGGATTTGAGTAAATAGGCTTGGATTGATATTACTGAAATTATATTGTTGAAATAGTTGTTGAACAAGAGCTGGCCCGAGGTTACTAAGGCCGGACTTTGGCATTAACGTGCCGGGTCCCTGCTTGGTTTGCCCAAATACTCTTTAAGGTTGATGTTGAGGGCTCCAAACTCTTCTTTTCAATCTTAAACACCCTAGAACAATTCTAGATATGCTATCAAGCATCAAGAATTATTTTAGGTACCTTCTTGTTTCTCAAGGATGGAAACCTCTGGAACAAATTAAGTCTAACTTCGTGAATTTCAATCTTATCCTTTCACAACATTTAGGAAACCTGAAGTGGGATAAATTGGAGGTATATTGAGGTTTAGAAACTAGATTTCTTAGAACCCAAGTAGAAATACAAGTTGAATTAAAATGCTTAGACCTTCCTAGAATTAGGATTCCTTCCAACCAAGCTAGATAAGCCTCCTTATATGCGAATACAAGTTAGATAGAGGTCTATTACTCAAATCCAAGTATGTGAAGCACTCAAGCAGAGTGTTATGCGCGAGTAAGTCAAGTGTCCGAGGAAGGATACACATAAGTCGGGATAGAAAAGTCCAATAAGACCAAGAGCTTGACTCTGTGGCAACCATGGACTACACGTGAGAGTAATGGAGACATTAATAACAAGTTAAGCTAAGTAATAACCTTAATGAAGTAAATGTTGTTCTTATAGGAACAATAGCACACGATTGAGTGCAACAGGAACTCCGAGGAGACTAAAGTTACAGGAGAGGATTGCATGGAAGATTGGCCAAGGTAAGGGTTCTTCCATCTCTGCTCCTAGTCTTGTATGCTTATGTGGATTACAAGAGTATGTACATTCTCTGCTTGTCTGGTATGTGTTAAGTAGAGGTATAGAATGTTAAAAGAATAAAGGAACTAGAAAATCGGTTGTGGAAAGTAGCTTAGATAGGAAGACATAGGAGTAGAGAGTAGTTGTTTGCTATGATTGGTGTCTTACAAATCCAACTCATACACTCTGGAGGCACAATGAGTGTTTTGTTAAATCTTTTCCCACGACGGTGGCAAGAGTCCTTGTACGGAAGGACTAAGCTTTTATTTTGAAAACTCATCACTACGGTGACTTAAATTATAATCATGCAAACGGAGATATTGGTGGGTTTCGGATTTGGTTATGCTAGCGATGTGAGACATCGACTAGAACAACGTCATATGGCATTTGATACCTCAGTTTTATAATCACCATGACGATGGTCATTGCCCTATCCTGGCAATAGGGTCAGAAAGGTTTTATATTGCTATGACGATAGCTTGAGGCTTAGAGAGTGCATCTGGACGGGTATATGAGTTATATCCAGTTAAGGATACTTGTCCATATTAACAAGGAGAAGAATTGTTGATCCTTGGGGAAAGATACAAAGAATCCAATTAATATGTGAGACTAAGGTAAGGAGACACGAGAGGAACCTACGGGTGAACCGTGAGCCTAACCTAGTAAAAGAGAAATCATCCTGTGGAGTTGGTCCAGGGTGTATCAGTGGCCATTCTTCCAGACGTCGTGCCGTGCCTGCCATGTGGCCTGGTTGATTGTGTTTAGTTAACAGAATTGTCACGAGGTGACCAGTACCCAAGTGAATGAGTTAAGTATGTTTTGCCACTTGGTGGCCAGTAACCCGAGTGCACGTCTTCGAAGCGGGAAAGCCACGTAGTGGCTAGTAGATATCCCAGAGTTGGGGAGATTAAGTAGATGTATGTTTAGCATCTGTGTGTATGTACAAATTATCTGTGTTTGCATATAATTGCTGATTGTGTAGCGTAGTGGTAACGTACAGGATTACGTCACCACACGTCTTGTTTGAGTCAGACATGCTAAAACGTGAGAAGACCGGTAGGTAAAAGCCGGCACTATATGTTACATGTTTACTTGCTGATTGATGACGTGGAATAAACTGTTGCATGTGTACAGTTATTAATTGCATTTGAGTGTTTGGGTGAAATTTCAGTTGTTGTGTGATCACCAAGAATCTATGCTAACAACAGTAACTAGTTGTTTTTGCCTGTGGTTGTCTATGACTCCCAAACCCAGATCTATGGTACACACCCTGCACCGGGGATGGGAGAGTCCTCAGTGTGTCGCGTGGTTAAGACTCACACCTCATTTTTACTACACAGAGACAGGTTAAGTACATGTGGAAGAAGTCTCGGTGGAACGAGGGACAAGCAAAACTTTCCAAGACCCACAACTTGTTCATGTGGGTGAATAAATTGTAACTGTAATTTAATTTACTTTATCATTGTATCATAAAGTAAAGGGTAGACGTACCCAATTAGATTGTATTACTAGATCTAGAACTGTCAGCTTCACACACCTTAAAGATCAGGATAAATTATTCTACGATACAGGGAAAATATATTTTCAAATATATATATATATATCTGTTGTGTTAGCCAGAAAATAAACCAAGAGGGGTGAATTGGTTTATTCAAATTTTAACTCTTTGAAATACTTTATTTCGATTAGGACTCTTAGTTAATTTATGACTCTTATGAAAAACTTTTTCTTTGAGTTAAGGAGTCAGAATAAGGGAAGGGTTGCACACACAATTTTGCTGGAGAGGTTCACCACCCAAGTTTGCTTGAATAGCTACGTCCTCTCCCCTTCTAACCAAATAGTTAGAAGGCCTATATTACTCAGTTCAATTCATACAACCAAGTAACCCAAACCCTTTTGGGAAAGCACACTTGCGTATACACTTCCCTTACAGCAATATAGGACTCAACTCAGCAACAAACTTAGAACCTAATATAATAAGTTTCTCCAGGAACCTTCCTCAAGGATCAGCCTCCTTACTTGGCTTTTACCTCTAAGAAACTTAGTATATTAAATCCTCCAAAATCCAATCGAGGATTCAAACCCAAAAACATAATATTTGAAGTTCCTCTTAGAACCTTGTTTCACCACAAGGATCAGCCTCCTCAAGGCTTTTACCACTAGGACACTCCAAGTATTAATTCCTTTTTCAACCAGAATCCTCACCAGGATTCTGACTCTCAATCCACAAAGAATTTAATATAAAGAGTTCCCTCTTTGCAACCTTGCTTCACCTTGCAAGGATCAGCCACCTCAAGGCTTTTATCGCAGGAGACTCAGTATATTAACTTCTTCTAACAACCTCAATCCTCAACAGGATTCACACAAGAACTTAATGGTTGAATATCTTTTTGCAACCTTGTTCACCCAACAAGGATCAGCCCTTACCCAGGTTTTTACACCCAAGATACTTCAAACACTAAACTCTTATCACAAGCAAGAGAAGAAGAAAAATAAATCCAGTCAACTAATGACTATTACAAATTACAGCACAAGGATTCACACAGAAATCGCACACAAGAATCGCACACAGGAGTCACTCAGACTCTCTTCTTCACTCATAAGATTTTTGCCACTCTTGAAAGCTTGGAACACTTAGTTCCTTAATTTCTAGCAACCTCCAAGCTCGGTATTAAATAGGAGTTTGATTATCCGTTGTGTTCTTCTTGCCGTGTTCACCTTCTTCTTCCTTTTTCTGCAATAAATGCTTCGACGCTCCTCCATTAATGTTTTTTGAGACATTCTGAGGGAGAGAGATGAAAAGGAACAGAGGGGTGTTTCTCATAAGAAAGCTTTTTCTGCAGCACTCTTTTTATGGACTCAAGGAACCACGCTCCTTTACTTATTTTCTGCAGCAAAGCCAGACTCCTTTTCCCTAAAATATGTTGCAAGACAACTTGACTTTTTCCATTAGGCAAGACTTACATAAAAGTGGAATAATATAGACTTACCTTTCTTCCTCCTTTTTCGAAAAATGTGCTGACAGGGACTAGAATGAATTTTGGGTAACATCTTATCTTTTCTTTCCTTTATGCCTTTGCTTGATGAAACAAAAGTCTACTTTGCTTTTGTCTTCTCAAGGCTTGCAAAGAAAAAGTATCTACCTACCCTACCAACTCCACCTTTTTTTACTTGCATAAAATAAGGAAAATTAGGTATACTTTTTCTTACACACCCATGTGATTTCATTTATGCACCATTCCATATTTTATACCCTATATTATCAAGTCCACAACACATAAAAATTGTTGACATATTAAAACTAAGGTTAAACCTTAATTAATCCATTTTTGTTCAACATGTTGCATTTGAATAGGATAGGCAGCACCTTCGGATGTGTATCCAGTACACAGGTTATATATATTATGTGTGTTTTCCTAAATCGATATCCTGAAGTGGCACTGGCCGTGGATTTGCTTGCTTAGGATAGGCCACCATTTCGGTGTAGCCATGGTATTATGTTGCATGTGGATCTATTTTCAATAATAGATATTTTGTCAATTAGGTGATAAGGCTTAGAGGCATAGGGGTAGTCCCTGTGTCTGTGCCGGTCACGGTCCTCTGAACGGGTGTCGTGACAAACATGGTATCAGAGCCTCGTTGTTCTTTAAGGGTGCGAAGCTAACTAGTAGTCTCGGGTGTCAATTGGGCTAGCCATTACGAATCCAGATGTAACGGTGGTTCCGACGGGCACTTGTGAGGTTGCTCAAGATGTTGAGTCATAAATTCTTTTGAGTCATCGCTTCAGGCATAGAATTTGTATGTAAAATTCTATGCAAAGCATATAACTTGTACAGCACACAAGTGTCGATGAGCACTAAGGCGTAAGGAACCTTAGGACGCCATAATAGGGAAAAGAGACATCCATGAATGATGCTACCTAGACACAGACACATTTTGTTGAATTGTAGGCAGGAATGCGCTACAATGTGTGATTGTTTTGCAGGTGTTAAATCAGATGATGCGTCTGCTCTGTTAGCGGCGCATTGTGTGCTATGGTATAGGCACAAGTTGTTTGATTATAGTATGGAATGCAAGTAGAATAGAAATATGTAGTGAATGGTGGTTCAGGCTAGGAATAATGTGCAAAGTGAAAGAAGAAAACACGCTTGGCGTGTAGAAAAGAAACTAAGTCCATGGGGCGATTGAAATGGAAAGTTTACAGACAAGAATAAACAGGGCCAGGGGGCATGAGACCGACAGGAAGATGACCACGTGAATGGGTCACGACTGTTCGGTATGCTATGGTTGAAGGAAGTGAGTTGTCCTACCTAGAAAGTAAACAGAAAAAAAAGAGGTGGTGTATGCCACAGTTTAGTAGTACAAGTCTACGGACTAGAAAATCAGAATACGGTATATGGAAGGGCAAAGTGGCCGAAACATATGCCATAGAGATAGATGTTAAGAAGTAGAGGCATATGTAAACGCGTAGAGCGTGACCATATGCCGAGCAGGAAACAGAGTAAATGGTAAGGCATAGGGAAAGAGCCTAGTCCAACCATGTGCTCGATCCTTGTATTGTTAGTTCCTTAAGCAAACATGGGGAAAATGAGGGATTAAACCCAACAAAACTCTCTTGGGTTGCTTAAGGAAGAGCATAAAGAATAGGATATTGATCACATGAGAAATTTTTGTAAAAAACCTTTTTGGTCCTTCCGGATGAGAGATTCTGAAAGACCCTTAAACTTTTCTTGAAAATACTAGGGATAACCATCGGAAGGCAAATTTTCATGAAAACTTTCTCAATTTGTGTCATTCCAATTGGTTAAACCCTAACCAATTACGAAAACCTTAGGCGTCATTTTCTAAGAAATAAACTTGAATTAACTTTTTTAAAGAAACCCCAGGGTGCCTAAGAAAACTAACTCATGTGACCAATGAAAACTAACTCATGTGACCAATACCCTACCAAACAATAGTCCTTTTACAGGTAAGCTATATAAGGATGGTAGGTGTAGTTGAGAAATCACTCGCTTGGAGTGTTTGAAGTTAAGTAGACATTGAAAAGCACTAGAGAGTGCTAAAGTACCAAGGGAGTATGCAGGTAGATCTAAGGGTTACCAATTAAGGGGCCATAGGGTTATTATGGACCCGAAAGTATTAGACCAGAGCAGGTCTAGAAGTGGAAATGGACGTAGACCTTTGGGTACCGTCCAGAGATAAGAAAATGAGTGCTATTGTGGTAGGTACCTCTCGAACGAGATAACGTAAGAGATAAACCCCAAAGGGATTCGTTGAGGCTCGAGGGGAGAGAAACTAGACAAGGATAAATAGTCCCATAAGGGGGGAAGAGCGGAAGCCTATAGGACCCCATAGGATAAGAGTCATCTAGGAGGTGGAGAACCAACTACTACCATAAGTGCATGTATAGTACACAGATTGTAGTGGAGATAGCTAGGTAAGCTAGTTCCACAGGTTGGTGAACCGTAAATCCATTAGTCTGAAGCTCGGGTATGGGTGGAGATTGAGTCGACAACCCAAACTTATAAATGGCCATGTGAGTACCAAAAAAGTAAAATTAACCATAAGAACGGTTAATGGAGAAGGAGAATTTAGTGAGTAACGAGTATTGAGAAATACTCGAAGAAAGAGTACCACGTAGGTATGAAATGGAAAAGAAGAGAGTTAATGCGGGAACGGAGTCGGGTACGCATCTGGGGATGCGTGCCAAAATGATAAAACAGGTATGCTACTGTTGGGGCCAATTGGAACCCAACGGGTAACACACTTGCAAGAGACGGTATATGTTCGTGAACATATGCCACACCATAAGAAAGGAAAGAGTCAAACCGTGTGAGCAGATCCCGTTTGGTGAAGGGGAGTAGAGCATGTCCGAAAAGGTTCATTCTGGAGTTAACAGATCAAGTATTCCAAGTAGGAATACAGGATTTAAGTGAAATGAGGAGTCCGAGTGGACCAAGTTGGTGTAAAAGCAAACAGAAACCCAATGAGTAGAGTTAGCATAGGATGTGCAACTCTAAGTGGACTAACCTGACGATGGTATAGATCCACAGTCATAGTCATGTTAAGCAAGGTCTTCGGATGTGAAGACCGAACTGAGCCTGAGGCAGAGTAATGAGTATGATTGTAAGGAGGAGACTCGTGAGTTTCCATGATAAACAGAAATGACTACAAGTAGTAGTCAGAGAAGAGTCTAAGTTAGTCAGACATAGGATGTCGACGGGAGAAACCTGAAGTGGTTATGGAAACCACTAAGGGTAAGTGTAGAAGTCCGGAAAAGAAAGGGAAACTTGAGTCATAAATGTAAGATCCCTTACCGTTTGGTGGAGAAACGGTAAGTGTACTACATAGTTGTGCTAGTGTCATGGCATGTACCTTCGTTAGGACACGAGAAGGGTAAACTGAGTCGGTAGTTAGTGTAACAACCTCGGAAGGGTTGGGTACACTGATGGCACAAGGTATAAACATCTACGTAGGGTGTATGCCTTGTAAGCGGTAAGTCTAAATGTAGAGTAGAGGGTGTAGTAAGATGTAAACAGACTTTTCTGGAGAAGTCGTTTACAAAGAATATATCGGGGGAATACCAGCAGAAGGGTAGCTGCTTGGTAGTTGAGGATACTTAGGTACGGGGACTTCGAGGTAGGGGAGTACTTTATAGAAATAGAACCTAGTGTGTTATGCAAATAGCTAGTGTCTTGGCATGTTCCAAGACGAATATAAGAAGTCACTACGGAGGTAGTAAGTCGGACAAGCAGATTGAGTCACGGTAAGCCTCACTAGAGAAGGCAACAGTTAACTCCTCGGAGAACTAAAATGGAGCATGACATGTGGTGCGTGCCAGACACTCCATTGCAAAATTAGTAGCGCAAAGTGAATTGAAATTAGGAAAGTTAGGTATCCTCGGGGAAGGATGCGACGATAGGTGTAGCCTGTCGGTTAACACCTCGCAGAGGGGTGGTTAACTACGAAACTAGGAATACAAAGGATCACAAAAAGAAGATGTAGAGACCAGATAGAGACCTTGAGTCCCTAGGAAAGAAAGATGAACCGTAAGGTAAAACGGTAAAACTTCCATGTTGAGAGGAACCATAGGTGAAATTGAGCCAAGGGATGACAACAAACCAACAACCCCATGAAGAAGATGAAACTAGGGGACCGACTTTCTTAAGGCGGGAAGAATGTAATACCCTAGAAAAATTTCGAGGATTAAAGAAGGATTTATTTAAAATTTCGAGAATTTAAGAATGATTTATTTCGGGGCTAGGAATTAAAACCTTAAAAAGAATAAAGGAAAAGTATGAAGGTTAAGGGAAACCGGAAAGGAACCGCGAAATTCTTCGAAATCTCAAGTAAAATAAAAGATGAAAGAAAGGAGTAAAATATTTTTTTCGAAATTAATTCAGGAACTACGAAATTAGAAACCTAAAATAAATAGGACTGGGAACTAAATTAAAATATTATTAGTTATTATTTGTTTAATTATTAATTAGATTATTTTTATTATGATTATTTTAAATATTTAAAAGGGGTTTTTGAAGAAAGTAGAAAGTGAAAGAAAAGATGTAAAAAAATATTTTTGGGATTTAATTCGGGATCTAAGAACTTGAAAACCTGAATTAAATAAGGAAAGGTATTAAATTAAAAATACAAAATTGTTATTATTTACTTAATTATTAATTTATTTATTTTTAATAATATTTAATTATTATTTAATTATTAATTGTAACTGTCGCTTTTGGCTCAAACAATTGTAACTTGAAATTAGGACCGCAAGGGGTCTTAACCTTGGGGGACTTGTCCTTAGGTGATGCACCTAGGTGCCTACGTACCCTTCGGGAGGGATCAAAGTCCACGTAATTCGTCATGGTGACGTCTATCAGAGCCGTTAGGCAAGGTTGTTACCTGTATTGGGCTGTGTGCGGCTAACGCGTGCCTAAGGTACTTCGGGCGGGCGAGCCGCTCTTAGGAGGTTGCCTTAGTGGGAGAGGGCTATGGTCTCTGAGGGCTGCTGGAAGCCCTGTTGATGATGTGCTCCGAGGAGGAGATGAGCTGGCCGGAGGTTGGCCGGAATGGGGTCCAGCGACAGACCTCGAGTTGCGGAAAGGACCTGCATGGGGTATTTGTGGATGCTCAGGTACCAAGAGAGTATGGAATATCAGAGATGATGTATGATAATCCTTCAGATTGTGTATAGTTCTGTTGAGGCAGGATTGCTTGGTTAGTCCCCAGAGTGAGGGTCTATTTATACTTGAGTGTGGGGAGATCGTGCTCGACCCACGACCTTGTGGGACGTGGATCGTCTCACAAGGGTTTGTGGAGATCCCACGTCTGGTTGAGGGGAAACTCCGTGAGGTGACGTGGGTGAGGGCCACGTATTTGATAGATGAGTGGTGCCACGTGTCTCTAGCGGGTGCTGAGGCTGTGCTTCTAGAATGTTTGTGCCACGTGTCCTAGGGTGGAATATTTCGTAGTTACATAAGTCCCCCAAGTATACGGGTGTCGGGCGCCCGTTGACTTAAGTTCCTTTACCTGTAAGACACTTAGGAATTTCCGCTGCCTTTACTCGCGGGATTGCTTGTCCACTTAGAGTCGCGGTTCTAGGAGCTGGTCGTCCGACTTACGAAGTTAGCTCTCTCACATCACTCCGTAGAAAAGGAGATGTCTTGGAGAGGACACGTGTCCCATACCGGATGGCTGGACGCTTGACTTCCTCAGCAAGTTTTTGAGCCGTCTCTGCACGAAGTACGCGACTTACCGAGGTGAAGTTATCATTGCTCAGAGGGGCATTTCCCAAAATACCGTTCGAGGGCTAGTGGGGGAAATCCAAAGGTCAGGGGCTGCTTGGTCATTTCGTAAGGCTGTCCTTTGGCCATGTTCGTCCGTGGTCAGTGGCTGACGGTGGATTTCTTGCTGAGGGTTACTTGTTGAAGGAGTGGGCTTTCTTGCAGGTGCCACGCGTCAGAGTTTGAACGGGGTACCCCTGTTCCTTAAGTGTTTCGCCGCCGTTTCCCCTTCATTAAATGCGGGTTCGTTTCCAAGGGTTGTCATCATTAGCCTGGGTAGAGAGTTTCACGAAAAGGCTCTCAAGTGTCTCGAGGCGACTCTTGGGTTCTCGGGCGCTTTTCGGTCTTTGTGTCTCCCTTGCCCCGGCTGTGTACATCCCGTCCGTTGCTTCTTTCCACGTGTGCGGCTGAAGTGAATGGTTGCAGCTGGGCTTGATTGTAGAGGATAATGAGTTTTATCCATTGCGGGATACGAGGGGACGATGTTTTTGAATCGTCGCGTCTCTGAGTGCCCTATAAGTGCCTGATGTTTGAAAGTTTGTGACTTTACATTTGCATTCGCCTGTCTTCGTTGCCTCTGTTTCATCTGTTCTTGCTTTTTTCTGATTCTTGTTTTTGTCGAATCGAATCCTCGCAATGGCCGGTTGAGGTGATGACTATAGCTACTACCCCCTCGACTTCGCCGATTTGGAGGATCTTCCCTCATCCTCCCCTCGTCCTCCTCCTCTGGTCCGAGCTCGCAATACTGGTCGGAGCAGGGGGAGGAAGAATGGTCAACATGGCCTGTATCCGGGGAAAGACGCCGATGTCCCTACTGTTGTACCTGCTACGGTGCCTGCTGGTGGTGAGAGGGAAGGACGGCTTCCCGTGCCTTTATCTTCCGAGAGGGAGCGTCGTCAAGAGGTTCTTCCGATGGAGAAGAGGAAGAAAGATGGGAGAGCTGGCGTGAGCGGACCCCGGGAGGGGGAAAGGAGAGGAAGCCCTACGACGGAGTTGCCCAAGGTCAGAGAAGGAGGGCTTAAGAAGCGGCCTGCCGGTGTGGAGTTGCGGTTGTATCCGCAAGTTGCACGGCGGAGTACTGACCGGGGGGATGTACAGGTGGAGTCTCCGATGGGAGATGCTATTCCTGTTCTGCCTCTGTTCCTACCTCTGTTACCACTTCTGCTCCCGTCCGTCAGTCACCCACGAGGGTGATATTTTCTAATCGTCCTCCCGTCCTCGGCCCCATTAAAGGGGTTAATCAACCTTCTACTAAGAGGGCCAGGGTGGTCGTTGAGGAGTTTGTTGGAGACTCTCCCGCGCCTTTGGCTGTGGCGGGTGAACCTGCGGCTGAAGAGGTCGCAGAGTCTAGTTATGCGGCCGTGGAGGCCAGAGCCCCCTCGGATAGAGGGAATCTAGTGGTGAGTCAAGCGGCTGGAACGAGAGATCTCGTTCCTGGGTCGAGCATCGGCCCTTCTGAACCCCTTGGGCCACCGGAGGGGGATTGTCTTTTGAACTGATGGCTTTGGGCAGGCGCTTCCCCGGGGAGATGCTGGAGAGGGACGCCCGAGGGCTGGACACTTCGCCCCTGAACCTCGCTACTCGAGACTTTTGTGGGATGGCCGAAGCGTTGGCTGACTTCCACCAAGCCGGTTTCGAGTGGGAGAAGCGTGTGGTACGTTCCCTTGTCTTGATTTTTCTCCTCCTTTTTCTTTTAGCTCGTTTTTCTGACCTTAGTCATATATATGTACCTTTTGCATGAGGAGATTCATCACGACCGGGACCAGCTTGCCGTTGTCACGTCCTCCAGGAGCCAAGCTCTGGAGGTCTCCCAGAAGAGGTTGGAAAACGTGCGGGAGCAGCTGTCTGCCAAGGAGCTGGAGTGTGAGGATAATGGATGCGAGGTTGAGTCCTTGACTCAGGAGGTTGCCCGCCTTAGGGCTGAAGCTGGTCACCCATCCGAGGTTGCGTTCCTTCGCTCGGAATTGGACAGGATTCGTAGAGAGTTGGCCGCCCGCCGAGATGATGCTGAGAGGCGTCAGCAGGAGCTGCATTCACTTCGTGAAGCCTTGCGGGGTGCGGAAGTTCGTGCTGCTGAGAACCTTTCTGGTCGGCTAGCAGCCGAGGACAAGGTTGCCGACGTTGCTGATCTCCAAGGGGAGTTGCCTACCTAGAGGATGTATGGCATGCTTCTGGCGGTCTGAGCAGCTCGAGCGTGTCTGCGGGGAGAGATTTTCTGGCGGAGTGGGAGGCTTCCTTGCATCCGTCCTTGGAGTTTTTCGATGGTGAGCTTCGCGGCCGGATGGAGACAGACCCTCCGTGAATCTCGCTTATCTTCCTCAACTGACAGATCGCTTGATGGATCGCCAAGTGTTGTCTCGAATTGGCGGACGGGCTTCAGGGATTGGACTTACTTCTTAGCAGCTGGCTGAAGCGCCCAAGCGGGGGTCGTCGGAAGGTGTTGGCCATGTGGGGCCTGCTAGGGCCGAGGCCTTTGTAGATCCTGGGGATGCCCAAGATTAGATTTATGTAAATTTTAGTGTTCTTACCCTTTCTAAAGGGCAGACTCCCTCTCATTTTTGGCATCTAATGAGAATGATTTTTCCAAAGAGTGTTTTCCTGCTTTCCTTTTTATAGCTGTGCAAAAAGTCGTATGTTTGCAGTTTCTCTTTTCGTAGTCATCTCTTTATGTCTGGGTAAAAAGATTTTTGCATGAGCACCGTGTGATCACGATGGTTTGTATGCGTGTTGCTAGCATGGTTTGTCGAACGTTCGCTTTGTTGTTTTCGCACCCAAGGGGTTTTTACCGCGCTATTCGGGGAAATTTTAGCTTGGCCCTAGGGGCACTTCGCGTTTCTTGGGGCAGTCGAGCCCATTGTCCTATGGTAGAACTTATGCAAGTACTTTGCAAAGTTGAAGTCTTGTCTCTAGCTGAAAAGAGGTACTTTTAATAATAAACAAAATGACTACATTCGTGCAGCCTCAGTCGGGCTAGCCTTAGTTAGGCTGAAGGTCAACAAAGTGTTTACATTCAGATTGCCTAGGTCAGGCGGGCCGTAGTCAGGCTGAAAATACTAAATTTAAAGTAGAGACACGCGATTTAATCTAAAGATAATGTAATGCTGCAAAGTGCGTTCGGAGTCTAAGCAGAGTTAGAGTCCAGGCGGGCAGACTCTGGCTTCTTCCCTCCTGACTCTTTAGCCTCGGGAGGTTGCTCACGTATTTGTTTTGGACCGAGGCGGGTGACCATGACGGTCTTGCTTAAGCTCGCTAAGTAGCATGCTCGCGCCAATTTTTGGTCCGCCATGTTTTCTCCAACCCCGTGAGCTGTTGCGAACTTCATGGTGAGCTGTGCGGTAGACACTATAGCCCTGAGTTTGTTTATGGACGGTCGCCCTATGATTGCATTGTATGCTGACGGTGCTGAGATGATTTTGAAGTCTACATCAAGGCTCGCGACCTTCGATAGGGTGCCCATAGTGGTTCGAGCGGTGATGCTTCCTTCTACTGGAACCTGGGCTCCTGAGAACCCTATGAGCGTGCCGGGAAATGGTCTTAGGTTGGCTTCATTCAACCTGAGCTTTCTGAAGGTTTCGAAGTAGAGAACGTCTGCTGAAGATCCTTGGTCGATCAAGACTCTCTTGACTTCGTAATTGGCGATTATAGCGGTCACCACCATGGGGTCGTCATGGACTAGCCCCTCTAGGTTAGTGAGGTCGAAGGTGATGGGGTCTCCCTTAGCTTCGCTCCTTTTCTTGTGCTTCGGGGCGTAATCGTGGGCAAGTATGGAGAGTTCCATCCTCTTCTTATTTTGCTGTAGTGAGGAGGTCCCTCGTTGTAGTCTGCCTGCTTTGACGTTGATGACCCCGCGGGTAGGCGCTTGGTCGTCGGCCTCTCGGGGGTGTTCGGCGTTAGCCCTGCTTCCTTCCTTGATGAATCTGCCGAGTTGTCCCTTCCGGATTAGGTCCTCGATTTGATCCTTCAGGTGGATGCAATCATTGGTTTCGTGCCCGTAATCCTTGTGGAATTGACAATACTTGGACTTGTCCACCGCCCATCCTGTCTTACGTCGTTTGACCTATGGGGGGAAGCAAAGCATGTTCGAGTGATAAATTTCTTCCAATACCCCAACATGAGACCTATTGAGGGGAGTATAACTCGTGAACCGTCGCCTGGGAGGTGTACGTGGTCGAGGTGGTGACCTCTTCCTGCTCTTCTCCTTGGGGGCTTGGTTCTCGGTTCCCGTCTTTTCCTTTTTCTTTTATGCCCGTTCCATGTCTGCCCGGCTTATTAGGAATTTTCTCATCTTGTGTTTGGCGAACTGAGCGTTTTCCTCTTGAATGAACCTCTCTGCACGGTCCATAAGCTCATGCAAGGTGGAGACGGGGCATCTGTTGAGTTCCCCGTACAATTGTGAGCATCGAAGACCTTGATTTATGACAAAGATGGCGACGGCGTCCTGGAGGCCTCTGACTTGGAGCGAGAGCTTGGTGAAGCGGGCCAGGAAGGCTTGCAGGGTTTCCCCTTCCTCCTGATGGAAACCAATGAAGGAGTCTTTGTTTTTCTGGTACTCTTTGCTACTGGCGAACTGTGTGCGGAAGTTCTGCGCCAGTTGTTCGAAGCTGTGGATCAAATTAATGGGCAGCAAGGAGAACCATCTTAGGGCAGCTTCTTTCAGGGTTGATGAGAAGACTCGGCACTGTTGGCAGTCCGTCATGCCCAATATCGACATGGCCGTGTTGAAGGTGTTCAGGTGATCCCGCGGGTCGGTTTCTCCACCATAAGGTTCTATGTGGAAGGGCATCTTGAAACCCATGGGCACGTGCTCATTCATGACCTGCTGGGTGAAGGGGTGTCTCCCCTTTCCCTGCAAGTCTGTCGTGGGCCACTGGTAGGCATTCGCATCGCCGGCTGCGTACGGGTTGTAGGCCGCGGTCCATGGCATATGGAGGTAGGATCCTGGAGGGTAGTTTTGGACTGGTGGTCGCGGATAGTTCATGACGGGCCGTGCTGCTTGTCCGGCGACCATGGTTGGTCCAGGTGGGATCACTGTTGGGGGTGGTGCCGCCGCCAGTGACAATCGTGCGAACTCCATTGGTAAGTTCCCAAATTGAATTGCGGGCAGGCCGGCAGGGTCACTGGAGGTCGCTGTCGTCATGTCGTGTGGCATTAAGGGTAGTTGAGCGCTCGCATTTGTTGGGGCGAGGTTCCTGTCCTCTTCCCATCGTTGTCGGCGTAGAGCTGCTACTTCTGCTTTGATGCGGGCGATCTCAGTGTCCCGCGGGTTTGTTGCTGGCTCTGTCATCTCTTGACCACCGGTTCTGGGGCAAGGGACATGCTGCATGCCATACGGGTATTGAGGACAAGTTTCCTCTCTAGATGCCGGGTTCTGGACCACGGTTTCCGTGATGGGTACTTGAATTAGGGAGGAGCTTTGAGGTTGGGTCGTGCTTGATCCGCCTGCCTCTGTTGTGACCGGTTCGATCGTTCCCTGTCGATTCCTCGTGCTGTGTCTCAGGGCGCTAGCGTCAGTCGTGGTTGTGGGGACGTTCAATGAGGCTTTGTAGGGATCCCACGTCTGGTTGAGGGCCATGTATTTCATAGATGAGTGGTGCCACGTGTCTCTAACGGGTGCTGAGGTCGTGCTTCTAGATCGTCTGTGCCACTGGCCCAGGGTGGAATATTCCGTAGTTACATTAATTATTTTATTTTAATTATATTTATTTATTATAATTATTTTATTATTATTATTTAATTAAAGGGGGTGTCGTGGGTTTTTGTTAAAGGGAAAAGGATGAATTAAAATGTAAGGAAGAAGAGAGGAAAGAGAGAAAGCAAGCGAGAGAGAGTGCACGAGAGAGAGAAGGGAGAAATAGAAAAATGGTAGAGAGAGAGAGAGTCTTGAAGGAAGAAGAAGGGGGAAGAAGGAGGAAGTTCGCCGGAAACTCACCAGAGAAGAGCTAGCCGATGCTGGGATAAGTCACCGGAGCTCGGTTACAACATCTTCCACACCTCCCACCAATCGAATCAAGGTTGGTAACCCCAATTTCATTCTAAACCCTCAATTTCTCCATTTTTCGGGATTTCTTCGATTCACCTTCGATTGGGTTGTTTTGAAGGTAGATTGAGACCAAGAAAGTGTTCTTGAACACTTAGTCAGGGTAGGAATCAAGATTACATCTTCGGATTTAGCCAAATTCGAATTTGGAAGGGTTTCGGTTTAAGATTCTAATTATTCATAAATTGGGGAAAATTGTTGATAATTAGGATTAAGCTTGGATTTGAGTAAATAGGCTTGGATTGATATTACTGAAATTATATTGTTGAAATAGTAGCTGAGCAAGACCCGTGAAGAGCTGGCCCGAGGTTACTAAGGCCGGACCTTGGCATTAACGTGCCGGGTCCCTGCTCGGTTTACCCAAATACACTTTAAGGGTGATGTTGAGGGCTCCAAAGCTCATCTTTTCAATGTTAAACACCCTAGAATAATTCTAAATATGCTATCAAGCATCAAGAATTACTTTAGGTACCTTCTTGTTTCTAAAGGATGGAAACTTGCGGAACAAATTAAGTCTAACTTCCTGAATTTCAATCTTATCCTTTCACAACATTTAGGAAACCTTAAGTGGGATAAATTGGAGGTATATTGAGGTTTAGAACCTAGATTTCTTAGAACCCAAGTAGGATAAATTAGAGGTATATTGAGGTTTAGAAACTAGATTTCTTAGAACACAAGTAGAAACACAAGTTGAATTAAAATGCTTAGACCTTCCTAGAATTAGGATTCCATCCAACCAAGCTAGATAAGATTCCTTAGATGCGAATACAAGTTAGATAGAGGTCTAGTACTCAAATTCAAGTATGTGAACCACTTAAGTAGTGTGTTATACGCGAGTAAGTCAAGTGTCCGAGGAAGGATACACATAAATCGGGATAGAAAAGTCCAATAAGACCAAGAGCTTGACTCTGTGGCAACCATGGACTACACGTGAGAGTAATGGAGACATAAATAACAAGTTAAGCTAAGTAATAACCTTAATGAAGTAAATATTGTTCATATAGGAACAACGACACACGATTGAGTGCAACAGGAACTCCGAGGAGACTAAAGTTATAGGAGAGGATTGCATGGAAGGTTGGCCAAGGTGTGGGGTTTTCCATCTCTGCTCCTTGGGTTGAATGCTTATGTGGATTACGTTATGTACATTCTCTGCTTGTCTAGTATGTGTTAGCTAGAGGTATAGAATGTTAAAGAATAAAGGAACTAGAAAATAGGTTGTGGAAAGTAGCTTAGATAGGAAGACATAGGAGTAGAGAGTAATTGTTTGCTATGATTGGTGTGTCACAAATCCAACTTATACACTTCGGAGGCATGATGAGTGTTTTGTTAAATCTTTTCCCACGACGGTGGCAAGAGTCCTTGTATGGAATGACTAAGCTTTTATTTTGAAAACTCGTCACGACGATGACTTAAATTATAATCATGCAAAGGGAGTTATTGGTGGGGCTCGGATTTGGTTATGCTAGCGATGTGAGACAACGACTAGAACAACGTCATATGCCATTTGAGACCTCAGTTTTATAATCACCATGACAATGGTCATTGCCCTATTCTGGCAATAGGGTCAGAAAGGTTTTATATTGCTATGACGATAGCTTGAGGCTCAGAGAGTGCATCTGGACGAGTATATGAGTTATATCCTGTTAAGGATACTCATCCATATTAAGAAGGAGAAGAATTGTTGATCCTTGGGGAAAGATACAAAGAATCCTATTAATATGTGAGACTAAGGTAAGGAGACACGGGAGGAACCTACGGGTGAACCGTGAGCCTAACCTAGTAAAAGAGAAATCATCCTGTGGAGTTGGTCCAGGGTGTGTCAGTGGCCATGCTTCGAGAAGTCGTGTCGTGCCCGCCATGTGGCCTGGTTGGGTAATGGACGAGTGGGCTTAAGCTATTGCCCCGCAGTAAGGGGTCAGGACGTGCCACGTGGTGGCTATGCGTCAGTTGTTTGATAGATAGAAGTTGATTGTGTTTGGTTAACAGGATTGTCACGAGGTGGCCAGTACCCAAGTGAATAGGTTAAGTATGTTTCGCCACTTGGTGGCCAGCAACCCGAGTACACGGGTTCGAAGCGGGAAAGCCACGTAGTGGCTAGTAGATACCCCAGAGTTGGGGAGATTAAGTAGATGTCTATTTAGCATCTGTGTGTATGTACAAATTATCTGTGTTTGCATATAATTGTTGATTGTGTAGCGTAGTGGTAACGTATAGGATTACGTCATCACATGTCTGGTTTGAGTCAGAGATGCTGAAACTTGAGAAGACCGGTAGGTTAATGTCGGCACTATATGTTACATGTTTACTTGCTGATTGATTACGTGGAATAAACTGTTGCATGTTTACAGTTATTAATTGCATGTGAGTGTTTGGGTGAAATTTCACTTGTTGTGTGATCACCAAGAATGTATGCTAACAACAGTAACTAGTTGTTTTTTCCTGTGGTTATGTATGACTCCCAAACCCAGTGCTATGGTACCCACCTTGCACCGAGGATGGGGGAGTCCTCACTGAGTCGCGTGGTTAAGACTCACACCTCATTTTTACTACACTGATACAGGTTAAGTATAGGTGGAAGAAGTCTCGGTGAAACGAGGGACAAGCAAAACTTTCCAAGACCCACAACTTGTTCATGTGGGTGAATAAATTGTAACTGTAATTTAATTTAGTTTATCATTGTATCATAAAGTAAAGGGTAGACGTACCCAATTAGATTGTATTACTAGATCTAGAACTGTCAGCTTCACACACCTTAAAGATCAGGATAAATTATACTGCGATACAGGGAAAATCTATTTTAAAAAATAAATAAATAAATAAATAAATATATATATATATATATATATATATATATATATATACTGTTGCACGTGAATAGGATAGGCAGCATCTTCAAATGTGTAGCCAGTGCACATGTTATATATATTATGTATGTTTTCCTATATCTATATCCTGAACCGGCACTGGCCGTGGATTTTCTTGCTTAGGATAGGCCACCATTTCGGTGTAGCCATGGTATTATATTGCTTGTGGATCTATTTTCAATAATAGATATTTTTTTCAATTAGGTGATAAGGCTTACAAGCATAGGGGTAGTCCCTGTGTCTGTGCCGGTCACGGTCCTCTAAACGGGGGTCGTGACAAACTTGGTATTAGAGCCTGGTTGTTCTTTAAGGGTGCGAAGCTAACTAGTAGTCTCGGGTGTCAGTTGGGCTAGCCAATACGAATCCGAACGTAACGGTGGTTCCGACGGGCACTTGTGAGGTTGCTCAGGATGTTGAGTCATAAATTGTTTCGAGTCATCGCTTCAGGCATAGAATTTGTATGTAAAATTCTATGCAAGGCATATAACTTGTACAGTACACAAGTGCCGATGAGCACTAAGGCGTAAGGTGGGGTGGCAGTGACCCTGGGAACCTTAGGACGCCATAATAGGGAAAAGATACATCCATGGAGGATGCTACCTAGACACAGACACATTTGGTTGAATTGTAGGCAGGAATGCGCTACAATGTGTGATTGTTTTGCAGGTGTTAAATCAGATGATGCGTCTGCTCTGTTAGCGGCGCATTGTGTGCTATGGTATGATACTGCATGTGGATGTATTTTCAATAATAGATATTCTATCAATTAGGTGATAAGGCTTACAGGCATAGGCGTATTCCTTGTGTCTGTGCCGGTCATGGTCCTCTAAACGGGGGTCGTGACATAGGGTTTAGGTTTGGGGTTTAGGGTTTAAGGTTTAGGGTTTTTGAATTTGGGTTTAGGGTTTGGCATTTAGGGTTTAGGGTTTGTTCTTTAGGGTTTATGCTTTAGGGTTTAGGATTTAGGATTCAAGGTATGGGGTTTTAGATTTAGAGTTTAGGGTTTAGGGTTTAGGGTTTAGGGTAGTAGGTTTAGTGTTTAGGGTTTAGGGTTTAGGGCTTAGTGTTTTAAATTTTGGGTTTGGGGTTTCGCGTTTATGGTTTAGGGTTTTGGGTGCTAGATTTAGGGTTTCGCGTTTATGGTTTAAGGTTTAAGATTTAGGATTTAGGGTTTAGCATTTAGGGTTTAAGGTTTTGGGTTTAGGGTTTAGAGTTTTGGATTTAGAGTTTAGGGTTTAAGATTTAGGGTTTAGGGCTTTGGATTTAGAGTTTAGGGTTTATGGTTTATTGTTTAGGGTTTAGCATTTAGTGTATTCGACTTATGGCATAAGGTTTGGGGTTTGGGGTTTAGGGTTTGGCTTTTACGGTTTAGGGCTTGGGATTTAATGTTTAGGGTTTATGGTTTGGGGTTTTGGATTTAGAGTTTAGGGTCTAGGGTTTAGTGTTTGAATTCAACATTTAGGTTCTAGGGTTTAGGGTTTGGGGTTTTGGATATAGAGTTTAGGGTTTAGGGTTTAGGGTATTGGGTTTAGAGTTTTTGGTTTAGGGTTTGGGGTTTAAGGTTTAGTGTTTAGGGTTTAGGATTTATGGTCTTAGATTTTGGGTTTAGGGTTTAGGGTCTAGGGTTGAGGCTTTAGGCTTTGGGGTTTAATTAGGATTTTGAGTTTAGGGTTTTGGGCTTAGGCTTTAGGCTTTAGGGTTCAAGGTTTAGGGTTTAGGATTTAGGGGTTAGGGTTTAGGGTTTAGGGTTTAGGGTTTAAGGTTTAGGATTTGTGGTTTAGGATTTAGGGCTTAGGATTTAGGGTTTACCATTTAGGGTGTATGATTTTGGGTTTAGTGTTTAAGGTTGACGGTTTGGGATTTAGAGTTTAGGGTTTAGCGTTTAGGATTTAGGGTTAGGGTTTTGGGTTTCGTTTTTAGGGTTTAGGATTTAGGGTTTACGGTCTAGGATTTAGCATTTAGGGTTAAGGGTTTGGGATTTTGGATTTAGCATCTAGGTTTTAGGGTTTAGAGTTTATTGTTTAGGGTTTAGGGTTTAAGGTTTACGGTTTGGGATTTAGCATTTAGGGTTTAGGGTTTAGGGTTTGCATTTTTGAATTTAGAGTCTAGGGTTTAGGGTTTGGGTTTTAGGGATTCAGGTGTAGCATTTAAGGTTTAGGGTTAAGGGTTTTAGATTTTGGGTTTAGGGTTTGGCATTTAGGGTTTGTTGTTTAGGGTTTAGGGTTTTGGATTTAGGTTTCAGGGATTAGGGTTTAGGGGTTAGGGTTTAGGGTTTAGGGTTTAGGGTTTAGGGTTTTTGGCTCAGGGTTCAAGGTTCAGGATTTAGGGTTTTGGATTTAGAGTTTAGGGTTTAGGGTTTAGGGTTTAGGGTTTCGGGTTTAGGGTTTTGGGTTTCGAGTTTCGGGTTTCGTGTATTGGGTTTAGGGTTTTAGTTTTAGGGTTTAGGGTTTGTTGTTTAAGATACAGGGTTTAGGCTTTAGGGTTTAGGGTTTGTTCTTTAGGGTTTAAAGTTTAGGGTACATGGTTTTGGGTTTTGTGTTTTGGGTTTTGGGTTTATGGTTTATGGTTTAGGTTTTAGGGTTTAGCGTTTAAGATTTAGGGTCTCATGTTGAGGAATTAGGGACTAGGGTTTATGGTTTAGGGTCTAGGGTTTAGGAATAAGGTTTGGGGTTTTGGATTTAGAGTTTACGGTTTACGGTTTAGGGTTTGGAAATAAGGTTTAGGGTTTAGGGTTTACAGTTTAGGGTTTGGAATTTTGGATTTAGAGTTTAAAGTTTAGGGAATAGGGTTTACGGTTTAGGGTATTGGGTTTAGGGTTTAGGGTTTGGTGTTTAAGGTTTAGGGTTTAGGATTTAGGTTTTTAGGTTTTCGGTTTAGCGTTTGGAGTTTAGGGTTTAGGGTTTATTGTTTAGGTTTTAGTGTTTAGGGTTTGGGATTTAGGATTTGGTGTTTGGGGTTTAAGATTTAGAGTTTAGGGTTTTGGGTCTTGGGTTTTGGATTTAGGGTTTAGGGTTATGGGTTTTAGTTTTTGGGTTTAGGGTTTGGCATTTAGGTTTTAGTGTTTAGGGTTTGTTGTTTTGGGTTTAGGGTTTAGGGTATAGGATTTAAGGTTTGGGTTTAGGGTTTAGGGTTTAGGGCTTGGGAATCAGCATTGACGGTTTAGGGTTTGGGGTTTGGGGTTTTGGATTTAGAATTTAGGGTTTAAGGTATTCGGTTTTCAATTTAGGGTTTAAGGTTTATTGTTTAGAGTGCGTTTGGTAGAAGATTTAGATTTTTAATCCCGGGAATCCTAATCCTGGTAGTGTGATTTTCGGGATTAGGATTCCCGGGAATATTAAAATAATTGTTTGGTTCAACTTTCAAAATCCCGGGATTATTTTACAAGATTCCCTGGAATGTTATGTTAGCTGTTTGGTTCAATTTTTATAATCCCGGGAATGTTTGATAAATTTTCAACTATGCCCTTAACTTATCTTCTAAATAGTAACTCAACATTCAATAAATAATTTGTAAAATTATTTTAACTTATATCAATTAATATATAAAATATTTTTTAATATAAAATTATTTGTAAAATTACTATATATATTCTTATACAATACTTATATTTTTAATATATAAAATATTTTAGGTTTTAAAATTATTATATTATATACAATGAACTCAATCGGTATAGCAATTTGATTTGATCTTAATTCTTTGTTGACCAAACATCAATACTGCAGCTGATGTTTACTTTTATTATTGAGAGTTACATTCTCTTAAATATAATGATTATTAATTAGGGGAAGCTAAAGAAGAAGGAAAGAATAGTGTAAATATTGGTTACTAATTAGGGGAGGGGTAATTTAGTAAAAGTAGGAACTAGAAAATATTCCCATCCCATGGGATAATCATAATCCTACCCTTTTAGGTGGGATTAAAAATATGAAGAAACATGGGATAAGAATAATCCCGGGATTGTAAGATTACAGGGATTAATTTTTGAAAACTTGTACCAAACACGGGATTAAAAGATGACGGAGAAATATTCCCGGGATTATTTTTTTAAACCTTGTACCAAACACTACCTTACGGTGTTAGAATAAGGGTTTAGGGTTTGGCGTTTTGGGTTTAGGGTTTTGGGTTTGGGGTTTAGGGTTTAGGGTTCAGGGTTTAGGGTTTAGGATTTGGGGATTAGGGTTTAGGATTTAGGATTTAGGGTCTATGGCTTACGGTTTGGAGCCCTGGGTTTAGGGTTTAGGGGTTAGGGTTAGGGTTTTGGGTTTGAGATTTTGTATTTGGAGATTAGGGTTTACGGTTTACAATTTGGGATTAAGCATTTAGGGTTTAGGGTTTTGGGGTTTTCGATTTCGAGTTTACTATTTAGGGTTTAGTGTCTAGGATATTGAGTTTAGGGTTTAGGGTCCAGGGTTTAGGGTATAGACGTTAGGGTTTTAGATTTTAGGTTTAGGGTTTGGCTTTTAGGGTTTAGGGTTTCGAGTTTTTTGTTTAGGGTTTAGGGTTTAGAGTTTTTTGTTTAGGGTTTAGGGTTTAGGGTTTGGGATTTAGGGTTTGGGGTTTGGGGTTTTCGATTTAGGATTTAGGGTTTAGGGTATTGGGTTTAGTATTTAGGGTTTAGGGTTTACTATTTAGGTTTAGCATTTAGGGTTTGGGGTTTTAGATTACGGGTTTAGAGTTTGGCGTTTAGGGTTGAGGGTTTAGGGTTTGTTGTTTAGGGTTTAGGGTTTAGCATTTAGGATTTATGGTTTAGGGTTTAGGGTTAGGCTTTAGGGTTTTGGGTTTAGGGATTAGGGTTTGGGGTTTTGGATTTAGAGTTTAGGGGTTAGGGTTTAGGGTTTTGGATTTAGAGTTTTGGGTTTAGGTTTAGGGTTTTAGATTTTGGGTTTGGGGTTTAGGATTTAGCATTTAGAGTTTAGGGGTAAGGGTTTACGATTTTGGGTTTTGGGTTTACGGTTTTGGGTTTATGTTTTGGGGTTTTGGATTTATTGTTTAGGGTGTAGGGTTTAGGGTTTGGATTCAACGTTTAGGGTTTGGAGTTTAGGGTTTAGGGTTCAGGGTTTGGGGTTTTGGATTTAGAGTTTAGGCTTTAGGCTTTAGGCTTTAGGGTTTTGGTTTAGGGTTTAGGGTTTTCGATTTTAGGTTTAGGGTTTGGCATTTAGGGGTTGGGGTTTGTTGTTTAGGGTTTAGGGTTTAGGGCTTGGGGTTTAGGATTTAGAGTTTAGGGTTTTAGTTTTAGTGTTTAAAGTTTAGGATTTAGGGTTCAGGGTTTGGGCTTTTGGGTTTACGGTTTAGTTTTCAAGGTTTTGGGTTTGGTTTTTAGGGTTTAGGGTTTGGGGTTTTGGATTTAGAGTTTAGGGTTTACAGTTTACGGTTTGGGATTCAGGATTTAGGTTTTAGGGTTTAGGGTCTTGGATTTAGAGTTTATGGTTTAGGGTTTATGGTTTAGCATATTGTGTTTAGAGTTTAGAGTTTAGGGTTTAGGTTTTAGGGTTTTAGATTTTGGGTTTAGGGTTTAGGGATTATCGTTTAGCATTTAGGGTTTAGGGTTTAGGATTTAAAGTTTAGGGTTTAGTATTTAAGGTCTTCGGTTTAGGGTTTAGGGTTAAGGGTTTGGGTTTTGGATATAGTGTTTAGGGATTAGGGTTTGGCATTCAGGGTTTAGGGTTTAGGGTTTATGATTTTGAGTTTAGGGTTTAGGGTTTTAGGTTTAGGATTTACGGTTTAGGGTTTACGGTTTACAGTTTGGGGTTCAGGATTTAGAGTTTAGAGTTTAAGGTTTAGGGTTTTAGACTTTCAGTTAGGGTTTCATGTTTAGGGTTTAGGTTTTAGAGTTTAGGGATTAGGGTTTAGGGTGTTAGATTTTGGGTTTAGGGTTTCTCATTTAGGGTTTCGGGTTTAATGTTTAGGGTTTAGCGTTTAACATATTGGGTTTAGGATCTAGGGTTTAGGGTTTGGGGTTTAGGGTTTAGGGTTTAGGGTATTAGATTTTGGGTTTGGGTTTAGGGTTTGGGATTTAGAGTTTTTTATTAAGGGTTTGCGGTTTAGGTATTTGGGTTTTCGGTTTACGATTTAGGGTTTGGGGTGTGGGGTTATGGATTTATAGTTTAGGGTTTAGGCTTTAGGGTACTGGGTTTAGGCTTTAGGCTTTACGGTTTATGGTTTAAAGTTTAGGGTTTAGGGTTTTAGATTTTAGGCTTTGGGTTGAGAGTTTAGGATATAGGGTTTAGGGTATGTTGTTTAGGGTTTAAGGTTTTGAGTTTAGGGTTTAAAGTTTGGCATTTAGGCTTTAGGGTTTAGGGTTTTGGGTTTTGTGTTTAGGGTTTAGGATTTAAGGTTTTGGGTTTAGGGTTTATGTTTTAGGTTTTAGGTTGTCGGGTTTAGGGTTTTAGATTTAGGGTTTAGGTTTAGGGTTTACGAATTGGGATTTAGTGTTTAAGGTTTGGGTTTTTGGATTTAGAGTTTAGGGTTTCGGGTTTAAGGTTTAGGGTTTGGGGTTTAAGGTTTAGGGTTTTAGATTTTTGGTTTAGGGTTCAAGGTTTAGCATTTGGTATTTAGAGTTTGTTGTTTACGATTTACAGTTTAGGATTTAGGGTTTTGGATTTAGGATTTTGGGGTTAGGGTTAGGGTTTTTGGTTTTCGGTTTAGGGTTCAGGGTTCAGGGTTTAGGGTTTAGGGTTTAGGGTATTGGATTTAAAGTTTAGGGTTTAGGTTTAGCATTTAGGGTTTAGGCTATAGCGTATTGGGTTTAGGGTTTAGAGTTTTAGATTTTAGGTTTCGGGTTTAGGGTTTAAAGTTTTAGATTTTGGGTATAGGGTTTGGCATTTAGGGTTTAGGGTTTGTTGTTTAGGGTTTAGGGTTTGGGGTTTAGGGTTTGGAGTTTAGGGTTTTGGTTTTAGAATTTAAAGTTTAGGGTTTAAGTTTTATGGTTCAGGGTTTAGGGCTTAAGGTTTAGGATTTAGGGATTTGGGTTTAGGGTTTAGGATCTAAGGCATATAGTTTGGGGTTTGGGGTTGAGGGTTTAAGGGTTAGGGGTTTGGGGTTTGGGTTTGAGGTTATGGATTTAGAGTTTAGGGTTTATGTTTTACAATTTGGGATTAAGCATTTAGGGTTTAGGGTTTTCGGGTTTTTGATTTAGAGTTTAGGATTTAGGTTTTAGGGTCTAGGGTATTGGGTTTAGGGTTTATGTTCATGGTTTTAGGGGTTTAGGTTTAGGGTTTAAGTGTTAGGGTTTTAGATTTTAGGTTTAGGGTTTAGCTTTTATGGTTTAAGGATTAGAGTTTATTGTTTAGGGTTTAGGGTTTGGGATTTAGGATTTGGAGTTTTTGATTTAGGGCTTAGGGTTCAGGGTATTGGGTTTAGTGTTTAGGATTTATGGTTTACGGTTTGGGCTTTAGCATTTAAGGTTTAGGGTGTTAGATTACGGGTTTTGGGTTTGACGTTTAGGTTTTAGGGTTTGTTGTTTAGGGTTTAGGGTTTTAGGATTTAGGATTTAGGGTTTAGGCTTTAGGGTTAGGCTTTAGGGTTTTGGGGTTAGGGATCAGGGTTTGGGGTTTTGGATTTAGAGTTTAGGTTTTAGTATTTAGGGTTTTGGATTTAGAATTTTTGGCTTAGGTTTAGGGTTTTAGATTTTGGGTTTGGGGTTTAGGGTTTAGGGTTTCCGGTTTCCGGTTTTGGGTTTTAGATTTTGGGTTTAGGGTTTGGCATTTAGGGTTTGGGGTTTATTGTTTAGGGTTTAGAGTTTAGGGTTTGGGGTTTATGATTTAGAGTTTAGGGTTTTGGTCTTAGTGTTTAAAGTTTAGTGTTAGGGTTTAGGGTTTAAGATTTAGGGTTTAGGGTTTAGAGTTCAGGGTTTAAGGTTTTTGGTTTACGATTTAGGATTTAGGGTGTACGGTTTAGGATTTAAGATTTTGGGTTTGGGGTTTAGGGTTTGGGTTTTTGGATTTAGAGTTTAGGGTTTACAGTTTGGGATTCAGCGTTTAGGGTTTAGGGTTTGGGGTTTTGGATTTAGAGTTTAAGGTTTAGGGTTTAGGGTTTAGCGTATTGGGTTTAGGTTTTAGGGTTTACAGTTTAAGGTTTTCAGTTTAGGGTTTAGGGTTTGGGTTTAGGATTTAGAGTTTAGGGTTTAGGTCTTAGGATTCAACAATTAGGGTTTAGGGTTTGGGGTTTTGGATTTTGAGTTTAGGGTTTAGGGTCTACGGTTTACAGTTTGGGGTTTAGGATTTAGGGTTTAGGTTTTTAAAATTTGAGTTTAGGTTTTCGTGTTTAGTGTTTAGTGTTTAGGGTTTTGAGTTTAGGGATTAGGGTTTAGGGTTTTAGATTTTGGGTTTAGGGTTTCGCGTTTAGGGTTTAGGGTTTAGGGTTTGGCATTTAGCGTATTGGGTTTAGGGTTTAGGGTTTAAGGTTTAGGGTTTTAGATTTTAGGTTTGGGGTTTAGGCTTTGGCATTTAGAGGTTTGGAGTAAGGGTTTGCAGTTTAGGGATTTGGATTTAAGGTTTAGGCTTTAGGCTTTAGGATTTAAGGTACTAGGTTTAGGGTTTAGGGTTTGGGGTTTGGGGTAAAGGTTTAGGGTTTAGGGTTTTAGCTTTTAGGTTTAGTGTTTAGCGTTTAGGGTTTAGGGTATGTGGTTTAGGGTTTAGGGTTTCGAGTTTAGGGTTTACGGTTTTAGATTTTGGGTATAAGGTTTGGCGTTTAGGGTTTAAGCTTTAGGGTTTTGGGTTCTGTATTTAGGGTTTAGGATTTAGGATTTAGGATTTAGGGTTTAGGGTTAAGGATTTAAGGTTTTGGGTTTAGGGTTTCGGATTTAAGGTTTCGGGTTTGTGGTTTTGGATTTAGAGTTTAGGTTTAGGGTTTACGGTTTGGGATTCAACATTTAGGGTTTGGGGTTTTCGATTTATATTTTAGGGTTTAGGGTTTCGGGTTTAGCATTTAGCATATTGGGTTTAGGGTTTGGGGTTTAGGGTTTAGGGTTTTAGATTTTGGGTTTAGGGTTTTAGGTTTAGCGTTTTGGCATTTAGGGTTTGTTGTCTAGGATTTACAGTTTAGGGTTTAGGGTTTAGGGTTTAGGGTTTAAGGTTAAGGTTTAGGGTTTGGAGTTTGGGGTTCAGGGTTAAGGGTTTTGGATTTAGTGTTTAGGGTTTAGAGTTTCGGGTTTAAGGTTTTGGATTTAAAGTTCAGGGTCTAGGTTTTTGGTGTAGGGTTTAGGGTTTAGCATATTGGGTTTAGGGTGTAGGGTTTAGGGTTTCAGATTTAGGGTTTAGGGTTTAGGGTTTTAGATTTTGGGTTTGGTGTTTAGGGTTTGGCATTTAGAGTTTAGAGCTAAGGGTTTAAGGTTTAGGGTTTTGGGTTTACGGTTTAGTGTTTAGGGTTTATGGCTGGGGGTTTTGGATTTTTAGTTTAGGGTTTACGGTTTACGGTTTGGATTCAGCGTTTATGGTTTGGATTCATTGTTTAGGGTTCAGGGTTTGGAGTTTTAGATTTTGAGTTTAGGGATTAGGGTTTAGGGTTGGGGTTTAGGGTTTTGAGTTTAGGGTTCAGGGTTTATGGTTTTGGATTTAGAGTTGAGGGTTTAGGGTTTAAGGTTTTGGAGTTAGAGTTCAGGGTTTAGGCTTAGGGTTTAGGGTTTAGGGTTTAGGGTTTAGCATTTAGCTTATTGGGTTTATGGTGTAGTGTTTAGGGTTTCAGATTTAGGGTTTAGGGTTTATGGTTTTAGATTTTGGGTTTGGGGTTTAGGGTTTGGTATTCAGAGTTTAAGGCTAAGGGTTTATAGTTTAAGGTTTGGGTTTAGGGTTTAGGGTTTAGGGTTTATGGCTTGTGGTTTTGGATTTTTAGTTCAGGGTTTAATGTTTAGGGTTTCGATTCAGCATTTAGGGTTTAGAGTTTAGGGTTTAGAGTTCAGGGTTTGTGGTTTTGGATTTAGAGTTTAGAGTTTAGGCTTTAGGCTTTAGGCTTTAAGGTACTTGGTTTAGGGTTTAGGCTTTAGGGTTTGGGGTTTGGGGTTTAGGCTTTTCAATTTGAGGTTTAGGGTTTAGAGTTTAGGGTTTAGGGTTTAGGGTTTATGGTATGGGGATTAAGGTTTAGGGTTTGGGGTTTGGGGTTTGGGGTTTAGCCTTTTTGATTTAAGGTTTAAGGTTTAGAGTTTAGGGTTTAGGGTTTAGGGTTTAGGGTATAGGGTATGGGGTTTAAGGTTTAGGGGTTTGGGTTTAGGGTTTAGAGTTTAGGGTTTAGGATTAAGAGTTTAGGGTTTAAAGTTTAGGGTTTAGGGTTCATTGTTTAGGGTTTTGGGTTTAGGGTTTTGGGTTTTGGGTTTAGAATTTAGGTTTTAGGGTTTGGGGTTTAGGGCTGGGTTTAGGGTGTAGGGTTTAATGTTTGCAGTTTTGGAATTAGAGTTTATGGTTTAGGGTTTAGCGTATTGTGTTTGGGGTATAGGGTTTGGGGTTTTGGGTTTAGGTTTTAGATTTTGGGTTTAGCGTTTAAGGTTTTCGATTTAGGGTTTAGGGTTTAGGGTTCAGGGTTTGGGTTTTGGATTTAGAGTTTAGGGTTGAGGGTTTGGGATTCAGTGGTTAGGGTTTATGGTTTAGGGTTTTGGAATTTCAGTTTAGGGTTTCAGGTTTAGGATTTAGGGTCTAGGGTTTAGGGTTCTGGGTTTAGGGTTTGGGGTTTAGGATTTAGGGTTTATGGTTTAGTGTTTTTGATTTTGGGTGTAGTGTTTTGGGTTTAGGGTTTAGAGTTTAGGGTTTAGGATTTATGGTTTAGGGTTTTAGATTTTGGGTTTAGTGTTTCGCGTTTAGGGTTTAGCATTTAGCATATTATGTTTAGGGTTTAGGGTTTTAGATTTTGGATTTGGGGTTTAGGGTTTGGCATTTAGAGTTACAGTTTAAGGGTTTTCGGTTTACTATTTAGGGTTTGGGGTTTATGGTTTGGGGTTTTGGATTTATAGATTAGGGTTTAGGGTTTCGATTCAACGTTTACGGTTTAGAGTTTAGGGTTCAGCTTTCAAGGTTTGGGGTTTTGTATTTAGTGTTTAGGCTTTAGCCTATAGGCTTTAGAGGGTTTAGGGTTTAGGGTATGGGATTTTGGGTTTAGGGTATCAGGTTTAGGGTTTTAGATTTTGGGTTTGGGGTTTGGCATTTAGGGTTTAGGGTTTGTTGTTTAGGGTTTGGGGTTTAGGATTTAGAGTTGAGGCTTTTGGGTTTAGGGTTTAAAGTTTAGGGTTTTGCGTTTCGAGTTTAGGGTTTAGGGTTTAGGTTTTGGGGTTTTGGATTTAGAGTTTAGGGTTTAAGGTTTTGGGTATTGGGTTTATGATTTAGGGTTTAGAGTATGGGGTTTAGGGTGTCATCTTTAGGGTTTAGGGTTTTAGAATTTCGGTTTAGGTTTTGATATTTAGGGTTTAGGATTTAGGCATTGTTGTTTATGGTTTAAGGTTTAGGGTTCAGGGCGTAGGGTTTTTGGTTTAGGGTTTCGGATTTATGGTTTAGGGTTTAGGGTTTTAGGTTTGAGGTTTAGGGTTTAGGGTTTAGTACTTATGATTTAGGATTTTTGGCTTAGGGTTTAGTGTTTAGGGTTTAGGGTTTTGAGTTTGAGGTTCAGGATTTAAGGTTGAGGTTTGGGGTTTTGGATTTAGAGTTAAGGGTTTAGGGTTTACGATTTGGTATTCGACGTTTAGGGTTTGCAGTTTTGGATTTAGGGTTTAGCTTATTGGGTTTAGCATTTAGGGTTCAAAGTTTGGGGTTTAGGGTTTAGGGTTTGGCATTTAGGGTTTATAGTTTACCGTTTTGGGTTTTGGGTTTAAGGTTTAGAGTTTAGGGTTTAGGATTTTGGATTTAGGGTTTAGGGTTTATGGTTTAGGATTTGGGATTCAAGATTTAGGGTTTAGAGTTTGAGGATTTGGATTTAGAGTTGAGGGTTTAGGGTATTGGGTTTTGGGTTTAGGGTTTATGGTTTAGGTTTTGGGGTTTTGGATTTAGAGTTTATGCTTTAGGCATTAGGGTTTAGCGTATTGGACTTAGAGTTTAGGGTTTAGGCTTTAGGGTTTAGCATATTGGGTTTAGGGTTTATGGTTTTAGATTTTGGGTTTAGGGTTTAGGGTTTGGCATTTAGGGTTTACAGTTTAGGGTTTAGTGTTTAGAGTTTAGAGTTTAGGGTTTAGGGTTTGGGGATTTGGTTTTAGAGTTTAGGGGTTAGGGTTTAGGGTTTGGGATTCACATTTAGGCTTTAGGGTTTTAGATTTTCGGTTTAGGGTTTAGCATTTAGTGTTTAGGGTTTAGGGCTTAGGATTTAGGATTTAGGGTTTAGGGTTTAGGGTTTTCGGTTTGGCATTCAGCATTTCGGGTTTAGGGTTATAAGTTTTGGATTTAGAGTTTAGGGTTTAGGGTTTAGGGTCTAGGCTTTAGGGTTTGGGGTTTAGGGTTTAGGGGTTTAGGGTTTGGCATTTAGGGTTTAGGGGTTCGTGTTTTGACTGTTGGATTTAGGGTTCAGCATTTAAGGTTTAGGGTTTAAGGTTTAGGATTTAGGATTTAATGTTCAGGGTTTAGGGTTTAGGTTTTAGGGTTTAGTGTTCAGGGATTAGGGTTTTGGGTTTTAGGTTTTGGGTTTAAGGTTCAGGGTTTGGGGTTTTGGATTTAGAATTTAGGGTTTAATGTTTTGGATTTAGAGTTTAGGGTTGAGGGTTTAGGCTTTAGGCTTTAGGGTTTTGGCTTTAGCGCGTATTGGGTTTAGGGTTTGGGGTTTGGGGTTTAGGGGTTTAGATTTTGAATTTAGTGTTTGGCATTTAGGGTTTAGGAGTTAAAGTTTAGGGTTTTGGGTTTAGGGTTTTGGATAAAGAGTTTTGGGTTTTGGGTTTAGGATTTAGCATTTGTGTTTTAGAGTTTAGGGTTTGGGGTATTGGATTTAGGATTTAGGGTTAATAGGGTTTAAGGTTTAGGTTTTCGGGTTTGGGCTTTAGAGTTTTAGATTTAGGATTTAGGGTTTTGGCATTTAGGGTTTAGGGTTTATGGTTTAGGGTTTAGGGTTTAGCATATTGGGTTTAGGGTGTAGGGTTTTGGGTTTGGGGTTTTGGGTTTTGGGTTTTGGGTTTGGCATTTAGGGTTTCGGGATTAGGGTTGGTTGTTTAGGGTTTAGGGTTTTGCGTTTATGATTTAGGATTTAGGGTTTAGGGTTTAACGTTTAGGGTTTAGGGTTTAGGGTTAGTGGTTTGGGGTTTGGGGTTTAGAGTTAGGGTTTAGGGTTTAGGGTTTTGGATATGGAGTTTAGGGTTTAGGGTTTAGGGTTTTTTGTGTAGGGTTTAGGGTTTACTATTTTGGGTTTAGCGTTTACAGTTTAGGGTTGAAGATTTAGGATTAAGGTTTGTGGTTTAGGGTTTAGGGTTTTGGGTTTTGGGTTTGCCGTTTACGATTTCGGGTTTAGGATTTAAAGTTTAGAGTTTAGGGATTACAGTTTATGGTTTAGGGTTTAGGGTCTTCGATTTAAAGTTTAGGGTTTAGGGTTCAGGGTTTGGATTCAACATTTAGGGTTCAGGGTTTGGGGTTTGGGGTTTTGGATTAAGAATTTAGGGTTTAGGGTTTAGGGTGTCGTCTTTAGGGTTTAAGGTTTTATAATTTCAATTTAGGGTTTGGTGTTTACGGTTTAGGATTTAGGTTTTGTTGTTTTGGGTTTAAGGTTTAGGGTTCAGGATCTACTGTTTTGGCTTTAGGGTTTAGGGTGTAGGATTTATGGTTTAGGATTTAGGGCTAAGGGTTTAGGGTTTAGAATTTAAGATTTTGGGTTTGAGGTTTAGGGTTTAGGGTTTAGGATTTATGGCTTAGGATTTTGGGCTTAGGGCTTAGTGTTTATGGTCTAGGGTTTTCAGTTTGAGGTTTAGGGTTTAGGGTTGGGGTTTGGGGTTTTAGATTTAGATTTATGGGTTTACAGTTTATTGTTTCAGATTCTGCATTTACGGTTTAGGGTTTAGGGTTTGGGGTTTGGGGTTTTGGATTTAGTATTTAGGGTTTGGGGTTTAACAAATTGGGTTTAGCATTTAGGGTTAAGGGTTTGGGGTTTAGGGTTTAGGGTTTTGCGTTTTGGGTTAAGGGTTTGGGGTTTTGGATTTAGAGTTTAGGGTTTTGGGTTTACGATTTGGGATTTTGCATTTAGGGTTTAGGGTTTAGGATTTCGGGTTTTGGATTTATTGTTTAAGGTTTAGGGTTTCGGGTTTTCGGTTTAGGGTTTTAGATTTAGGGATTAGGGTTTGGCATTTACGATTTAGAGTTTAGGGTTTAGGGTACAGGATTTGGGATTCAGGATTTAGGGTTTAGGGTTTGGGGTTTGGGGATTTGGTTTTACGGTTTAGGGTTTCGGGTATTGGGTTTAGGGTTTAGCGGTAAGGGTGTAGGGTTTAGGTTCTGGGGATTTGGATTTAGAGTTTAGGGTTTAGGCTTTCGGATCAACATTTAGGGTTTACGATTTAGGGTTTTGGATTTAGAGTTTATGGTTTATGGTTTATGGTTTAGGATTTAGGATTCAGGGTATTGGGTGTATGGTTTGGGGTTTAGGGTTTGAGATTTTTGGTTTAGGGTTTTGAGTTTTAGGTCTAGGGTCTAGGGTTTGGGGTTTAGGGATTTGGATTTAGAGTTTAGGGTTTAGGCTTTAGGGTTTAGCGTATTGGATATAGAGTTTCGGGTTTAGGCTTTAGGGTTTAGCGTATTGGATTTAAGGTTTGGGATTCAGGGTTCAGGGTTTATGGTTTTAGATTTTGGGTTTACGATATAGGGTTTGGGGTTTGGGGTTTGGCTTTTAGGGTTTAGGGTTTAGGGTTTAGAGTTCAGGATTTAGGATTTGCGGGTTTGGTTTTAGAGTTTGGAGTTTACGGTTTACAGTTTTTAGTTTTGGATTTAGAGTTTAGTGTTTGGGGTTAAGGGTTTTGCGTTTAGGGTTTTGGGTTTTGGGTTTAGGGTTTAGTGTTTGGGGTTTAGGGTTTAGGTTTAGGGTTATTGATTTTGGATATAGGGTTTGGCGTTTATAGTTTAGGGTCTAGGGTTTAGGGTTTAGGGTTCAGGGTTTGGAGTTTATGGTATAGGGTTTGGGGTTTAGCATTTAGGGTTTTAGATTTTGGGTTTAGGGTTTGTCGTTTAGGTTTAGAGTTTCGTGTTTTGGGTGTTGGGTTTATGGTTTAGCATTTAGGGTTTAGGGTTTAGGACTCAAGATTTAGTGTTTAGGGTTTAAGGTTCAGGGATTAGGGTTTTGGGTTTAGTGTTCAGGGTTTTGGGTTTTGGGTTTAGGGTTCAACTTTCATAACCCCGGGATTATTTTACAAGATTCCCTGGAATGTTATTTAAGCTGTTTAGTTCAATTTTCAAAATCCCGAGAATGTTTGATAAATTTTCTACTATGCCCTTAACTTATCTTCTAAATAGTAACTCAACATTCAAGAAATAATTTGTAAAATTATTTTAACTAATTATATGAATTAACATAGTATATATATTCTTATACAATACTTACATTTTTTAATTTATAAAATATTTTAGGTTTTAAAATTATTATATTAGATTATATATAATGAACTCAATCGGTATAGCCATTTGATTTGATCTTAATTCTTTGTTGACCAAACATCAATATTGCAGTTGATGTTTAATTTTATTATTGAGAGTTACATTCTGTTAAGTATAATGATTATTAATTAGAGGAAGTTGAAGAAGATGGAAAGAATAGGGTAAACAATGGTTATTAATTAGGGGAGGGGTAATTTAGTAAAAGTAGGTATTAGAAAATAAACCCATCCCATGGGATTATCATAATCCCACCCTTTTAGATGTGATTAAAAAAATGAAGAATAATGGGATAAGAATAATCCCGGGTTTAATTTTTTAAAACTTGAACCAAACACGGGATTACAAAATGCGGGAGAAATAATCCCGGGATTATTTTTTTAAACCTTGTAACAAACAGTACCATAGAGTTTTAGATTTTGGGTTTACAGTTTGGCGTTTAGGGTTTAGGGTTTAGGGTTTGTTGTTTGGGATACAGGATTTAGGGTTCTGGGTTTTAGGTTTTGGGTTTACGATTTACGGTTTAAGATTTAGGGTTTAGGATTTAGGGATAAGGGATTAGGGTTTAGGGTCTAGGGTTTACGGTTTGGGGTTTTGGGTTTAGGCTTTAGGGGTTAGGGTTAGGGTTTGGGGTTTAGGGTTATCAATTTAGAGTTTAGGGTTACGGTTTACAGTTTGGGATTAAGCATTTAGGGTTTAGGCTTAGTGGTTTGGGGTTTTGGGTTTACAGTTTAGGGTTTAGGGTTTAGGGTTTAGGGTTTAGGGTTTGTTGTTTAGGGTTTAGGGTTTACTATTTTGGGTTGACGATTTACGGTTTAGGGTTGAAGATTTAGGATTTAAGATTTGTGCTTTCGGGTTTAGGGTTTAGGGTTTTGGCTTTGGCATTTAGGATTTAAAGTTTAGAGTTTAGGGATTACAATTTATGATTTAGGGTTTAGGGTCTTCGATTTTGAGCTTCGGGTTTAGGGTTCAGGATTTGGATTCAACGTTTAGGGTTTAGGGTTTAAGGTTTTGGATTAAGAGTTTACGGTTTACGGTTTAGGGTTTAGGGTGTCGTCTTTAGGGTTTAGGGTTTTATAATTTCGGTTTAGGGTTTGGTGTTTAGGTTTTAGGATTTAGGGTTTGTTGTTTAAGGTTTAAGGTTTAGGGTTCATGATCTACGGTTTTGGCTTTAGGGTTTAGGGTGTAGGATTTATGGTTTAAGATTTAGGGCTGAGGGTTTAGGGTTTAGAATTTAGGGTTTTGGGTTTGAGGTTTATGGTTTAGGGTTTAGGATTTATGGCTTAGGATTTTAGGCTTAGGGCTTAGTGTTTAGGGTTTAAGGTTTTGAGTTTGAAGTTTAGGGTTTAGGGTTGGGGTTTGGGGTTTTGGATTTAGAGTTATGGGTTTACTGTTCACGATTTCGGATTCTGCATTTAGGGTTTTGGGTTTTGGGTTTAGGGTTTGTGGTTTTGGATTTAGTGTTTAGGGTTTAGGGTTTATCGAATTTGGTTTAGCGTTTAGGGTTCAGGGTTTGAGGTTTAGGGTTTAGATTTAGCGTTTAGGGTTTAGGGATTTAGATCTAGAGGTTAGGGTTTAGGGTTTCGAGTATTGGGTTTAGGGTTTAGCTCTAAGGGTTTAGGGTTTTGGATTTAGAGTTTATGGTTTATGGTTTAGGGTTTAGGATTTAGGATTCAGGGTATTGACTTTAGGGTTTGGGGTTTAGGGTTTTAGATTTTTGGTTTAGGGTTTGGAGTTTTAGGTCTAGGGTTTAGGGTTTAGGCTTTGGGGTTGGGGGTTTGGGGTTTAGGGATTTGGATTTAGAGTTTAGGCTTTAGGGTTTAGGGTTTAGCGTATTGGATTTAGCGTTTAGGGTTTGGGCTTTAGGGTTTAGCGTATTGGGTTTAGGGTTTTGGGTTTAGGGTTTAGGGTTTTGGGTTTAGGGTTTAGAGTTTAGGGTTCAGGATTTGGGGGTTTGGTTTTAGAGTTTGGAGTTTAGTGTTTAGGGTTTGGGATTCAGCATTTTGGCTATAGGGTTTAGGGTATAGGGTTTTAGATTTTGGGTTTAGGGTTTAGCATTTTGGGTTTAGGGTTTAGGATTTAGGATTTAGGGTTTAGGGTTTTAGGTTTAGGGTTTAGGGTTTTCAATTTGGTATTCAGCATTTAGGGTTTAGGATTTAGGGTTTTGGGTTTTGGCTTTGTGGTTTAGGGTTTGGGGTTTGGGGTTTGGGGTTTAGGTTTAGGGTTATAGATTTTGGATATAGGGTTTGGCATTTATAGTTTAGGGTCTAGGGTTTAGGGTTTGCTGTTTAGGGTTTAGGGTTTAGGGTTTGGGTTTTATGGTATAGGGTTTGGGGTTTAGCATTTAGGGTTTTTGATTTTGGGTTTAGGGTTTGTTGTTTAGGGTTTCGTGTTTTGGGTGTTGGGTTTATGGTTTAGCATTTCGGGTTTACAAATTTGGCCCCAGGATTTAGTGTTTACGGTTTAGGGTTTAGGTTTTAGGGTTTAGGGTTCAGGGATTAGGGTTTTGGGTTCAGGGTTTTGGGTTTTGGGTTTCGGGTTCAACTTTCATAATCCCGAGATTATTTTACAAGATTCCCAGGAATGTTATTTGAGTTGTTTCGTTCAATTCTCATAATCCCGGGAATGTTTAATAAATTTCTAACTATGCCCTTAACCTATCTTCTAAATAGTAACTCAACATTCAATAAATAATTTGTAAAATTATTTTAACTTATTATATCAATTAACATACTATATATATTCTTATACAATACTTATATTTTTTAATTTATAAAATATTTTAGGTTTTAAAATTGGTATATTATATTATATACAATGAACTAAATCGGTATAGCCATTTGATTTTATCTTAATTCTTTGTTGACCAAACATCAATACTGCAGCCGATGTTTAATTTTATTATTGAGAGTTACATTCTGTTAAATATAATGGTTATTAAGTAGGGGAAGTTGAAGAAGACGGAAAGAATAGGGTAAATAATGGTTATTAATTTAGGGGAGGGTAATTTAGTAAAAGTAGGTATAAGAAAATAATCCCATCCCATGGGATTATCATAATCCCACCCTTTTAGGTGGGATTAAAAATATGAAGAAACATGGGATAAGAATAATCCAGGGATTGTAAGATTCCTGGGATTAATTTTTTAAAACTTGTACCAAACACGGGATTACAAAATGCCGGAGAAATAATCTCGGGATTATTTTTTTAAACCTTGTAACAAACACTACCTTAGAGTTTTAGATTTTGGGTTTACGGTTTGGCGTTTAGGGTTTAGGGTTCAGGGTTTGTTGTTTGGGATACAGGATTTTGGGCTTTGGGTTTTAGGTTTTGGGTTTAGGGTTTTGGGTTTAAGATTTAGGGTTTTGGATTTAGGGATAAGGGTTTAGGGTTTAGGGTCTAGGGTTTACGATTTGGGGTTTTGGATTTAGGCTTTAGGGGTTAGTGTTAGGGTTTTGGGTTTGGGTTTATGGATTTAGAGTTTAGGGTTTACTATTTATGGTTTGGGATTCAGCGTTTAGGGTTTAGGGATTTTCGATTTAGAGTTTAGAGTTTAGGGGTTAGGGTCTAAGATATTGGGTTCAGGGTTTAGGGTCCAAGGTTTAGGGTTTAGGGGTTAGGTTTTTAGATTTTGGTTTAGGGTTTAGGTTTTTAGATTTTGGGTTTTGGGTTTAGGGTTTGGGGTTTAGGATTTGGGGTTTTGGTCTTAAGGTTTAGGGCTAAGGGTTTTGGGTTTAGCGTTTAGGGTTTACGATTTACAGTCTGGGCTTTAGCATTTAGGGTTTAGGGTTTTAAATTATGGGTTTAGGGTGTGGCATTTAGGGTTTAGGGTTTCGGATCTTGGATTTAGGATTTCGTGTTTAGGATTTAGGGATTAGGGTTTACGGTTAGGCTTTAGGGTTTTGGGTTTAGGAATCAGGGTTTGGGGTTGTGGATTTAGAGTTTAAGGTTTAGTGTTTAGGGTTTTGGATTTAGAGTTTTGGGTTTGGGTTTAGGGTTTTAGATTTTGGATTTGGGGTTTGGAATTTAGCATTTAGAGTTTAGGGGTAAGGGTTTACAATTTTGGGTTTTGGGTTTACAGTTTTGGGTTTGGGGTTTATGGTTTAGGGTTTTGGATTTATAGTTTAGGGTTTAGGGTTTAGGGTTTGGATTCAACATTCAGGATTTGGGGTTTTCTATTTAGAGTTTAGGGTTTAGGCTTTAGGGTTTAAGCTTTAGGGTGCTGGGTTTAGGGTTTGGGGTTTAGATATTAGTTTTAGGGTTTAGAGTTTTTGCTTTAGGGTTTAGGGTATAGGCTTTAGGGGTTAGGGTTTCAGGTTTCGGATTTAGGGTTTTAGATTTTGGGTTTGGGGTTTGGCATTTATGGTTTGGGGTTTGGCATTTATGGTTTGGGGTTTATTGTTTAGGGTTTAGGGTTTAGGGTTTGGGGTTTAGGATTTAGAGTTTAGGGTTTTGGTTTTAGGGTTTAAGGTTTAGTGTCTTTGGTTTAGGGTTTAGGGTTTATGGATTTTGCTTTAGGATTTAGGGTTTAGGGTTCAAGGTTTAGGATTTACGGTCTAGGATATAAGGTTTTGGGTTTGGAGTTTAGGGTTTGGGTTATGGGGTTTTGGATTTAGAGTTTAGGGTTTATGGTTTACAATTTGGGATTCAACATTTAGGGTTTGGTGTTTAGGGTTTGGTATTTTGGATTTAGAATTTAGGGTTTAGGTTTTATGGTTTACCGTATTGGGTTTAGGGGTTAGGGTTTGGGGTTTGGGGTTTTAAATTTTGGGTTTAGGGTTTAACGTTTGGCCTTTAGGGTTTAGGGTTTAGGATTTAAAGTTTAGGGTTTACAGTTTCAGGTTTTCAGTTTAGGGTTTAGGGTTCAGGGTTCATGGTTTGGGTTTTGGACTTAGATTTTAGGGTTTGGGGTTTAGGGTTTGGGGTTTTAGATTTTGAGTTTAGGGTTTAGGGTTTGGGGTTTAGGATTTAGGGTTTAGGGTTTAGGGTTTATGGTTTTAGATTTTGGGTTTAGGGATTTGGATTTTGGGTTTTGGGTTTATGGTGTGGGGTTTAGTGTTTGGCTTTTAAAGTTTTGGATTAAGGGTTTGCGGTATAAGGATTTGGATTTACGGTTTAGGGTTTAGGGTTTAGCGTTTGGGGATGTGGATTTATAGTTTAAGGTTTAGGCTTTAGGCTTTAGGGTACTGTGTTTAGGGTTTACGCTTTAGGGTTTAGGGTTTAAGGTTTAGGGTTTAGGGTTTTAGATTTTAGGTTTATGGTTTAGAGTTTATGGTTCAGCGTTTAGGGTTTTGGGTATGTGGTTTAGGGTTTACGGTTTTAGTTTTTGGGTATAAGGTTTGGCGTTTTGGGTTTTGGGTTTTGGGTTTTTTTTAGGGTTTAGGTTTTAGGATTTTTGGTTTAGGGTTTAGGGTTTAGGGTTAAGGGTTTAGGGTTTAGGATGTAAGCTTTTGGGTTTGAGGTTTAGGGTTTAGGGTTTAGAGTTTGGATTTTTGGGTTTAGAGTTTGGGTTTAGGGTTTAGGGGTTGGGATTCAGCATTTAGGGTTTGGGGTTTTGGATTTAGAGTTTTGGGTTTCGAGTTTAGGGTTCGGGGTTTAGGGTTTAGGGTTTAAGGTTTAGCATATTGGATTTAGGGTTTAGGGTTTTAGATTTTGGGTTTAGGGTTTAGGGTTTTGCGTATGGCATTTAGGGTTTGTTGTTTAGGATTTACAGTTTAGGGTTTAGGGTTTACGATTTAGGATTTAGGGTTTAGGGATTAGGGTTTAGGGTTAGGGTTTCAGGTTCAGGGTTTTGGATTTAGAGTTTAGGGCTTAGGGTTTAGGGTTTTGGATTTAGAGTTCAGGGTTTATCTTTATGGTTTAGAGTTTAGCGTATAGGGTTTAGGGTGTAGGGTTTAGGGTTTAGGGTTTAGTGTTTAGAGTTTTAGATTTTGGGTTTGGGGTTTAGGGTTTAGCAATTAGAGTTTAGGGGTAAGGGTTTACGATTTTGGGTTTTGGGTTTACGGTTTTGGGTTTAGGGTTTAGGGTTTAGGGTTTTGGATTTAGAGTTTAGGGTTTGCACTTTTGGGTTTGGATTCAACGTTTAGGGTTTGGGGTTTAGGGATCAGGGTTTGGGGTTTTGAATTTAGAGTTTAGGGTTCAGGGTTTAGGCTTTAGGCTTTAGGGTGTTGGGTTTAGGCTTTAGGCTTTAGGGTTTGGGGTTTAGGGTTTTATATTTTAGGTTTTGGGATTAGAGTTTATGGTTTATGGTTTAGGGTTTAGGGTATTGGCTTTTGGGTTTAGGGTTTCGGATATCGGGTTTAGGGTTTAGGATTTAGGATTTAGGGTTTAAGGTTTAGCGATAAGGGTTTAGGGTTAGGGTTTTGGGTTTTGGGATTATGGTTCAGGGTTTAGGGTTTTGGATTTACAGTTTAGGGTTTAGGGTTTAGGGTTTTGGATTTAGAGTTCAGGGTTTAGGTTTAGGGTTAAGGGTTTAGCGTTTAGCGTATTGGGTTTAAGGTGTAGGGTTTAGGGTTTCGGATTTAGGCTATAGGCCTTAGGCTTTAGGGTTTTAGATTTTAGGTTTAGGGGTTAGAGTTTATGCTTTAGGGTTTAGGGTTTAGGGTATGAGCTTTAAGGTTTAGGGTTTCGTGTTTATGATTTAGGGTTTTAGATTTTGGGTATAGGGTTTGGCCTTTAGGGTTTAGGGTTTGTTATTTAGGGTTTAGGGTTTAGGGTTTGGGGTTTCAGATTTAGAGTTTAGGGTTTTGGTTTTAGGGTTTAATGTTTAGGGTTTACGGTTTACGGTTTAGGGTTTACGGTTTACGGTTTAGGATTTAAGGTTTTGGGTTTGGTGTTTGGGATTTAGGGTTTGGGGTTTTGGAATTAGAGTTTAGGCTTTAGGGATTACAGTTTGGGATTCGGCGTTTAGGGTTTAGGGTTTAGGGTTTGGGGTTTTGGATTTAGAATTTAGGGTTTGGGGTTTATGGTCTAGCGTATTAGGTTTAGGGTTTACAGTTTAGGGTTTAGGGTTTTAAATTTTGGGTTTAACGTTTGGCGTTTAGGGATTAGGATTTAGGATTTGATGTTTAGGGTTTACGGTTTAAGGTTTTCAGTTTAGGGTTCGGGGTTCGGGGTTTTGGTTTTGGATTTAGAGTTTACAGTTTAGGGTTTGGGATTCAGGGTTTGGGGTTTGGGGTTTGGGTTTTTGGATTTTGAGTTTAGGGTTTCGGGTTTCGGGTTTAGGATATAGGGTTTAGGGTTTAGGGTTTTAGATTTTGGGTTTAGGGTTTCGTGTTTAGGGTTTAGGGTTTAGAGTTTAGGGATTAGGGTTTAGGGTTATAGATTTTATGTTTACGGTTTCGCATTTAGGGTTTAGTGTTTATGGTTTAGCGTTTAGCGTATTGGGTTTAGGGTGTTGGGTTTAGGGTTTGGGGTTTAGGGTTTAGGGCTTTAGATTTTGGGTTTGGGGTTTACGGTTTACAGTTTACGATTTTGGCTTTAGGCTTTAGGGTAGTGGGTTTGGGGTTTTGTCTTTAGTGTTTGGGGTTTAAGCTTTAGGGTTTAGGGTTTTAGATTTTAGGTTTAGGGCTTAGAGTTTATGGTTTAGGGTTTTAGATTTTAGGTATAAGGTTTGGCATTTAGGGTTTTGGGTTTTGTGTTTAGGGTTTAGGGTTTAGGATTTTTGGTTTAGGATTTAGGGTTTAGGGTTTAGGGTTTAGGATTTAAGGTTTAAGGTTTGGTGTTTAGGGTTTAGGGTTTCGGGTTTTGGATGTACAGTTTAGGTTTACGATTTGGGATTTAGTGTTTAGGATTTGGGGTTTAGGATTTAGAGTTTAGGGTTTAGGGTAGTGGGTTTTGTGTTTGGGGTTTGGGGTTTTAGATTTTGGGTTTAGGGTTTAGGGTTTTGCATTTGGCATTTAGGGTTTGTTGTTTAGGATTTACAGTTTAGGGTTTAGTGTTTAGGATTTAGGATTTAGGGTTTAGCGATTATGGTTTAGGGTTAGGGTTTAAGGCTTTGGGTTTAAGGTTCAGTGTTTAGGGTTTTGGATTTAGAGTTTAGGGTTTAGGTTTAGGGTTTAGGGTTTACCGTTTAGCATATTGGGTTTAGGGTTTAGGGTTTAGGGTTTCGTATTTAGGGTTTAGGATTTTAGATGTTGGGCTTGGGGTTTAAGGTTTGGCATTTAGAGTTTAGGGCTAAGGGTTTGGGGTTTAGGGTTTAGGGTTTACGTCTTGGGGTTTTGGATTTTTAGTTTAGGGTTTAGGGTTTGGATTCAGTATTTAGGGTTTAGAGTTTAGGGTTTAGGGTTTGGAGTTTTGGATTTAGAGTTTAGGGTTTAGGGTTAGGGTTTTGGGTTTAGGGTTTAGGATTTAGGGTTTTGGATTTAGAGTTTAGGGTTTATGGTTTATGGTTTCTAGTTTTGGATTTAGAGTTCAGGGTTTAAGTTTACGGTTTAGGGTTTAGTGTTTAGCGTATTGTGTTTACAGTGTAGGGTTTAGGGTTTGGGGTTTAGGGTTTAGGGTTTTAGATTTTGGGTTTGGTGTTTAGAGTTTGGCATTTAGAGTTTAGGGTTAAAAGTTTACGGTTTAAGGGTTTTGGGTTTAAGGTTTAGGGTTTATGGTTTGGGGTCTTGGATTTGTAGTTTAGGGTTTGGATTCAGCATTTAGGGTTTAGAGTTTAGGGTTCAGGTTTCAAGGTTTTGGGTTTTGGATTTAGAGTTTAGGGTTTAGGCTTTAGGCTTTAGAGGGTTTAGGGTTTAGGGTATGGGATTTAGGGTTTAGGGTATCGGGTTTAGGGTTTAGGGTATCGGGTTTAGGGTTTTAGATTTTGGGTGTAGGGTTTCGCATTTGGGGTTTAGGGTTTGTTGTTTAGGAATTGGGGTTTTGGGTTTTGGGATTAAAGTTTAGGGTTTAGGGATTAGGGTTCCGGGTTTTGGGTTTTGGTTTTCCAGTTTAGGGTATCGGGTTTAGGGTTTTAGATTTTGGGTTTAGGGTTTGGCATTTAGAGTTGAGGCTTTTGGGTTTAGGATTTAGAGTTGAGGCTTTTGTGTTTAGGGTTTAAAGTTTAGGGTTTAGGGATTAGGGTTTCGAGTTTTGGGTTCTGGGTTTCGAGTTTAGGGTTTAGGGTTTAGGATTTATGGTTTAGGTATTAGAGTTTAGGGTTTAGGGTGTGTAGTTTAGGGTTTGGGGTTTAGGGTTTAGGGTTTAGTTCTTAGGCTTTAAGGTTTAGGTTTCGGGTTTCAGGTTTAGGGTTTAGGGTTTAGGGTTTAGGGTTTAGTTCTTAAGGTTTAGGGTTTCAGATTCAGCATTTAGGGTTTAGAGTTTAGGGTATAGGGTTTGGGATTTAGAGTTTATGGTTTAGGGGTTAGGGTTTAGGGTTTAGGGTTTAGGGTTTATGGTTTGGGTTTTAGGGTTGAGGGTTTAGGATTTTGGGTTTTAGAATTTTGGGTTAGGGTTTGGCATTTAGTATTTAGGGTTTATGGTTTTGGTTTTAAGGTTCTTGATTTAGGGTTTAGGGTTTGGCATTTAGGGGTTAGGATTTAGGATTTAAAGTTTAAGTTTTACGGTTTTGGGTTTTGGGTTTAGGGCTTAGGGTTTGGCGTATTGGGTTTAGAGTTTAGGGTTTAGGGTTTACAGTATGCTTTCAGCATTTAGGGCTTAGGGTTTGAGCTTTTGGATATAGAGTTTAGGGTTTACGGTTTAGGGTATTGAGTTTAGGTTTTAGGGTTTTTGGTTTAATGTTTAGGGATTACAGTTTGTGTTTCAGCATTTAGGGCTTAAGGTTTAGGGTTTACGTTTTACGGTTTGGGATTCAGCGTTTAGGGTTTAGGATTTAGGATTTAGAGTTTAGGGTTTAGGATTTAGGTTTTAGGGTTTGGGGTTTGGGGTTTGGGTTTTAGCGTTTAAGGTTTAAGGTTTAGGGTTTCGGATTTTGGTTTTAGGGTTTGGCGTTTAAGGTTTAGTGTTTAGGATTTAGGGTTTGTTGTTTAGGGTTTACAGTTTAGGATTTACGGTTTGGGATTTAGGGTTTAGGGTTTACGGTACTGGGTTTAGAGTTTAGTGTTTAGGGTTTGGGGTTTAGGGTTTTAGATTGTGGGTTTAGGATTTGGCGTTTAGGGTTTAGGGTTTAGGTGTAACGTCCTAGTTTCTTAAATGATTTTATTTGTGAAATTAGGTTATTTATCTTAACTCTTAAAACCTCGGTCCAATTATTTTTTTTCTTTCATAAGGGAGTATTAAAAGTCAAGTGTTACCCCAACGATCGTTTACTTTCGGTTGGTTATTTAACCTAAGAAACTGGAAGTTACGTGTTTGTTACTCTTACGCTCTCCCTAAATTCATTTTTAGCACATACAAGGATATCCAGATAAAGCGAGGTACTAACCTCTATGCATTTCTAGCAAATACGTAAACTAAGTCTACCGCATACATCCATATATACATACATCCATAAGTTTAATAGTTAGTGGCACGTAGGCCTAAATAGTTATCTTCATAGTCTAAAATATGTGTGACTCCTAAGTCACTGCCAAAAGTCAGCTCCACCGCAAGCTATCCATCAGGCATCCCATTCTATGTCCCGAGGGTGTTCATGTCGACCGAGGGGAAGAAGAAGAGGATGTTGACGACCTTCAGTATCTGGAAATAACCCAAAAATGGGACTTCCAACAGCTCCACTTCAATCTCTAATAGCAAAAGGTACCTGGGCATTTGAACACACTAACGTAGTGAGATATAAAATCCCATTAACGTAGATTACCAGTTTTATAAAAACTAATTAATGGTTCAGCTGCATTACAAAGAATACAGAAAAACTTCCTTCCCAAATTAACAGACAATTTAACTATTTAACCTCAATTACAAGATAATTCCACACATGGGATCAGATCATATAATTATACTAAGAAAGCATTAAACAGATAAAATAACCGTTTTCTTTTGAAAATATGCACGTTTACCATCTCATGTTCATGTCAAATACCAGATCTCTCCAGGACCTGTACAACTGGCAAACCATTACCATCAACAAAAGCAATCTAATGAAACAGGATAAAAACCGATTTACCAATATAAGTAAACTCCGCCCACATAAGGCACAAGAATTACCCAACATCCCAGGGCGTCCCCCGATGTGTGCACAAAGTTAGAACCTTACGATCATTAGTCCCAGACTGGATTATCTCCTGACTAGTTGCTAGACAGCGACGTCCCGGATGCATTTCTAGCCAGCCTAGTGTGTTCTTTCCATACAGATCATAATAATATAACATATGTTTTTCACAGGTAATGTTTATTCAGTTGCCAATCACTTGCCTCTCCAGGGCATATTCACAGTTTTGCCTCTCCAAGGCATATGCATTCATTCACAGATGCATGCTAAAATACCTTCCTTTCAGCGCATATCAATTCACAGAAGCATGCTAAATCTCAATTTCATAGTTGGATGCGACACACTTAAATAGACTGCTTTAAACAGGTTAACTTTGCATTTAGTCAACTCAAAGTCAAACAAAGTCAACCACAAAGTCAAATATAACTTGTGCTGCAAGTAACATGCATAACTTCTCACACAGGCATGCAAATATCATGAAATTTCATTATAGTCATCTTCATCATGCATTTAATAGATTCAGCTGGTTTTTCAAGAAAGAAAATTACACTTTGACCCTCAAATTCCTCAATCTTTATCAAAAAGGTCCTTTTTCCAAAACAATTGAAATAAATACAATTCCAACTAATTTAACTGCATCCAGCCATGCAAATTGAACATTTAGGATCCACTACACACCCAGAAAGTTGCCAGCAGAATTAAACCAGAAATTAAGTAAAAATCATAATTTTGGGATTCTTTCTAGTTTTTCTTTCCAAATGGTCCCTATTAAGACCTAATTTCATTCCAGGATTGTTTCAAGCTAAAAAAAAGTGACAACAAGCTTCACAGGACTATTTATGACTTGCTTGGACACTTTTCACAATGAAAATCAACACAGAATCCATATTTCTGCAGCAAAAGTTCTTTCTTTTAAAAATTTCATTAGAAAAGTGATTTTTGTGTCTAAATTCAACTAGAGACTGCTCTAGCCTCTTCCAACCATGTACACCGCACCCTGATATCACATAGAGTCATAGTTGATAGGTGTCTATTCTCAAATAACTCAGATCACCCTTTTTTTTACAAAAATAAGGAAAACAGTGATTTTATTTCATTTTAGTCCCTATTACTAACTCTTTTCAGTTCTGGTTTCTCTCAAGCCTTGAGTAACCTTCCCTCACTAGGCTAGGGTCAATTACGACTTGCACAGCAAGTGAGTATAGCCATATCAGAAGAGAGGTGGAATTTATGCAGCATTTTTGCCATTTTCCTATCAATTTTCCACTTAATGGATTTTTGGTGTTCTAGAGGCCAAGCTAAGTACTTTTGGTCCCTTTTCCTTTCGGGAAATATCCTCTTGGGAGTCTGGGGAGTGGTACAAGTTGGCCTACCCTCTCCAAACCTGAGTACCCAACTTTTACAGTTGGAACTCTTACTTCCTAATGCATTAGTGTTCCATTTTGCTTTGTGGTATACTCTAAAGTACTCTGACATCTTCCTCCCTTTACTCAGCCTTGTTCTTCCATTACTACCTCTCTCTTTCTTAGCTACCTAAGTTTAGAGGCCCTTCTCAAAAATCCAAAGCCTTATTTCCTGTCATCCTAATTCTTAATTAGCTATGGTCACTTTTGAACTTACCGAGAAAGTCAGTTTCTTTATCACTTAGACTCACTACTAGTTCAAGAAATTAGATTATAAATTCAATAATCAACTACTCCTATCTAGTTCAGAAACAATGATACTCCCCCTTTACCCTTTTTAGCCTTCATTTTAGTACACAGGTTGGATTTTATCAGTTTTCCAGCACCTTAAGGAAATTTGAACTTTTGTAAATGACACATAGCAGCAAGGATGTGAGAAGGGAAGGTTTATGGTTATTTGACAGCCAAGCGTTTCAATGGAGATCATGAGAATGTCAATTTTCATAGAGACTTAGACTTGACTCAAAATTACATATCTTGTAGATCAATTCAGAGCTTTTTGGCTATTTAGAGGCTTAGCATCTCATGAGAAACAACACAAATACCAGCAAACAGTAGGCTTAGTAGATTTACCCGCAAGTTTCAAGTCAAGACGACACTACAAATCCATTTTTAACCACAAAACCTACTCTAACAGATCTCATATTGTAAATCAACATCTCTAAGGCCACTCAGAGGTTTACTAGCCACAATGTTGCAAACTAAACAGTAGGGAATAGACTTACAGTAGATTGATAGTGAGCAAAATCAGAAAAGCAACTTAACAAAGGCAAAATTTTCAGCTTTTTAAGTGGAGACTCTTTACTACTGAAACAGGAGTTTAAGTGGGTGATTAGTTCTGATTTCTAGTACTTTATATTTCTATTATCTATTACTAAGTTACTCTAATTCAGCTCGAAACTCAGCCTACCAGAAATCACAGAATACAACAACACACATTATTACACCAGAAAACAGAGTTCTGTCATTTTCAGCAGACTTCCAAGGCCACGATCAGCTATACGGAAGCCTTGGATGGAACATGAATTTATGGGTTATTAAAGTACATTCTCTCAGCTTTCTTTTAACTACTTACACACTCAATTTGGTTAAGAATCGAGAGAGTTATGCTCTCGTTAAACAACATTGCCCAAAACAGGGCTTCAACTGGCAGCAACGAAAAAGAAGGTCATAGAGCCTTATACCACCACCATTGATGGATGCTCTTGACTCAGAGTGCAAGAAGGAAGGGTAACCCTACGTTAGCTTGAATTTCCAGAGAAGAAATGTGGGTATGGCTAGAGTTTTTTGCTTCTTCCTTTACTTCCAGCTGCTAATTTGAACCTCCAGCCTTCTTTCCTGCCTCAGGTCTCTTTCTGAAATTCACTCTCACCTTTCTCTCGGTTTCACTTTCAATTTGTCTGCTGGTGCATCCCTCTCGGTTTCACTCAATATATGGAGGCTTGAGGCATGTGAGGAGGAAATGATGAGGGAGTGAGGTGTCCAGCTCCTAACAGCTGATAATTTGTATTTAGACACCTAATGGTGTGTGTCGGCAGTGTGTTAAGGGCTGTTTGGTTGGCCTAAATGTTGGTTAAGCCTCAGGTGAAGCTAGTTTAAGTGAAATGGAAAGTGTTGTTCCTATGTGGCATCCTAACATGTTAAATTTAGGTCTTTAAATCTTAATTTGGTTATCCTTCTCTGTGTGTAACTTCCTAAAGTTATTAGCTGCAAGTAAGGCTATAATTGGCTGTTTAATTGACCCTTTAAAGTGGTAATTTTGGTTACCGAGTAAAGGGTAACCTTTATGGGGGTTAGTTTGATATTAAATTCCTATTTATTTCACTTTCAAAATTGTGTAACTTGCCTAATTCCCTTAGTTCTCTATCAAGTCTCGTGGCTGGTACTTAATAGGGCAGTTTTGAGTGTCTTTGGGTGGCTATATTGGGATTTCTTGGGCTTTAAGTAAGATAGGGTGCCTTTTTTCAATATTTTCATTTCTATCTTTTTAGTCCCTGCATTTCTACTAGAGAAAATGTCTCAATTCAGGACTTGTCTTGAGGTTGGGGTCCCTTAGTCAAGTCTTAGGGTGTCTCTAGAGTGTCCTAGGGTACTTTTCTTGGGTCAAATAGGTCTTCCCTACTCTTTTAAACTCAATGAAACACAGAGGGCTAAAACTAAGTTTTTCTTTCAATTTAGTCCCTAGGGTTTGGGTTTGGGCTCCTCTGGCACTTTTTCCAAGATTTTTTGGTCTCTTGTCCTATAATTAAGGTTTCTAATCCTATTTTCAGGCAAAAATCAAGTACAAACAAGTTTAATCAAGCACAACAAAAAGACAAAAAGAAAAATCCTGGTCAAATTTAGGTTTGAATTTTCAAGATGTTACATTAGGGTTTAGAGTTTAGGGTTTAGGATTTAGGGTTTCGGGTTTAGGGTTTAGGACTGAGGATTTAGGGTTTAGGGTTTTGGATTTAGGGTTAAGGGTTTAGGGTTTTGGATTTAAAGTTTAGGGTTTAAGGTTTAGGGTTTTGGATTTAGAGTTTATAGGTTTTAGGGTATAGCGTATTGGGTTTAGGGTGTAGCATTTAGGGTTTCAGGTTTACGGTTTAGCGTTTAGGGTTTATGATTTTTGGTTTAGATTTTAAGGTTTGCCGTTTAAGATTTAGGGTTTAGGATTTAAAGTTTTGGGTTTAGGATTTTAAATTTCGAGTTTAGGGTTTAGGGTTTGGATTCAGCATTTTGTGTTTAAGGTTTAGGGTTTGGGGTTTTGCATTTAGAGTTTAGGGTTGAGGGTTTAGGCTTTAGGGTATTGGGTTTACAATTTAGGGTGTAGGGTATGGGGTCTAGGGTTTTAGATTTAGGGTTTAGGGTTTGGCTTTTAGGGTTTAAGGTATAGGGTTTGCTGTTTGGGGTTTGGGGTTTAATATTTAGAGTTTAAGCTTTTTGGTTTAGGGTTTAAAGTTTAGGGTTTAGGGATTAGGATTCAGGGTTTTGGGATTAGGGTGTAGGGTGTAGGGTTTAGGATTTATGGTTTAGGGTTTACGATTTACGGTTTACGGTTTAGGGTTTAGGGTATTGGGTTTAGGGTTTAGTGCTTAGGCTTTAGGGTTTAGGTTTTAGGTTTCGGGTTTAAGGTCTTGGGTTTAGGGATTAGGGTTTAGGGTTTAGGGTTTCAGATTCAGGATTTAGGGTTTATGGTTTAGGGTTTCGAGTACAGCATTTAGGGTTTAGGGTTTGGGATTTTGGTTTTAGGGTTTAGGGTTTAAGGTTTAAGATTTTTGGTTTAGGGTTTGGCATTTAGGTTTAGGATTTAGGGTTTAGGGTTTGGCATTTAGGGTGTAGGGCTTAGGATTTAGAGTTTAGGGTTTTGGGTCTACGATTTAGGGTTTAGGGTTTGGCATTTTGGATTTAGAGTTTAGAGTTTAGTGTTTACGGTATGGATTCAGCATTTAGGATTTAGGGTTTGGGGCTTTGGATATAGAGTTTACGGTTTAGGGTTTAGCATATTGGGTTTAGGTTTTAGGGTTTAGGGTTTAGGGTATGGGGTTTAGGGTTTAGGGTTTAGTGTTTTGGGATTATGGTTTAGAGATTATGATTTGTGATTCACCGTTTAGGGCTTAGGGTTCCCTAGTCTAAAATTAGTGTGACCTATAAGTCAGCCAAAAAGTCAGCTCCTCTGCTAGCTACCCATCAGACATCTCTTCTACGTCCCAGGGATATTCACATCCACTGAGGGGAAAAAGAAGAGGATGTTGACAGCCTTGAGTATCTGGAAGTAGCCCAAGAATGGCACTTCCATCAGCTCCACCTCTATCTTAAGTAGCAGGAGGTACCTGGGAATCTGAACACACTAACGTAGTGAGATATATAATCCCAGTAATGAAGATTACCAGTTTTATAAAACTAATTAGTTGTTCAGCTGCATTATAAAGAATAAAGGAAAACTTCCTTCACATTTATCAGATTTATACAACAAATAAGTGCAGTTCTTAATTATTTAATCTCAATAACAAGATATTTCCACACATGAATTTAGGATATATATTCGTGCTGAAGAATGCTTTAACATAGTAAAGCCGTATAATCACATTGAGCAAACATATAAAATACTCGTTTTCTTTTAAAAGAATGCTCATTTTACCATTACATCTCTTTGGTCAGTCATGCCAAATACCATATCTCTCCAGGACCTGTACAACTGGTCTAAACCATTACCTTATCATCAAAAGCAATCTAATGAAATAGGACAAAACCGACTTACCAATATAATAAAGTCCGTCATATACGGCACAGGCAATTACCTAACATTCTAGGGCATCCCCCGGTGTGCGCACAAAGATAGAACCTTAGGATCACCAGTCCCGGACTGGATTATTTCCTCACTAGTTGCTAGACAGCTACGTCCCAGACGCATTCCTAGCCAGCCTAGTGTGTCCTTTTCATACAGATCATATATATATAACATAATTTTTCACAGGTAATATTTATTCAGTTGCAAATCACTTGCCTCTCTAGGGCTTATCACTTTTCATAGTTTGCCTCTCTAGGCCATGTCAGTATTTCACAGATGCATGCTAAAATATCTTCCTCTCCTGGCCATATCAGTTCATAAATGCATGCTAAATCTCAGTTCCATAATTGGATGCCACACACTTAAAAAAACCGCTTAAAATAGGTCAACATCTGGAGATCGGATCCGGAGCAATTCCCTTCCGTGCAATTCCTGTGCAATTCCTTTAAAATGCATATTTTTACTTTATTTTTGAAGTACTAATATGGGCTCATACTAACAATAATCCACCATGAATAGATTAGAGACCAAATTATGATCAATATTGGCAAATATCATCACTTTAAATGAATTAGGGACCAAATTGTTATTGATATTGAAAAATAGTCTCACAAGGCTATTTAGTGATGATATTTGTCAAAATTGATAATAATTTCGTCCCTAATCCATTCATAGTACGTTATTGTTAGAGTAAGTCTGTATTAATGCTTCAAAAATAAAGTAAAAATATACATTTTGAAGGAATTGCACCACGGAAGGGAATTGCACTGGATCCAATTTCCAACTTCTGCCTTTAGTCAACTCAAAGTCAAACAAAGTCCACCACAAAGTCAAATATTACTTGTGCAGCAGGCAAGTTACATAACTCCTTATACATGCATCCAATATCATGAAATTTCATCATAAGGATATTTAGTATGCAATTAACAGATTCAACTTGTTTCTCAAGCAAGAAAATTTCATTTTGACCCTCATTTACCTCAGTTTTATCAAACTGGTCCTCTTTTCAAAACCACTGAAATAAAAGGTAGTTTTCAGAATTCAACCACATCCAACCACACAAATTGGTCAGTTAACATCCTCTAAACACATCCACAAAGTTCCCAACAGAATTTAACCAGAAACTGAGTAAAAATCAGAATTTTGAGATTTCTTCTAATTTTTCTTTCAAAATGGTCTCTATTAAGACTCAATTTCAGTTATGGGTTTATACAAGGTAAAACAAGGTTACAACAAGCTTCACAAGATTAAATATGACTTGTTCATATACTTTCCACAATCAGAAACAGTCTAGAGGCCATGTTTTTGCAGCAAAGACCCTAACTTTTAGGATTTTTCAAGAAAAGTGCTTTAAGTATTAAAACACAGTTAGAGACCCCTCTGGTCACTTCCAGCCCTGTAGGAAGCATCCCAATATCACATAAAGTCAAAAAGAATAGTTGGCTACTCACGAATAACTCAGAATGCCCAGTTTTTAACAAGGGTAAGAAAACAGTAAATTTATTACATTTTAGTCCCTATCACTACCCCTTTTCTGTTCTGGCTTCTGTTAAGCCTCAAGAAGCTTCCCCTTACCAAGGTAAGGTCATTTATGACTTGCACAACAAGTTTGTGCAGTCATATCAGTACAGCAGTGGGTTTTATGCAGCAATTTGTCACTTTCTTTAGCAATTTTACAATTAAGGGTTTTAGGTGCACCAATACTGATCTGGGTCATTCTTGAGTCATCTTTCTTTCTGAAAACACTCCTTTGGGAGTCTAGAGGGTGTGAGGGCTGACCTATTCACCCAGAACCAGAGTACCCAACTTTTATAGTTGAAACTCTCAATCTCAAGTGCACTAAGTTTCCAAGTTTACCTCTACTGTACTCTAGATGTTCCCTGACATTACCAACTCCTCACTCTCCCTTACATTTCCTTACTGCCTCCTTCTTACCCAATCCTCAAAGTTAGAAGCTCTTTCAAGTTTAGAACCTATCTCTGCCATACTAAGTCCATTTTCCATAATTTTGACATTTTCCTCACTCTCACAGACTGAACTCACAGAGTACTAAGCCTCCTACTACATTCATAACTTAGATACACTACAAAACCAGGAAAGCAAGCCTTAGGTTTAATTGACAACCATTTTGCTTAAGACAGAAATAGATGAGACTCTACCCTTACCCTTTGAGCTTTTAGTTCATTTCACAGGTTTCATTTTGTCAATTTTCAATACCTCAATGTATTTAGAGGCTTCATAAATAGCATATGGCAGTATGTTTATCAGGAAGAACACAATTCCTGTAGTTTAGCTGCAAGAAAATCCAAACAGAAGCATTTAAAGTTCATTTTGCTATTTGGAACTGTTTAGCCTTTTTCAACAGATTTCACTTCAATTAATCCAGTGTTTCTAAGACACTTATGGACTCAATAAATGCATATAAGAATGTAGAAATCAGAGGAGAAAGATACCAGCAATTTATCAGCAACCAAAACCAAAACAGAAGCATCAAGGGTTCATTTTAGTTGTTTAGACCATTTACCTTATTTTAACAAATTATACCTTAGTAAATTTAGTATTTCTAAGGCATTCAGATGTTCAATGAACACATTTCACAGTATAGACATCAGAGGAGAAATGTTCAGCAGTTTGACAGCAACGAACTCAAAACAGAAACTCATTAAAAGGCCATTTTTACAACTTCTAAACTGAAGATTCTTCACTACTGATTTAGATGTCCAATTAGCGGTTTAGCCATGATCTCTTGTTTTTTATAGTCCATTTATCAATTAATTAGTTGCCTTAAACTTTTTCGAAACCTAGCTTACGAAAAATCACAGAAAACAGAAGAACAAATACGTACTTCAGAAAATAGGGCTTCTGTCTTTTACAGTAATTTCCAAGGCCATGATCAGCAATACGGCAGCCTTGGATGAAACATACATTTGGGGGTTATTAAAGTACGTTCTCTTGGCTTTCTTTTGACACCTTACATGCTTAATTTGGTTAAGAATCGATAGAGTTATGCTCTTTCAAATTAACACTGCCCAAAACAGGGCTCAGAAATGGCAGCAAAGGGAAAATGGTCATAAATCCTTATACCATCACCTTAGATGGATGCTTTTGACTCTGAGAAGTAGAAGGAAGGGTAACCCTACGTTACCATGGATTTCCAGAGAAGAATGAACGGTCTGAGCTTTTGAAAACCTTGGGCCAAGCTTGATGGAGGTGGGTTTCTTGAGTGTGTGTGAGTGCTTGGGGTTTTCTACCTTCTCAATTGCTTCCAGCTGCTGGACTGGAGCTCCCAGCCTTCCTCTCTCTGAAACTCACTCTCACTTCTCTCTCAAATTTCCAGTCTCAATTCCAGCTGATGCCTTCCTCACTCTCAGTTCATTCTATTTATGGTGAGTTAGAAGCATGTGTGATAGAATGATGATTTATGCATGGCTGGTGAGGTGTCCAGCTCTCAGCAACTGTTAATTTCTGTTCAGACACCTAATGAGCTGAGTAAGAGGGGTATTAGGGCGTGTTTGGCTAGTCCTTTAGTCCTTAGGCTCGGTTTTAACACCAATTAGGTAGAGTAGGTCATGTGACTTCCTTAATCGAATTGTGGCATGTGCTATTTAGGTTCCTAAGCCCCAATTCTGGTTATTCCTTCTGTGTATGCCTGCCTAAGTGTGTTGGCTGCAGGTAAGGTTACACTTAGGTAATTAATTTGGCTCTTTAAGTTGGTATTTTCAGTTACCAAGCAAAATGTAACACTTAATGATTTAATTGGCTGTTTAATTCCCATTTATTTTGATTTTAAAATGTGTAACTTGCTTAAATTCTTAAATTCTCTTTTAGGTCATATATCTGGTACTTAATAGGGAATGTTTGAATGTTTTGGGTGGCTGAATTGGGCTTTCTTGAGCTCTATTAAGTCATATAGCTGGTATTCAAGACTTGTTTTGAGGTTGGGGTCCCTTATTTAAGTCTTAGGGTGTCTCTAGAGTGTCCTAGGGTATTTTTCCTGGGTCAAATAGGCCTTTCCTACTCATTTTAACTCATTAAAACAAATAGGGCAAAGCTAAGTTTTACTTTCAATTTAGTCCCTAGGGTTTTAGGTTAGGGTTTCTCTGGTACCTTTCCAACTTTTTAAGTCTCTTTTTTCTCTAACTAGGGTTTCTTACCCTATTTACAAGCACATTCAACATAGTCAAACACAATCAAGCACAAAACAAAAAAGTCAAACAGAAAATCCAGTGAAAATTGGGTTTTAAATTTTCATGATGTTACATTTACATTTTGGGTTTAGGGTTTCGGGTTTTGGGTTTAGGCTTTAGGGTTTAGGGTTTATGGGTTTACAGTTTAGTGTTTCAGATTTAGGGTTTAGGGTTTCAGGTTTAAAGTTTAGGGAATTGGGTTTAGGGTTTAGGGCTTAGGGTTTAGGGTTTAGGTTTTGGGGTTTTGGATTTAATGTTTAGGGTTTAGGGTTTAGGGCCTCAGAATCAGCATTTAAGGTTTAGGGTTTGGAGTTTGAGATTGTGGATTTAGAGTTTAAGGTTTAGGGCTTACGGTTTATGGTTTGAGATTTAGGATTTAGGGTTTTGGGTTTAGGGTTTTAGATTTTGGATTTAGGGTTTGGCATTTAGGGTTTAGGGTTTTGGATTTAGAGTTTAGGGTTTAAGGTTTAGGGTTTAGCGTATTGGGTTTAGGGTGTGGGGTTTAGGATGTGAAGTTTAGGGTTAGGGTATTAGATTTTGGATTTAGGGTTTGGAGTTTAGGGTTTAGTGTTTAGGATTCATAGTTTAGGGTTTAGGGTTTACAGTTTAGGGTTTTGGGTTTAGGGTTTTCGATTTAGAGTTTAGGGTTTAGGGTTTAGGGTTTGGATACAGCGTTTAGGGTTTACGATATAGGGTTTGAGATTTTAGATTTAGAGTTTAGGGTTTAGGATTTTGGGTTTAGGGTATTGGGTTTAGGGTTTAGCGTATGTGCCTTAGGGTTTAGGGTTTGATATTTAGCATTTAGGGTTTAGGGTTTGTTGTTTAGGGTTTAGGGCTTAGCGGTTAAGGTTTATGGTTTAGGGTTTAGGATTTAGGGTTTAGGGTTGTGGGTTGTGGGTTTGAAGTTATGGGTTTAGGGTTTAAGATTTAGAGTTTAGGGTTTAGGGTTTACGATATTGGGTTTAGGGGTTAGGGTTTAGGGTTTGGGGTTTTAGGTTTAGGGTTTCGAGTTTAGGGTTCAGGGTTTCGGATTCGGCATTTAGCGTTTCATGTTTAGGGTTTGGGGTTTATGATTTACAGTTTAGGGCTTAGGGTTTGGGGTTTTGGATTGATGGTTTAGGGTTTGGGGTTTTAGGTATAGGTTTTAGGGTTTAAGGTTTAAGATTTAAAGTTTAGGGTTAACGGTTTACGGTTTAGGGTTTTGGGTTGGATTTAGAGTTTAGGGTTTAGGTTTACGGGCTTAGGGTATAGGGTATTGGGTTTAGGGTTTAGGGATTAAGTTTTGGGATTTTTGATTTAGAGTTTAGTGTTTAGGCTTTAGGGTTTCGGATTCAGCGTTTAGGGTTTAGCATTTTTGGATTGGGGTTTTGGGTTTAGTGCTTAAGGTTTACGGTTTACGGTTTTGGGGTTTATGATTTAGGATTTAGGGTTTATGATTTTAGATTTTGGGTTTAGGATTTGGCATTTCGGGTTTACGGTTTACAATTTAGGGTTTATGGGTTTAGGGTTTTAGATTTTAGGTTTAGGGTTTGCCATTTAGGGATTAGGGTTTAGGTTTTGGGATTTAAGATTCAGAGCTTAGGGTTTTTGGGTTTTGGTTTTAAAGTTTAGGATTTACGGTTTACGGTTTAGCATATTGGGTTTAGGGTGTAGGGTTTAGGGTTTAGGGTTTAAGATTCAAAGTTTAGGGTTTACAGTTTATAGTTTCGGTTTTTGGGTTTAAGGTTAAGGGTTTGGGGTTTTGGATTTAGAGTTCAGGGTTAGGGTTTAGGGTATGGGGTTTTGGCTTTTGGGTTTTGGGTTTAGGGTTTAAGGTTTAGTGTTTAGGGTATGGGGTTTATGGTTTAGGGTTTCGGGTCTAGGATTTAGGGTTTTAGATTTTGGGTTTTGGGTTTGGTGTTTAGGGTTTAGTGTTTACCGTTTGTTGTTTAGTGTTTAGGGTTTAAGGTTTTGGATTTAGGGTTTAGGGTTTAAATACAGCATTTAGGGTTTGGGATTTTAGATTTAGAGTTTAGGGTTTAGGGTTTTGGGTTTAGGGTATTGGGTTTAGGGTTTAGGGTTTAGGGTATGGGCCTTAGGGTTTAGGGTTTTGGCTTTAGGGTTTGGCATTTTGCGTTTAGGGTTTAGGGTTTGTTGGTTAGGGTTTAGGGCTTAGCAGTTAGAGTTTAGGGTTTAGGGTTTAGGATTTAGGGTTGTGGGTTGTGGGTTGTGGGTTCGGAGTTTAGGGTTTAGGGCTTAGGGTTTCGAGTTTAGGGTTTACGATATTGCGTTTAGGGGTTAAGGTTTAGGGTTTTGTGTTTTAGGTTTAGAGTTTAGGGTTTCGGGTTTCGGGTTTAGGGTTCAGGGTTTAGGGTTTAGGGCTTAGGGTTAGGGGTTTTAGATTGAGTGTTTAGGGTTTGGGGTTTTGGGTTTTAGGTATAGGTTGTAGGGTTTAGGGTTTATGGTTTAAGGTTTGGCGTTTAGGGTTTAGGGTTTAGCATTTAAAGTTTAGGGTTAACGGTGTACGGTTTTGGGTTTTGGGTTGGATTTAGTGTTTAGGGTTTAGGTTTTCGGGTTTAGGGTTTAGGGTTTAGAGATCAAGTTTTGGGGTTTTGGATTTAGAGTTTAGTGTTTAGGCTTTATGGTTTCGGATTCAGCGTTTAGGGTTTAGCGTTTTGGGTTTAGAGTTTTGGGTTTAGTGCTTAGGGTTTACGGTTTACGGTTTTGGGGTTTATGATTTAGGATTTAGTGTTTAGGGTTTTAGATTTTAGATTTAGGTTTTGGCATTTAGGGTTTACAATTTACGGTTTAGGGTTTGTGTGTTTAGGGTTTTAGATTTTAGGTTTAGGGTTTTCCGTTTAGGGATTAGGGTTTAGGTTTTGGGATTTAAGATTCAGAGCTTAGGGTTTTAGGGTTTTGGGTTTAAAGTTTAGGGTTTACGGTTTACGGTTTACGGTTTAGCGTATTGAGTTTAGGGTGTAGGGTTTAGGGTTTAGGGTTTAAGATTCAAAGTTTACGGTGTACAGTTTATAGTTTCGGTTTTTAGGTTTAAGGTTAGGGGTTTTGGGTTTTGGATTTACAGTTTAAGGTTTAGGGTTTAGGGTATGGGGTTTGGCTTTTGGCTTTTGGCTTTTGGGTTTAGGGTTTAGGGTTTAGGGTATGGGGTTTAAGGTCTAGGGTTTCGGCTCTAGGGTTTAGGGTTTTAGATTTTGGGTTTAGGGTTTGGCGTTTAGGGTTTGTTGTTTACGGTTTGGGGTTTTGGGTTTTGGGTTTTTGATTTAGGGTTTAGGGTTTTTGGTTTGTACTTTAGGGTTTAAGGTTTAGGGTTTGGGGTTTAGGATTTTGATTTTATCGTTTGGGGTTTAGGGTTTAATGTTTATAGCTTAGGGTTCAGGGTTTCGGGTTTAGGGTTTAGGGTTTTGTGTTTAGGGTTTGGGGTTTGGAGTTTAGGTTTCGAATCTTGGGTTTAGGGTTTTAGATTTTGGGTTTAGGATTTGGCATTTAGGGTTTAGGGTTTTTTGTTTAGGGTTTAGGGTTTGGTATTTATGGTTCAGAGTTTTGGGTTTGCAGTTTAGGGTTTAGGGTTTGGGGTTTGGGGTTTAGGATTTTGAGTTTATGGTTTGGGGTTTAGGGTTTAGGGTTTAAAGTTTATGGTTTGGGGTTCAGTGTTCAGGGTTTAGGGTTTAGGGATTTGTGTTTAGGGTTTAGGGTTTAGGGTTTTGAATTTAGAATTTAGGGTGAAGGGTTTACGGTTTGGGATTCAGCGTTTAGGGTTTAGGGTATGCAGTTTTGGATTTAGAGTTTATGGTTTACGATTTTCGGTTTATTGTATTGGATTTAGGATTTAGGGTTTAGGGTTTGGGGTTTGGGGTTTTGGGTTTTGGGTTTAGGGTTTAGGGTTTTAAATTTTTGGTTTAGGGTTTAGGGTTTGGCATTTTGGGTTTAAGGTTTAGGATTTAAAGTTTAGGGTTTACGGTTTACAATTTAGGATTTTGGGTTTAGGGTTTATGTTCAGTGTTTAGGGTTTTGGATTTAGAGTTTAGGGTTTAGGGTTCCAGGTTTAGGGTTTAGGGTTTAGGGCCTAGGATTTAGGTTTTAGGGTTTTAGATTTAGAGTTTAGGGTTTTGGGTTTTGGGTTTTGGGTTTAGGGTTTGGAGTTCTGGATTTAGAGTTTAGGGTTTAGTGTTTAGGGTTTAGAGTTTAGGGTTTAAAGTTGATGGTTTAGGGTCTAGGGTTCAGGGTTTAGGGTTTAGGATTTATGGTTTATGGTTTAGGGTTTAGAGTTTAGGGTGTTGAGTTTACGGTTTGGGATTTAGCATTTAAGGTTTATAGTTTAGGGTTTTGGATTATGAGTTTAGGGTTTAGGGTTTAGGATTTACCGTATTGGGTTCAGGGTTTAGGGTTTAGGATTTATGATTTAGGATATAGGGTTTAATGTTTAGGGTTTTGGGTTTTGGATTTAGAGCTAAGGGTTTAGGGTTTACGGCTTGGCATTCAACATTTAGGGTTTAGGGTTTGGGGTTTCACATTTAGAATTTAGGGTTTAGGGATTAGGGTATTGGGTTTAAGGTTTGGGGTTTAGGGTTTAGGGTTTCGCATATTGGGTTTAGGGTTTAGGGTTTGGTGTTTTGGGTTTAGGGTTTTGGGTTTGGCGATTAGGGTTTAGGATTTAAAGTTTATGGTTTAGGGTTTAGGGCTTAGGGTTTAGGGTATTGGGTTTAGGGTTTAGGGCTTAAGGTTTACGCTTTATGTTTTAGGGTTTTGGATCTTGGGTATGGGGTTTAGGGTTTAGGGTTTCGGGTTTACAGTTTACAGTTTGGGGTTTTGAATTTAGAGTTTAGGGTTTAGAGTTTAGGGTTTAGGGTTTAGCGTTTAGGGTTTAGGGTTTTGTGTTTTAGATTTTGGGTTTAGGGTTTGGCATTTAGGGTTTATGGTTTAGGGATTGTGGGTTTAGGGTTTTAAATTTTGGGTTTAGGGTTTGGCGTCTAGGCTTTAGGGTTTTGGGTTTAAGGTTTGAGACTTGAGATTTAAAGTTTAGGGTTTTGGGTTTAAAGTTTAGGGTTTAGGGATTAGGGTTTTGCTTTTAGAGTTTAGGGTTTAAGGTTCGGGGTTTAAGGTTTAGGATTTATGATTTATGATTTAGGGTTTAAGTTTTAGTGTTTAGGGTTTGGGGTTTGGGGTTTGGGGTTTTGGGTTTGGGGTTTTAGGTTTAGGGTTTGGGGTTTGAAGTTTTGGATTTAGAGTTAAGGATTTAGGGTTTGGGGTTTGGGGTTTTTGGATTTACAATTTAAGGTTTAGGGTTTAGCTTACTGGGTTTAGGGTTTAGGGTTTAGAGTATTAGGTTTTGGGTTTTGGGTTTAGGTTTTAGGGTTTAGGGTTTAGGGTTTGGCATTTAGTGTTTAGGGTTTAGGATTTAAAGTTTAGGGTTTACGATTTACAGTTTTGGGTTTAGTGTTTCGGGTTTTGGATTTAGAGTTTAGCGTTTAGGGTTTAGTGTATTGGGTTTAGGATTTAGGGCTTAGGGTTTAGGGTTTAGGTTTTGGGATTCTAGATTTAGAGTTTAGGGTTTATGGTTTAGGGTTTCGGATTCAGCGTTTAGGGTTTAAGGTTTGGGGTTTAGGGTTTTGTAGTTAGAGTTTATGGTTTAGAGTTTAGGGTTTGCAGTTTTTGATTTAGAGTTTAGGGTTTAGGATTTAGGGTATGGATTCAGCATTTAGGGTTTCGGGTTTAGGTTTTAGGGTTTTGGATTTAGAGTTTAGGATTTAGGGTTTAGGGAATTGGGTTTAGGGTTTAAGGTTTTGGGTTTAGGCTTTAGAGTATCGGGTTTAGGGTTTCGAGTTTAGGTTTTTGGGTTTAGGGTTCGGCGTTTAAGGTTTGTTGTTTAGGGTTTAGGGTTTAGGGTTTAAAATTTAGGGTTTTGGGTTTGGAGTTTAGGTTTTAGGGTTTAAGATTTAAAGTTTAGGGTTTGGGGTTTAGAGTTTAATGTTTATGGTTTAGGGTTTAGGGTTTAGAGTTTAGGATTTATGGTTTTGGATTTTGGACTTAGGGTTTAGTGTTTAGGGTTTAGGATTAGGATTTAGGGTTTGGGGTTTGGGGTTTAGGGTTTGGGGTTTATGATTTACGATTTGGGATTCAGCATTTAGGGTGTAGGGTTTAGGGTTTGGGGTTTTGGATTTAGAGTTTAGGGTTTACGATTTACGGTTTAGGATTCAGCATTTAGGGTTTAAGGGTTTGGGGTTTTGGATTTATAGTTTACGATTTAGGGTTTAGGGTTTAGCGTATTGGGTTTAGGGTTTAGGGTTTAAGGTTGGGGGTTTTGGTTTTGGTTTTAGGGTTTGGCGCTTAGGGTTTAGCGATTAGGATTTAAAGTTTAGGCTTTACGGTTTACAATTTAGGGTTTAGGGTCTTGGATTTAGAGTTTAGGGTTTAGGGTTTAGGGTTTCGTGTTACATCCTAGTTTCTTAATTGATTTTATTTGCGGAATTAGGTTATTTAACTTAACTCTTAAAATCCCGGTCCAATTTTTTTCTTTTCTTTTCATATGGGAGTAATAAAAGTCAAGTGTTACCCCAAGGATCGTTTATTCTCGGTTGTTTATTTAACCTAAGAAACTAGAAGTTACGTGTTTGTTACTCTCACGCTCTCCCAAAAATCATTTTCAGCACATACAAGAATATTCAGATAAAACGAGGTACTAACCACCATGCATTACCTAATCAGTATGTAAGCTAAGTCTACCGCATACATCCACATATATACATGCATAAGTTTAATAGTTAGTGGCACGTAGTCCTAAATAGTTAGCTTCATAGTCCCAACATAAGTGTGATTCCTAAGCCACAGCAAAAAGTCATCTCCTCTGCTAGCTATCCATCATACATCCTTTCTAGGTCCCGGGGGTGTTCATATCCTCCGAGGGGAAAAAGAAGAGGATGTTGACGGCCTTCAGTATTTGGAAGTAGCCCAAGAATGGGACTTCCCACAACTCCACTTCTATCTCATGTAGCAGGAGGTATCTGGGCATCTGAACAGACTAATGTAGTGAGATATAAAATCCCAGTAACGTAGATTACCAGTTTTATAAAAACTAATTAGTGGTTCAGCTGCATTACTAAGAATACAGAAAAACTTCCTTCACAGTTAAATGCATTTCTTAACTATTTAACATCAATTACAAGATATTTCCACACATGGGTCCAGAAGTATGAACATTTACCGTCACAAGAAATTTCCACACATGGTTTCATACAATTATACTGAGAAGGTTTTAAAATGGTAAAATAACCATTTTCTTTTGAAAGTATAAAAAAAAACCGTCACATGATCATGTCAAATACCAGATCTCTCCAGAACCTATACAACTGGCTAAACCATTACCAACAATAAAAGCAATCTAATGTAACTGGACAAAAACCGACTTAACAATATAAGTAAAGTTCGCCAATATAAGGCATAGGAATTACCTAACATCCGAGAGCGTTCCCCGGTGTGCGCACAAAGTTAGAACCTTAGGATCACCAGTCCCTGACTGGATTATCACCTCACTAGTTGCTAGACAGCTACGTCCCAGACGCATTCCTAGCTAGCCTAGTGTGTCCTTTCCATACAGATCATAATAATATAACATAGGTTTTTCCACAGGTAAAGTTTATTCAGTTGCCAATCACTTGCCTCTCTAGGGCATATGCATTCATTCACATATGCATGCTAAAGTACCTGCCATTCAGGGCATATCAGTTCACAGATGCATGCTTAATCTCAAATTCGGAGTTGGATGACACACACTGCTTAAAACAGGACAACTTCGCATTTAGTCAACTCAAAAGGCAAACAAAGTCAACCACAAAGTCAAATATAACTTGTGCAGCAAGTAACATGCATAACTTCTCATACAAGCATCCAAATGTCATGAAATTTTAGCAGAGGCATCTTTATTATGCATTTAACAGATTCAGCTAGTTTTTCAAGAAAGAAAATCACACTTTTACCCTCAATTTCCTCAATCTTTAACAAAAGGGTCCTCTTTCTAAAACAATTGAAATAAAGACAATTCCAACCAATTTAACTGCATCCAGCCACATAAATTGATCATTTAGGATCCACTACACAATCCAAAAAGTTTCCAGCTGAATTCAACCAGAAATTGAGTCAAAAGAATTCTGGGATTTTTTCTAGTTTTTCTTTCAAAATGGTCCTTGTTAAGACCCAATTTCAATTCTTGGTTGTTTCAAGCTGAGACAAAGTTATAGCAAGTTTCTCAGGACTATTTATCACTTGATGGCCCACTTTTCACAATGAAAACCGACACAGAAACCATATTTTTGCAACAAAAGTTCTTTCTTTTAAAATTTCTTTAGAAAAGTGATCATAGTGTCTAAATATAGTTAGAGACCACTCTAACCTCTTCCAACCTTGTACACAGTACCCTAATATCACATAGAGTCAAAAGGGATATGTGAATCCTCTCAAATAACTCAGATCAACCAACTTTTAACAAAAGTAAGAAAATAGTGTTTTTATTTCATTTTAGTCCCTGTTACCAGCTCTTTTCTGTTCTGGTTTCTGTCAAGCCCTGATGAACTCTCCCTCACTCGGCTAGGGTCAATTTTGACTTGCACAACAAGTGAGTGCATCCATATCAGAACAGAAGTTAAGTTTATGCAGTGATTTTGTCACTTTCTTATCACTTTGTCTACTTAAAGGATTTTGGTGTTCTAAAAGCCAAACTAAATACTTTGGGTCCATTTTCCTTTCTGGAAATACTCTCTTGGGAGTCTGGGGAGTGGGAGAAGTTGGCCTACCCTCTAAGAACCTGAGTACCCAAGTTTTATAGTTGGAACTCCCACTTCCTAATGCACTAGTCTTCCATTTTGCCTTGTGGTGTACTCTAAAGTACCCTGGCTTTTCCCTCCCCTTACTTAGCCCTTTTATTTCCTTACTACCTCCCTCTTTCTCAATTACCTAAGCTTAGAGGCCCTTTTCAAAATACAGAGCCTTACTATCTATCATCCCCGGCCCCTTCTTCCTAAATTTGCTATTTTCACATTTTACAGAGCTAAGCTTACTGAGCAACCAGTTTCTCACTGTCATTATCACTTAGACACACTAAAAATCCTAGGAATCAGGACTTAGGTTCAATGATTAGCTACTCCTACCTAGTTCAGAAACCATGAAACTCCCCCTTTTACCCTTTAAGCCCTTATTTCAATGCATGGGTTGGGTTTTATCAGTTTTTAGCATCTGAAAGAAGTTCGGACTTCTGTAGTTAGCATATAAGAGCAGGGAAGTATGAAGGTAAGGTTTCTGGATGTTTGACAGCAAGGCATTCCAATAAAATTCATGAAAATTGTCCATTTTTAGATGGTTAGACTTCTTAATCTTAATTAGAAAACTTGTAGGTCAAATCAGAGCTTTTTGGTTATTTAGAGGCTTAGCAATTTATGTGAAAGACACAATTATCAGCAAACAGCAAACCTAGCAGACTTACCAGCAAATTTCACATCAAGACAACACCACAAATCCATTTCCTTCCCATTTTAACCACAAGACTCACTCTAACAGATTTCATACTGTGAATTAACATCTCTAAGGCCACTCAGAGGTCTACCAGCTACCATTTTATAGCCAGAACATTAGTGAACAGATGTACAGTAGTTTGACGGTTAGCAAAATCAGAAAACTACTTAGCAAAGGCAAAATTATTAGATTTTCAAATGGTGATTCTTCACTACTGAAACAAGAGTTTAAATAGGTGATTAGTTCTGATTTCTAGTACCTTATAGTCCTATTATTTATTACTAAGTTATAGTAATCCATTTCGAAACCTATTCTACCAGAAATCACAGAATACATAAATGCAAATTCTACACCAGAAAACAAAGTTTTGAAATTTTTCAGTGGACTCTAAAGGCTTCGATCAGCTCTACGGAAGCCTTGGATGAAACATGCATTTGGGGGTTATTAAAGTAAATCCTCTTAGCTTTCATTTGACACCTTACACGCTCAATTTGGTTAATAATCGAGAGAGTTATGCTCTCTTGAAACAACGTTGCCTAAAATAGGGCTTCACATGGCAGCAACGAAAAAGAAGGTCATAAGGCCTTATACCATCACCATTGATGGATGCTCTTGACCCTGAGATGAAGAAGGAAGGGTAACCCTATGTTACCTTAAATTTCCAGAGGAGAAAATTGGGTTTGAGCCTCTGAATTTCTTGGGCCAAGCTTGGTGAAAGTAGTGTTCCTTGAGTGTGTGGGTGTGGCTAGAGTTTTCTGCTTCTTCATTTGCTTCCAGCTGCTAACTCGAACCTCCAACCTTCTTTCCTCGCGGTTTCAATCTCACTCTCCCAGCTGATGCATCCCTCACTCTCGATTTCACTTAATTTATGGAGGCTTGAGTCATGTCAGGAGGAAATGATGAGGGAGTGAGGTGTCCAGCTCCCAGCAGCTGCTAATTTGCATGAAGACACCTAATGGTGCATGCTGGCAGAGACTTAGGGGCTGTTTAGGTTGTCTTCCAAATTCTTAGGCTCGGTTTTAACATGGATTAGGTGGAGTGGGTTAATTGGCCTCTAGATTGAGCTGTAGCATGTTTACTTTCGGTTTTTAAGTCTTAATTCTGGTTTTTTTCTTTGTGTATAGTTGCCTAAGAGTATTAGCTGCAGATGTGGTTACATTTTTGGTAATTTATTTGGCCATTAAGTAGGTATTTTTGGTTACCAAGTATAGCGTGCATTTAAGGGATTAATTTGATGTTTAATTCTTATTTATTTCACTTTTTAAAATTGTGTAACTTTCCTAATTCCTTTAATTTCTGATAAGTCTTATGGCTAGTATTTCATAGGGCAGTTTTGAGTGACTTTGGGTGGTTAAATTGGGCTTTCTTGGGCTTTAAGTAAGCTAGGGTGCCTTATTTGCAATTTTTTGTTTCTATATTTTTAGTCCCTGAATTTCTACTGGAGAAAATGTGTCAATTCAGGACTTGTCTTGAGGTTGGGGTCCCTTAGTCAAGTCTTAGGGTGTCTCCAGAGTTTCCTAGGGTATTTTTTTTGGGTCAAATATGTCTTCTCTACTCTTTTTAACTCAATAAAATAAAGGGGGCTAAAACTAAATTTTTCTTTTAATTTAGTCCCTAGGGTTTGGGTTAGGGTTCCTTTGGAACTTTTTCCCAGATTTTTGGGTCTCTTGACCTCTAACTAAGGTTTCTAATCCTTTTTATAGGCAAAATCAAGTACAAACAAGTTCAATCAAACACACAAAAAAAAGTCAAACAGAAAAATCCTGGTCAAAGTTAGGTTTCAATTTTTAGGATGTTACATTTTGGGTTTAGGGTTTAGGGTTTAGGGTTTAGAGCTTAGGGTTTAGGATTTAGGTTTTGGGGTTTTCGATTTAGAGTTTAGGGTTTAGGGTTTCTGGTTTCAGATTCATTATTTAGGGTTTAGGGTTTGGGGTTTGGGGTTTTGGATTTAGAGATTAGGGTTTGGGGTTTAAGGTTTGGGGTTTATGATTTAGGGTTTAGTGTTTAGGGTGTTAGATTTTGGGTTTAGGGTTTGGTGTTTAGGGTTTAGGGTTTTAGATTTTGGGTTTTGGCTTTGGCGTGTAGGGTTTAGAGTTTACGGTTTCGGATTTAAGAGTTAGAGTTTTGGGTTTTGGGTTTAAAGTTTAGGGTTGAGGGTTTAGAGTTTAGAGTTTTGGATTTAGAGTTTAGGGTTTAGGGTTTAGCATATTGGGTTTAGGGACGGTGTAGTGTTTGAGGTTTAGGGTTTAGGGTATAGGGTTTTAGATTTTGGGTTTAGGGTTTAGGGTTTGGCATTTAGGCTTTAGGGTTGTAGATTTAAAGTTTAGAGTTTAGGGTTTACAATTTAGGGTTTATGGTTTAGGGTTTGGGGTTTTGGACTTAGAGTTTTGGGTAAACATTTTAGGGTTTCAATTTAGCATTTAGGGTTTAGGGTTTGGGGTTGTGGATTTAGAGTTTAGGGTTTGGCGTTTAGGCTTTAGGGTTATAGATTTAAAGTTTAGAGTTTAGGGTTTACAGTTTAAGGTTTAGGGTTTAGGGTTTAGGGTTTTGGACTTAGAGTTTTGGGCCTACAGTTTAGGGTTTCGATTTAGCATTTAGGGTTTAGGGTTTTGGATTTAGAGTTTAGGGTTTAGGGTAAGAGGTTTAGTGTTTTGGGTTTTAATTTTGGGTTTAGGGTTGAGGGTTTTGGGTTTTGGGTTTACGGTTTAGGGTTTATGGTTTGGAGTTTAGGGTTTAATGTTTATGGTTTATGGTTTAGGGTTCAGGGTTTACGGTTTAGGATTTAAGGTTTAGGATTTAGGGTTTAGGGGTTATCGATTTAGTGTTAAGGGTTTAGGGCTTAGGGTTTGGGATTAAGTGTTTAGGGTTTTGGATTTAGCGTATTGGGTTTCGGGTTAAGGGTTTTGGGTTTTGGGTTTAGGTTTTAGGGTTTAGGGTTTAAGGTTTTAGATTTTTGGTTTAGGGTTTAGGGTTTAGGTTTGGCATTGAGGCTTTAGGATTTAAAATTTACGGTTAACAGTTTACGGATTACGGTTTTGGGTATGGGGTTTAGGATTCAGGGTTTGGGGTTTAGGATTTAGAGTTTAGGGTTTAGGGTTTCGAGTTTAGGGTTTAGGGTATTAGGTTTATTGTTTAAGGCTAGGGTTTGGGGTTTAGGTTTAGGGGTTTTTGATTTAGAGTTTAGGCTTTAGGGTTTAGGGTTTTAAATTCAACATTTAAAGTTTTGGGATTAGGGTTTGGGGTTTTTGATATAGGGTTTAGGGTTTAGCGTATTGGGTTTATGGATTAGGGCTTAGTGTTTGGGGGTTTGGCTTTAGGATTTAGGGTTTAGGGTTTTAGATTTTGGGGTTAGGGTTTTGGGTTTACATTTTGGGGTTTTGAATTTAGAGTTTAGCATTTCGGGTATCAGATTCAACATTTAGGGTTTGCGTGTTGGTGTTTTGGATTTAGAGTTTAGGTGTAGGGATTAGGGTTTAGGATTAAGGATTTGTGGTTTTAGATTTAGAGTTTAAGGATTAGGGGTTAGGGTTTAGCGTATTGGGTTTATGGTTTATGGTTTAGGGTTTAGGGTTTAGGGGTTAGGGTTTTAGATTTTGGGTTTAGGGTTTGTCATTTAGGGTTTACAGTTTACAGTTTACAGTTTAGGTTTTAGAGCTTAGGGTTTAGGGTTTAGGGTTTTAGATTTAGAGTTTAGGGTTTAGGATTTAGGGTTTGGGGTTTCAGGTTTAGGGTATTGGGTTTAGGGTTTAGAGCTTAGGGTTTAGAGTTTAGGGTTTAGGTTTTGGGGTTTTGGATTTAGAGTTTAGGGTTTATGGTTTAGGGCTTCGAATTCAGCGATTAGAGTTTGGGGTATGGGGTTTTTGATTTAGTATTTTGGGTTTAGGGTTTAGGGTTTGAAATTTAGGATTTAAGGTTTTAGGGTTTGGTGTTTAGGATTTAGGAATTATGGTTTAGGGTTTAGGGTTTGTGGGTTTAGGGTTTAGGGTTTAAGGTTTGGGGTTTTGGGTTTAGAGTTAAGGGTTTAGGGTTTCCGGTTAAGGATTCAGCATTTAGGGTTTACGGTTTACGATTTGGGGTTTTGGATTTAGAGTTCATGGTTTATGGTTTAGGGTTTAGCGTATTGGGTTTTGGGTTTGGGGTTTAGGGTTTAGGGTTTAAGGTTTTGTGTTTTAGATTTTCGATTTATGGTTTACTGTTTAAAGTTTAGGATTTAAAGTTTAGGGTTAACAGTTTACGGTTTTGGGTTTGGGGTATGGGGTTTGGGTTTTGGATTTAGAGTTTAGGGTTTAGGGTTTAGGGTTTAGGGCTTAGGTCTTAGGGCTTAGGGTTTATGGGTTAGGTCTTGGGGTTTTGGATTTAGAGTTTAGGGTTTAGGGTTTATGGTTCCAGATTCAACATTTAGGGTTTAGGGTTTATGGTTTTGGATTTAGAGTATAAGGTTTACGATTTACAGTTTAGGGTTTTAAATTTAGAGTTTAGGGTTTAGGGTTTCGGGTTTAGGGTTTGGGATTTATGATTTAGGGTTTAGGGTTTATGGTTTTATGGTTTGGCATTTAGGATTTGGCATTTAAGGTTTATGGTTTATGGTTTAGGGTTTGTGGGTTTAGGGTTTAGGGATTAGGGTTTTAGATTTATGGTTTAGGGTTTAGGGTTTTGGATTTATAGTTAAGGGTTTAAGGTTTACGGTTTGGGATTCAGCATTTATGGTTTGGGGTTTACGGTTTGGGGTTTTGGATTTGTTGTTCAACCTTTAGGGTTTATGGTTTAGCGTATTTGGTTTAGAGTTTAGGGTTTGGGGTTTGGGGTTTAGGTTTTAGTGTTTAGGGTTTATTGTTTTAGATATTCGGTTTAGGGTTTTGGGTTAACAGTTTACGGTTTGGGGTTTGGGGTTTTGGATTTATAGTTTAGGGTATTGGGTTTAGGGTTTAGGGCTTAGGCTTTAAGGTTTAGGGTTTAGGTTTTGGGGTTTTGGTTTTAGAGTTTAGGGTTTAGGGTTTTGGATTCAATATTTAGGGTTTCGGGTTTAGCATTTAGGGTTTAGGGTTTGGCGTTTAGGGTTTAGGGTTTAGGGTTTTGAATTTAAAGTTTAGGGTTAACAATTTACGGTTTAGGGTTTAGAGTTTCGGGTTTCGGGTTTCGGGTTTAGGGTTTAGGGCTTAGGGTTTAGGGGTTAGGTCTTGGGGTTTGGGCTTTAGAGTTTAGGGTTTAGGGTTTTGGATTCAACATTTAGGGTTTGGGGTTTGGGGTTTTGGATTTAGAGTATAGGGTTTAGGGTTTAGAGTTTTAGATTTGTAGTTTAGGGTTTAGGGTTTAGGATTTAAGATTTAGGGTTTTAGGGTTTGGCCTTTAGGGTTTGGCATTTAGGGTTTAGGGTTTAGGGTTTGTGGGTTTAGGGTTTAGGGATTAGGGTTTTCGATTTATGGTTTAGGGTTTTGGGTTTTGGGTTTAGGGTTTGGGGTTTTGGATTTAGAGTTATGGGTTTAAGGTTTACGGTTTGGGATTCATCATTTATGGTTTAGGGTTTACGGTTTGGAGTTTTGGATTTGTAGTTCAGGGTTTAGGGTTTATGGTTTAGCGTATTGGGTTTAGGGTTTAGTGTTTAGGGTTTGGGTTTTAGGGTTTAGGTTTTAGTGTTTAGGGTTTAGTGTTTTGGATTTTCGGTTTAGGGTTTAGGGTTTAAAGTTTAAGGTTAACAATTTACGATTTGGGGTTTAGGGTTTGGGTTTTGGATTTAGAGTTTAGGGTTTAGGGTTTTCGGTTTAGGCTTTAGGGTATTGGGTTATGGTTTAGGGCTTAGGCTTTAGGGTTTAGGGTTTAGGTTTTAGGGTTTGGTTTTTGAGTTTAGGGTTTAGGGTCTAGGGTTTCGGATTCAAAATTTAGGCTTTGGCGTTTGAGGTTTTGGATTTAGGGTTTACGGTTTGGGGTTTTGGATTTATAGGTCAGTGTTTAGGGTTTAGGGTTTAGCATATTGGGTTTAGAGTTTAGGGTTTCGGGATTTGGGTTTAGGTTTTACGGTTTAGGGTTTAGTGTTTTAGATTTTCGGTTTAAGGTTTGGGGTTTAGGGTTAACAGTTTATGGTTTATGGTTTGGGATTTGGGGTTTAGGGTTTAGGGTTTGGGGTTTTGGATTTAGAGGTTATAGGGTTTAGGTTTTGGGGTTTTGGATTTTAGAGTTTAGTGTTTGGGGTTTTGGATTTAGAGTTTAGGGTTTCAGTAGTAGAAAAACAACATTTAGTGACCGCCGAATCGTCCACAAAACAGCAAATCGATCACTAAATTGAGGTTTAGTGACTGATTTGTGACTGACGGCGGCGGATGGTATTTCGCTAGTCACTAAGTATTTGTGACCGCAGAGTCGGCAGTCACAAATTTAATGAGTGACTAGGCGGTCACAAAGTAGTTAGAAATTATCCAGTCCTCTTGCTGTCACAAATCGGTCACAAATTTGTGACTGACGTGCGGTCGAAAATTTGTTGAAAATTTTGGGGACCTTCCCAGTCACAAATTTTTGACTGACGTGCGGTCAAAAGATGGTTGGAAATTTTGTGGACCCTCCTAGTCACAAATCGGTCAAATAGTTTAGTCACAAAACTTAGTCACCAAGTATGAAACCCCTTAGTCACAAATCAGCCACAAATCAGTCACAAGATACTATTATAGTTCAGTCACAAATTTTGTGACTAAATCTATCTCTAGTCACTAATTTGTCACAAATAACAATTTAATAATAAATAATAATTGAAAATGATATAAATCGCTAATATATATATATATATATTCATAGTGACACCAAAAAATACTTGCATCTTAAACATATAAGTCAAACAATCTCATGAGAACAAAATACAAGTGTAAAACAATCTCATGAGAAACAAAATACAAGTCTAAAATAATCTCATGAGAAACAAAATACAAGTCTAAAACAATCTCATGAGTCACATACATAAATAAAAGATATTAATTATCTCTACTCGGGTAGATTAGAGCCACTAGTGGGTGGATCAGCAGATGAAGTGCTCATCCCATTTTTTGCCAAGAGTTGTTGCACTAATTATGGAACCCTCTCCAAACCCATAAATTCTTTCTTTTCTTGGACCACCAACAACTTTGTTTCAAAGTGACGACTCTTTCTCAATTGTTATAGATCCACTCGCTTGAACATTGACGTCGTCCTCATTTGATATGTCACCAACCAACTCTTTGATCTCACTCTCAAATTTCTCCTAAAAATCATGTTTAGAACATTAAAAGAACTTCAACCACAATATTCAGCACAAAAATGGTAGCAAAGAATATTCAGCACTAGTGCACATAAACCATTCCATTGATAGTAAAATTACAGCCCAATAAATCACAAATGCAACAAAAACAGAAAAATGACATCACAAAAAAATTGAAGTAGGATGTCTAAAATTCACATTCATAGTCTCAAGCAAGCTTCTTTTTAACTTTTCTAATAATGCTAAGATATGAAGATACACTCAAAGAATTAGAAACAGCAACACCCATTTAACTTTTCTGCTTATCTCTCATGAGACTGCTAAAACATTTAATGCTCTAACATTATAAACTTTTTGAAATTAATTTCCTTATGGAGAAAAATAAACAATATAGGATAATTGGTGATAAAAATAAGTAAAAAGGACTAGAATATGAATGTTATGCAAGGATTCTTTCATATGGAGAGAAACTGACGCACAAAAAATCTTGCATGAGTTCACATTTTTTTAATTTGACTAGAAATCACAATGTTGGTTATCTAACAATCTGAAAAGAATCAACTGCAATCAAATTTTTCCGCCTTTCTTTTGGGAAGTTTCTTACATTAAGTTTTCAGTTTAAAATGAGCATTATTCTCATTCATTCATCCCAAGGGAGAGAGAGAGAGAGAGAGAGAGAGAGAGAGATCAACTAGACTACGAGAAATTTGAATAATTCAGGCAATCAACAACTAAACAGACAATCAGTCTTCATAGTTAAAAATTTACTACAAATTCAAGCTAACATTTCTAATCAAAATCTAAACACCCAATCAAAACCTATCAGTTTTCACATTTAAAAGACACCGATTCAAATTCTCATGATATATAGTCAACAAATAAACAGATCAACCAAAATCCAAATCAACTAAGCCTAGAAAAATTAACAAGATTCAACTTACAAATCAAGACAATTCATATCACATCACATCATATTCATCTTACAAATCAAAGTTCTTACCCATACTACTTTGGATTTCTTATCAACAAAGTTTCCATTCCCTTTGCTCTTATGGGTGATCAAAAATAATTCTGATGGATGAGCTTCTCTTCTTGACATTGCCTCCTGTAGTCATACACCAACAATATTAAAAATGAAGGTTAAATAAAAACTAATTCTTAAACAATAGATATATAAAGGAAGTACATATTTTCTCTTATGCTCTGAATATGGAATTGACCCTCAAGCATGACATGATATTCCATGTCCATCCTTGTTACTCAATCTATTCTTTGAGTAGGTTGCGGATTTTTCCAAGTATTTTGGGTCTAACCATTTTTTTAAAGTGCATCCCAATTATCATTATTAATACATGAGGACTGTATATTTTTTCTTTTAAGTCCTTCCTAACTTTGAAAGTGATAGACTTGTGTCTTTTTGGTCCAGTGACATCCTCATAAAGCCTCTTAATCTCGACATAAAATCTGTCCTACCAAATGTATTTTTTCTACATTATAAATGCAGAATAAATTAAACAAATTAGTAGTGGACATATTTAAACAACAATGATGTAGACAAATCAACATGTGTCACATATGTGCAAGAAATAAGATTATTGAGCATAGTGTCATACACTAAGAAGGAAGAAAGAAAGAGAATGAAACTATACCTCCAATTCTTCAAACCATCGATCTTTTACATCAGGCGGTGTACTTTCCCATGTAGCCCATGGTCCATGAAAATACTTCTTAATTATTTTGGTAAACTCACGTATAGCACTATGCGAATGATACCTATGAAGAAAAATTAAACATCATTAAAATGTACTATAAAGAAGCAAATTAGTATAAAATTTTAGACATATGAATCACGGAGCGGTTTCAAATATGTCGTCCATCAAGAGATCTTCGAGGTTGGCTTCTAACTTGAAGATATGCATTTTCTTGTTGTGTATTAGTCAAACTAGGTCCTTCACTCTCAAGATGATCCTGTTCAGCCACATCACTAGGAGGACGATCAACAACGGGTGATTGCTCAATAGGCAGTTCAACAATGGGTACTTGCTCAATAGGAGGTTGCACTGTAACGTCCTAGTTTCTTTATTGATTTTATTTGCGGAATTAGGTTATTTACTTAACTTTTAAAATCCCGGTCCAATTTTTTTCTTTTTCTTTTCATGTGGGATAAATAAAGTTAAGTGTTTCGCCAAGGATCGCTTACTCTCGGTTGGTTATTTAGCCTAAGAAACTAGAACTTACATGTTTGATACTCTCGCGCACTCCTAAAATTCATACACAAATAAAGTCAGGTGAAGACGAGCTACTAATCCTCCATACATATCCTAAGCAGTTTAAAGGCTAGTCTACTGCATACAATTCATACATACATATATATATATATATATATATATATATATATATATATATATATATATATATATATATATATACAGACATAAGTATCGTATTCAGTGGCACGCAGGCCCAAAATTGTTAGTACTAAAATCCATACTAGAGTGAAATCTGGGTCACTACCAAAATAAGAGACAACTCCTTGCTACCTGCCCATCACACCCTTTCTAAGTCCCCGGGACATTCTCAACCGAAGGGAAAAAGAAAAGGGTGTTGACCGCTTTCAGGATTTTGGAAGTAACCTAGAAGGCGAACCTCTAGGAGCTCTACCTCAATCTCCAGCAGTAGTATGTACGTGCACATCTGAACACACTAACGTATTGAGATTGAAAATCCCAGTAACGTAGATTACAAGTTTTATAAATAACTAATTAGTGGTTCAGCTACATTTCTAAGAATACAGAAAAAGTACTTCCTTCTCTATTAACAGATATTTTAAACTTATTTAATATCGATTACAAGATATTTCCACCATCAGAATGTAATCAATACATCAATCACAAGATATTTCTACTTACACAGTTCAGAATATATGATCATGCTGAAAAGCTGTAAATAGATAAAAAGTCATTTTCTTTTCAAAAATATGTATGTTTACCACTATATGCACTTATCAGCCATGCCAAACATCAAGTCTCTCCAGGACCTGTACAACTGGTTAAACCATTACCATCAATTTAAAACAATATTATGAAACAGGACAATACCGACTTAACATTTACCACTATGGAAATGCCTGCCCAAATAAGGCTAACAGGAAATTACCTAACATCCCAGGGCGTCCCCTGGTGTGCGCACAAGTTAGAACCTTAGGATCACCAGTCCCGAACTAGATTATCTCCTCACTAGTTGCTAGGCAGCTACGTCCTGGATGCATTCCTAGCCAGCCTAATGTGTCCTTTTCATACAGATCAAACCATACAATTTTTCATCCACAGGTAATGTGTACTCAGTTGTCAATGAATTTCCTCTCCAAGGCATTTTTACCATTTTACCCCTCCAAGGGTATATGCAGTCAAACACAAATACCTGCCCTCCAAGGCGTATTTACAGCTTTACCCCTCCAAGGGTATACACATCACACGCAGATGCATGCTCAAATACTTGCCGTCCATGGCATTTTCAGTTCACAGATGTATGCAAAAACTCATTTTCATGATTTGGATGCCACACAATTAAATAACCTGATAAAACAGTCAATTCAACAACTGGTCAACTTAAAAGTCAAACAAAAGTCAACCACAACGTCAAGCATGACTTACACAGCAAGTAACAGGCATAACTATTAATTTAAGCATCCAAAAGTCATGAAATTATACCACAAGCATCATTAACACATACTTAACAGTCTCAGGTAGTTTTCCAATAAAGACAATTGCATTTGGATCCTTAATTTCACAAATCTTTTCAAAAGAGTCCTTTTCTTTAAAGTAAAGGGATTCAAGGCACAATTCAAGTATTTTGACCACATTCAATCACCAAAAGAGTCAATTAGGTCCTGCTACACACATCCAGAAAATCCCAACAGAATCTAACCAGAATTTGTGTAAAAATAGAAATTTTCAACTTTTCTCAAGTTTGTCTTGCAAATTGGTCCCTATTAAGACCCAAATTCTGTTTCAGGTTTGTTTCAAGCAAAAACAAAGGTGCATCAAGTACCTAAAAGGTATTTGTGACTTGCTAGTGAAGTTTCCACAGAAGGAATACACTCAGAGGTCATACTTTTGCAACAAAATACATAAAATTGCAAAAAAATCAAGTTAGGTGTTTAAATAGGGTTAGAGGCCACTTTGACCACTTCCCTACCAATACAGAGGACCACACTAACTCATAGGACCAGAAAATACAAAAACTCAATCTCAAATCACTCAATTCACACAGATTCTGATAAAGGGGCAAAAACATCAAAATCAGTTCATTTTAGTCCCTATTGCATACCCTTTTCTGTTTTGACCTCTGCCCAGCCCAATTTAGTGTCTCCTAATCAAGCTAGGTCCACTTTTGGCTTGCACAGCAAGTGGGTGCAGCCACATCAGTACAGAGCTGCCATTTTTGCAAGTATTTCACTCTTTTTGTCGTTTTTCCTCTTTTTGACCCTTTAATGTTTTCTAGGCCATAACTTAGTTCATAACTTAGGAGGTTTTGAGGGTGGGAGGATAGGCCTACCCTCTTAGAACCTGAGTACCCAATTTTTAGCCGATTAGTTTCCCTTTTCCTTGCTTACTTTACCCATTTCCCCCACTAAGGGTGCTTTGACCCTATTACTCTTTCTTCCATTTTTGGCATATTCACTATCTACTGTTTTGGACTTCTCTTATCTTCAGAACATATTTGACAGCAAAGAAGGATTCCCAAAAACATCAAAACTTATGTTTTTGTCACTATGGCTACTTAGGGTTTTTAGACAAGTCCAAAACGAGAACTTTTGTCGGATTTTAAAGTGATTAAAAACCCAATACCTTCATTTTCATGCATTTAACAGAAAGCACAAGACTTATAGCTATACTCAGCATGCTTACACTCTAAAATTCTAGTTCTTATCATGAGTAAACTATCAAAACTACATTCAGAATTCCAGCAAGCATTCTAAGATTTTTTTTTTGCAACTAGGAAATTCAGCAAAACATGAGGATTATCACAAATAACAGTTGTAGCAAGTCATATTTACAAAATTTCAGCTTTGCACTCAAGTTCCACACTGTACACCAACCTTCTCAAGGTCATTTAGAAGCTACCAGCTACCCCTTACAATCATGACAGTAGTGAGACATCAATTTTGATAGTAAACACCAGTAAAAGAAAGCAAATCAGAAAAATCATTTGTCAAGGCTGGTTTTCAAATTCTCACTACTCGAACCAAAAGTTTTAGGAGTGATTAAAGCAAGCTTTCAACTTCACATAGTCCCATTAACATCTACTAGTTCCTCTAGACTCAAATAAGAACCCATACTACCAGAAACAATAAAACAGCAAGCATACACTTTCATATCAGAAAAACAACATTTTTAGTTGAAAATCAGCAAATTTTCGAGGCTCTGAACCCCTGTACAACAGCGTTTGATCATACATGCAATTAAAGGGCTTTTACAGTTCATTCTTTTAGATTTCTATGGACTACACACACGTTAAATTTGGTCAAGAAGTGAGAGAGATATGCCTCCTGGAAGCAACACTGCCCAAAATAGAGCTCTCTGTGGCAGCAACGAGAAATTGAGTCATAGAGACTCATACCATAACTTTTGGTGGATGCTCTTGGCTCAAGGATGGAGAAGGAAGGGTAACCCGACGCTACCTTGATATTAAGAGGAAGAATCACAGTTTTAGCTTCTGAATCGAGTGGGCAAGCTTGGTGAAAAACAACAAATTCTGAGTGTGTGAATGTGCAAGTTTTCTCAGCTTCTCCCTCCACTTCCAGCTGCCAATTTCGATCCTCCAGCTCCCTTACAGGTTCAACTTCTTTTTGAACCTTAGTCTCACTTGCTCTCAACTCTCTTTCTCAGGGTTTTCTTGCTAGTATCGACTCTCTCTCGGTTTCACTCTCTTTTATAGCACCCAAGGCATGTGAAATTGAAATGATGAGTGTGGTGAGGTGTTGAGCTGTTGGAGTTCGTTGTTAGCAATAGGACACCTAATTAGTTTTGTTGGCAGCTTAAGGGGTTGTTTGGGTGGGTAATTGGGCACTTAGGCCTCGGGTAGACTCACTTAGGTGTATTAGTGGGTGGGGCTTTAGGGGTTGTTTAATTTGAGTCATTAAGTGATGGGTTTTGGAGTCTAGATACCATTTCTAGTTATTCTCTCCTTGCATTCAGTTCCCTCAAGTTTTTGGCTGCTATAACCACCTAAATTGGGTATTTATTTGGCTTTAAAAATAGTAAATTCGGTTACAAGTCCATAAAAAGCATTAAAAAGGGTTAATTTGTAATAAATTTCTTATTTATTTCTCTTTTTAAAATATGTAACTTGCCTAATTATGTTGATTTTTCATTAAGCCTTGTGGCTGGCACATGGTAGGGTAGTTTAGGGTGTCTCCGGGTGGTCAAATTGGACGTTCTTGGGCTTTAAGTAAGCTAGGGGCTTTAATTGCAATTTTTCAATCCTTTCTTTTTAGTCCTGAATTTTTACTGGAGAAAATGTGTCCTTTTAGGACTTTTCTCGAGGTTGGGGTCCCTTAACTAAGTCTTAGGGTATCTCTAGACTGTCATAGGATACTTTTCTAGGGTCAAATAGGTCTTTTCTACACTTTTTAAAACACTAAGGAAAAGAGGCTAAAAACTTAGTTTTTCTTTAAGTTTAGTCCCTAGGGTTAGGGTTAGGGTTCGTCTTGTATTTTTCTTCTAATTTTTAAGTCTCTCGGCCTCTATTTAGGGTTTTCTAGACTTATTTACAAGTAAAGACAAATGCAAACACATTCAAGCAGTTAAAAATCAAAAAGTCAAACATATTCAAGAAAAGTCAACACACTACAGGAAAAGTCAACAGTGAGGCTTTTGGTCAAAGTAGGGTTTCAGTCTTTGGGATGTTACAATACTCTCTTCCTTATTGGAATTTTGCCCTCAAAATTTAAGAAATGTACCTGCAAATAATGCTGGATACTGTTGTCTCATGTCCTCTTCGCGTTCCCAAGTCAATTCCTGTGTCGAAACATCTTGCCACAACACTTTGACTAATGGGACGGTCTTACTCCGAAGTTGTCTGATTTCAAACTCCAGAATCTTTATAGGGACTGAGGGGTAAGTTAAATTTTCTTTCTGTTCTACCGGCTCAGTTTTGAGTACATGTGAAGGGCCAGGAATGTATTTACGGATTTGAGAAACATGGAATACGTTGTGGAGGTAGGACAACTTTGGAGGCAGGGCTATTTGATATGCCACCAGACCGACTCTCTTAAGAATCTGATAGGGACTTGTGAATCGCGGATGTAATTTTCGCGCTTTTAGTGATTTCCCTATGCCTACCGTTGGGGTTACCTAGAGGAATACATGGTCTCCCTCATTGAACTCCAGTGGTTTCCTCCTCTGATTAGCATAATTCTCTTGCCTCTGTTGGGCAACTCTCATCTTTTGCCTAATCATACGGAGTTGTTCCGTAGTCTGGCGAACTATGTCCGACCCTAATACTCTCTCCTCACCAACTTCTGTGCAACACAGTGGGGACCTACACTCCCTTCCATAAAGAGCTGCGTATGGTGCCATACCTATACTTGAGTGATAGCTATTGTTGTAGGCAAATTATACCAGTGGCAAGTAGGAATCCCATGTGCCTTCTTGCTCCAGTGCACACAATCGAAGCATATCCTTGAGAGTTTGAATCGTTCTCTTTGACTGGCCATTAGCCTGAGGATGGTATGCTGTGCTAAACCTCAACTGTGTCCCTAAAGCATTTTGTAGACCTTGCCAGAATCGCGAGGTGAATCTGGGATCTCTGTCGGACACTATGCTAGTTGGCACTCCGTGAAGTCTCACTATTTTCTTAATGTAGATTTGGGCTAGTTTTTCTAAGGAAAATATGATCTTGATGGGTAAAAAGTGAGCGGATTTTGTGAGTCTATCCATAATTACACAGATCGAATCATGACCGGAAGGGGTTCTAGGCAGTCCTACTATGAAATCCATGGTAATTTTGTCCCATTTCCACTCGGGTATAACTAAAGGTTGTAGCATTCACGAGGGTTTTTGGTGTTCTATTTTGATCTGTTGACAGGTCAGACACTTACCCGCGTGCTTCACTATGCCTTTCTTCATCCTTGGCCACCAAAATTTCTTTTTCAGACCTTGGCACATCTTGGTCATACCGGGATGGACGGTATACATGCTCCTATGGGCCTCATTTAATATCTTATTTCTTAATTCAGGGTCACTGGGAATTACTATTATGTCCCTAAAGAACAGTACCCCGTCCTCCAATTCATGGAAATCAGGTTGTTTTCTTAAGGCATCTAGGGTTTCATCTTTAATTTGGGCTTCCTGGATTTGAACCTGCAGGTCGCACTCATTTCAAAACACACTCATCCCTAATTTTTCATTAGCCAACACTGTATCCAATCCTAGGTCTCTGAATTTCTCAAACATTTTCATCTCCTCGTCCATGGCATTTTCAGTTCAAAGATGTATGCAAAAACTCATTTTCATGATTTGGATGCCACAAAATTAAATAACCTGATAAAACAGTCAATTCAGCCACTGGTCAACTTAAAAGTCAAACAAAAGTCAACCACAACGTCAAGTATGACTTGCACAGCAAGTAACAGGCTTAATTGTTAATTTAAGCATCCAAATGTCATGAAATTATACCACAAGCATCATTAACACATACTTAACAGTCTCAGCTAGTTTTCCAATAAAGACAATTGCATTTGGACCCTTAATTTCACAAATCGTTTCAAAAGAGTCCTATTCTTTAAAGTAAAGGGATTCATGGCACAATTCAAGTATTTTGACCACATTCAACCACCAAAAGAGTCAATTAGGTCATGCTACACACACCCAGAAAATCCCAACAGAATCTAACCAGAATTTGGGTAAAAGTAGAAATTTTCAGCTTTTCTCAAGTTTCTCTTCAAAATTGGTCCCTATTAAGTCCCAAATTCTGTTCTGGGTTGTTTCAATCTAAAACCAAGGTGCAGCAAGTACCTAAAAGCTATTTGTGACTTGCTAGTGAAGTTTCCACAAAAAGAATACACACAGAGGTCATACTTTTGCACCAAAATACATAAATTTGCGAAGATATCAAGTTAGGTGTTTAAATAGGGTTAGAGGCCACTTTGACCACTTCCCTGCCAATACAGAGGACCACACTAACTCATAGGACTAGAAAATACAGAAACTCAACCTCAAATCACTCAATTCACATAGATTCTGTTAAAGGGGCTAAAACATCAAAATTCAGTTCATTTTAGTCCCTATTGCATACCTTTTTCTGTTTTGACCTCTGCCCAACCTAATTTAGTGTCTCCTAATCAAGCTAGGTCCATTTGTGGCTTGCACAGCAAGTGGGTGCAGCCACATCAGTATAGAGCTGCCATTTTTGCAAGTATTTCCCTCTTTTTGCCATTTTCCCTCTTTTTCACCGTATAATGTTTTCTAGGCCATAACTTAGTTCATTTTCTGTTTGGTGAGGCTACTTAGGAGGTTTAGAGGGTGGGAGGATAGGCCAACCTTCTTAGAAACTGAGTACACATGTTTTCGCCCATTAGTTTCCCTTTTCCATGCTTACCTTACCCATTTCCCCCACTAAGGGTGCTTTGACCCTATTACTCTTTCTTCCATTTTTGGCATATTCACTATCTATGGTTTTGGACTTCTCCTATCCTCAAAACATATTAGGCAGCAAAGAAGGATGCCCAAAAACATCAAAACTTATGCTTTTGTTACTTTGGCTGCTTAGGGTGTGTAGACAAGTCCAAAAGGAGAACTTTAGTAGGATTTTAAAGTTATTAAAAACCCAATGCCTTCATTTTCATGAATTTAACAGAAAGCACAAGACTTATAGCCATACACAACATGCTTACACCCTAAAATTCTAGTTCTTATCATGAGTAAACTTTCAAAACTACATTCATAATTCCAGCAAGCATTCTTAGAATTTGTTTGCAACTAGGAAATTCAGCAAAACATGAGGATTATCACAAATAATAGTAGTAGCAAGTCATGTTTACAAAATTTCAGCTCTGCACTCAAGTTCCACACTGTACACAACCTTCTCAAGGTCATTTGGAAGCTACTAGCAACCCCTTACAATCATGACAGTAGTGAGACATCAATTTTGACAGTAAACACCAGTAAAAGAAAGAAAATCAGAAAAATCATTTGTCAAGGTTGGTTTTCAACTTTTCACTAGAAATTCTCACTACTCGAACCAAAAGTTTTAGGAGTGATTAAAGCAAGCTTTCAACTTCACATAGTCCCATTAACATCTACTAGTTCCTCTAGACTCAAATAAGAACCCATACTACCAGAAACAATAAAACAGCAAGCATACACTTTCATATCAGAAAAACAACATTTTTAGCAGAAAATTAGCAAATTTTCGAGGCTCTGAACCCCTGTACGCAGCCTCTGATCATAAATGCATTAAGGGGCTTTTAAATTTCATTCTTTTAGCTTTCTATTGACTACTCACACGTTAAATTTGGTCAAGAAATGAGAGAGATATGCCTCCTGGAAGCAACACTGCCCAAAATAGAGTTCTCTGTGGCAGCAACGACAAACTAAGTCATAGAGACTCATACCACCACTTTTGGTGGATGCTCTTAGCTCAGGGATGGAGAAGGAAGGGTAACCCTACGTTACCTTGATTTTTCAGAGGAAGAATCACAGTTTCAGCTTCTGAATTGAGTGGGCAAGCTTGGTGAAAAACAACAAATTCTGAGTGTATGCTTGTGCAAGTTTTCTCAGCTTCTCCCTCCACTTCCAGCTCCCAATTTCGATCCTCCAGCTCCCTTACTGCTTCAACTTCTTTTTGAACCTTAGTCTCACTTGCTCTCAGCTCTCTTTCTCAGGGTTTTCTTGTTGGTATCGACTCTCTCTCGGTTTCACTCTATTTTGGGTTTAGGGTTTAGGGTTTGGGGTTTTGGATTTAGAGTTTAGGTTTCAGGGTTTAAGGTTTGGATTCAGGGTTTAGGGTTTTGGATTTAGAGTTTAGGGTTTAGGGCAAGGCATTTAGGGTTTAGGGTTTAGATTTTGGTTTCAGGGTTTGGAGATTAGGGTTTCGGGTTTAGGATTTATGGTTCGTTGTTTAGGGTTTTGGGTTTTGGGTTTGGGGTTTCGAATATAGTGTTAAGGGTTTCGGGTTTACGGATTGGGATTCAGCATTTAGGGTTTAGGGTTTGGGGTTTGGGGTTTGGGATTTAGAGTTTAGGGTTTAGGGTTCAGGGTTTAGGGTTCAGGGTTCAGGGTTTAGGAATTTTGGATTTAGAGTTTAGGGCTTAGGAATTAGGGTTTGGGATTCAGGGTTCAGGGTTTAGGGCATAGGGTTTAGGGTTTTAGATTTTGGGTTTAGGGTTAAGGGTTTAGGGTTTAGGATTTAGAGTTTAGGGTTTAGTGTTCAGGGTTATTGTACTTGATTTAGGGTGTAGGGTTTAGGGTTTGGGGTTTAGGCTTTTAGATTTTGGATCTAGGGTTTGGCAATAAGGGTTTACAATTTAAGATTTAAAGTTTAGGGTTTGGGGTTTTGGGTTTAGGGTTTGGCATTTTGGATTTACACTTTTGGGTTTAAGGTTTAGGGTTTGGATTCAGCATTTAGGGTTTAGGGTTTGGTGTTTTGAATTTATAGTTTAGGGTTTATGGTTTAGGGTTTGGATTCAACGTTTAGGGTTTAAGGTATTCGGTAATAGGTTTAGGGTATGGGGTTTAGGGTTTAAGGTTTTGGGATTCGGGTCTTTGATTTTAGGTTTAGGGTTTGGCAGTTAGGGCTTAGGGTTTAGGGTTTATTGTTTAGGGTTTAGGGTTTCAGGATTGGGATTTAAGGTTTAAACTTTTGGGTTTAGGGTTGAAAGTTTACTATTTTGGGTTTAGGGTTTGGGATTTATCGTCTAGGGTTTATGGTTTATGGTTTGGTGTTTTCAAAATAGAGTTAAGGGTTTCAAGTTAACAATTTAGGATTCAGCTTTTAGGGTTTGGGGTTTTGGATATAAAGTTTAGGGTTTACGATTTACTGTTTACGGTTCAGGGTTTAGGGTTTAGGGTTTAGGGCTTTGGGTTTTGGATTTAGAGCTAAGGGTTTAGGGTTTAGCGTATTGGCTTTAGGGATTAGGGTTTGGGGTTTTGGGTTTAGGTTTTAGGGTGTAGGGTATAGGGTTTTAGATTTTGGGTTTACGATTTTGGGTTTAGGGTTTTGGATTTAAAGTTTAGGATTTTCGGTTTACGGTTTTGGGTTGAGTGTTTAGGGTTCAAGGTTTGGGAATTTGGATTTAGAGTTTACGGTTTAGGGCTTAGGGTTTAGGGTTTGGCGTTCAGGGTTAAGGGTTTAGGATATAAAGTTTAGGGTTTACGGTTTATGGTTTAGTGTTTTGGGTGTAGGGTTTCCGTTTTCGAGTTTTGGATTTAGACTTTAGGATTTAGGGTTTAAGGGTTAGGATTTGGGGTTTTAAATTAGAGTGTAAGGTTTAGGGTTTGGGTATGGCATTTAGGGTTTAGGGTTTTGGGTTTTAGATTTTGGGTTTAGGGTTTGGAGATTAGGGTTTCGGGTTTAGGATTTAGGGTTCGTTGTTTAGGGCATAGGGTTTAGGGTTTCGGATATAGAGTTAAGGGTTTCAAGTTTGCGGATTGGGATTCAGCGTTTATGGTTTAGGGTTTAGGATTTAGGTTAGGGTTTTGGGTTTTGGGTTTTAGAGTTTGGGTTTACGGTTTAGGGCTTAGAGTTGAGGATTTAAGGTTTAGGGTTTATGGTTGAGGGTTTAGGGTTTAGGGTTCAGGGTTTAAGAATTTTGGATTTAGAGTTTAGGGTTTAGGGTATAGAATTCAGGGTTTATGGTCTAGGGCATAGGGTTTATGGTTTCCGGTTTAGGGTTTTAGATTTTGGGTTTAAGGTCTGGTGTTTAGGGTTTAGTGTTTAGTGTTTTGGATTTAGAGTTTAGGGTTTAGGGTTTAGGGTTAGCGTATTGGATTAAGGGTGTAAGGTTTAGGGTTTGGGGTTTAGGATTTAGGGTTTAAAGTTTTAGATTTGGGGTTTAGGGTTTGGCAATTAGGGATTAGGATTTAGAATTTAAAGTTTAGGTTTTAGGGTTTGGTGTTTAGGGTTTGGGGTTTTGGATTTAGACTTTAGGGTTTAAGGTTTATGGTTTGGATTCAGCATTTAGGGTTTAGGTTTTGGGGTTTTGCATTTAGAGTTTAGGGTTTAGGGTTTGGATTCAGAGTTTAGGGTTTAGGGTATTGGGTATTAGGTTTAAGGTTTAGGGTTTAGGGTATGGGGTTTATGGTTTAGGGTTTAGGGTTTTTGATTTTAGGTTTAGGGTTTGGCATTTATGGTTTAGGGTTTAGGGTTTAAGGATTGGGATTTAGGGTTTACAGTTTTGGGTTTAGGGTTGAATGTTTACGGTTTTGGGTTTTGGTGTTGGAGTTTTGGGTTTGGGGATTTAGATTTAGAGTTTAGAGTTTAGGGTTTAGGGTTTGGGATTCAGCATTTAGGGTTTATGGTTTTGGGTTTAGGGTTTTGGAAATAGAGTTTAGGGTTTCAGGTTGACGGTTTGGGATACAGTGTTTAGGGTTTGGGGTTTTGGATATAAAGTTTAGGGTTTACTGTTTACGGTTTGCGGTTCAGGGCTTAGTGATTGGGGCTGAGGGTTTAGGGTTTTGGATTTAGAGCTTAGGGTTTATGGTTTAGCGTATGGGTTTAAGGATTAGGGTTTGGGGTTTTGGGTTTAGGTTTAATGGAGTAGGGTTTAGGGATTTAGATTTTGGGTTTACGATTTAGGGATTAAGGTTTTTCGTTTAGGGTTTAGAGTTTAGGATTTAAAGTGTAGGGTTTTGGGTTTACGTTTTGGGTTTAGTGTTTAGGGTTCAGGGTTTGGGAATTTGGATTTAGAGTTTATGGTTTAGGGTTTTAGATTTTGGGTTTAGGGTTTAGGGTTTGGCATTTAGGGTTCAGGATTTAGGATTTAAAGTTTAAGGTTTACGATTTAGAATTTAGGCTTTTGGGTTTAGGGTTTAGGGTTTAGTGTTTGGGGTTTTGGATTTAGAGTTTAGGGTTTAGGGTTTGGATTCAGGGTTTAAGGTTTAGGATTTGGGGTTTTGGATTTAGAGTTTACGAGTTCGGGTTTAGGGTTTGGAGATTAGGGTTTCAATTTTAGGATTTAGGGTTCGTTGTTTATGGTTTAGGGTTTGGGGTTTCGGATATAGAGTTAAGGGTTTCGGGTTTACGGATTGGGATTCAGCATTTAGGGATATGGATTTGGGGTTGGGGATTTAGTGTTTAGGGTTTAGGGTTTAGCGTATTGCGGTTAGGGTTTAGGGTTTAAGTCTTTAGATTTTAGGGTTAGGGTTTAGGGTTTAGAGTTTAGGATTTAGGGTTTAGGGTTTAGGCTTTACAGTTCAGGGTTTAGGGTTTAGGGTTTGGGAAGTTTTGATTTAGAGTTTAGGGTTTGGGATTCAGGGTTTAGGGTTTAGGGTTTACGATCTTGGGCGCAGGGTTTAGGGTTTTAGATTTTGGGTTTAGGGTTTGGTGTTTCGGGTTTAGTGTTTACGGTTTTGGATTTACAGTTTAGGGTTTAGGGTTTAGGGTGAGCATATTGGATTTACGGTGTAGGGTTTGCGGTTTAGGGTTTAGGGTTTTAGATTTTGGGTTTAAGGTTTGGCAATTAGGGTTTAGGGTTTAGCATATAAATTTTAGAGTTTGGGGTTTGGGGGCTTGGATTTAGACTTTAGGGTTTAAGGTTTAGGGTTTGCATTCAGCGTTTAGGGTTTATGGTTGGAGGTTTTGAATTTAGAGTTTAGGGTTTATGGTTTAGGGTTTGGATTCAGCATTTAGGGTTTAGGGTATTCAGTATTAGGTTTTGTGTTTAGGGTATGGGGTTTAGGTTTTCGGGTTAAGGGTTTTTTATTTTATTTTTAGGGTTTAGGGTTTAAGGATTGGGATTTAGTGTTTAGTGTTTTGGGTTTAGGGTTGAAAGTTTACAGTTTTGGGTTTTGGGTTTTGGGTTAGGGGATTTGGATTTAGAGTTTAGAGTTTAGGGTTTAGGGTTTGGGATTCAGCATCTAGGGTTTAAGGTTTAGGGTTTAGGGTTTGGGGTTTTGGAAATAGAGTTAAGGGTTTCGGGTTGACAGTTTGGGATTTAGCATTTCGGGTTTGTGGTTTTGGATATAACGTTTAGGGTTTACGGTTTACGATTTACGATTCAGGGTTTAGGGTTTGGGGCTTAGGGTTTAGGCTTTAAGGCTTGGGATTTAGAGCTTAGGGTTTAGGGTTTAGCGTATTGGGTTTAGGGATTAGGGTTTGTAGTTTTGGGTTTAGGTTTTAGTGTGTAGGGTTTACGGTTTACGGTTTAGGATATAGGGTTTGCCGTTTAGGGTTTAGGATTTAAAGTTTAGGGTTTTCGGTTTACGGTTTTGGGTTTAGTGTTTAGGGTTCAGGGTTTGGGAATTTGGATTTAAAGTTTAGGGCTTTGGGCTTAGGGTTTTAGATTTTGGGTTTAGGGTTTTGGGTTTGGCATTTAGGGTTTAGGGTATAGGACTTAAAGTTTAGGGTTTAGGGTTTACAGTTTAGACTTTTGGGTTTAGGGTTTGGGGTTTTGGATTTAGAATTTAGAATTTAGGGTTTAGGGTTTCAGATTTTGAGTTTAGGGTTTGGGGTTTAGGATTTAGGATTCGTTGTTTAGAGTTTAAGGTTTGGGGTTTCAGATATAGAGTTAAAGGTTTTGAGTTTAATTTACAGATTGGGATTCAGCGTTTAGGGTTTAGGGTTTAGGGTTTGGGGTTGGGGATTTAGAGTTTAGGGTTTAGGGTTTAGCATATTGGGGTTAGGGTTTAGGGTTTAGGGTTTTAGATATTGGGTTTAGGGTTTATGGGTTAGAGTTTAGGATTTTGGGTATAGGGTTTAGGGTTTGGGGTTTAGGGTTTAGGGTTTTCGATTTAGAGTTTGGGGTTTAGGGTTTAGAATTTAGGGGTTAGGGTTTAGGTTTTAAAGTTTAGGGTTTATGGTTTACGGTTTTGGTCTTTGGGTTTAGGAATTAGGGTTTAGGGTTTACAGTTTAGGGTTTAGGCTTTAGAGTTTATGATTTAGGGTTTAAGGTTTAGGGTTTTCGGTTTACAGTTTACGGTTGAGGATTTAGGGTTCAGGGTTCAGGGTTTGGGAATTTTGGATTTAGAGTTTAGGATTTAGGGTTTAGGGTTTGGGATTCAGGATTCAGGGTTTAAGGTCTAAGGCGTAGTGTTTAGGGTTTTAGATTTTGGGCTTAGCGTTTGACGTTTAAGGTTTAGGGTTTTGGATTTAGAGTTTAGGGTTTTGGGCTTTGGGTTAGCGTATTAGGTTTGGGGTTTGGGGTTTAGGATTTAGGGCTTAGGGATTTAGAATTTTTGTTTAGGGTTAGGGACTTAGGGTTTAGGGTTTAGGATTTAAAGTTTAGGGTTTTGGGTTTTGGGTTTAGGGTTTAGGGTTTTGGATTTAGAGTTTAAGGTTTAAGGTTTAGGGTTTGGATCCAGCATTTAGGGTGTAGGGTTTGGGGTTTTAGATTTAGAGTTTAGGGTTTAAGGTTTAGGGTTTGGATTCAACATTTAGGGTTTAGGGTATTGGGTATTGGGTTTAGGGTTTAGGGTTTAGGGTATGGGGTTTAGGGTTTGGCATTTATCGTTTAGGGTTTAGGGTTTAGGGTTTATGGTTTGGGATTTAGGGTTTAGAGTTTTGGGTTTAAGGTTGAAAGTTTAAGGTTTAGGGTTTTGGGTTTGGAGTTTAGGGCATGGGGTTTTTGAATTAGGATTAAGGGTTTCGGGTTGACGGTTTGGGATTCAGCGTTTAAGGTTTAGAGTTTAGGGATTTGGATTTACAGTTTAGTGTTTAGGGTTTGGGATTCAGCATTTAGGGTTTAAGGTTTAGGGTTTACGGTTTACAGTTTACGGTTGAGGATTTAGGGTTCAGGGTTCAGGGTTTGGGAATTTTGGATTTATAGTTTAGGGTTTATGGTTTAGGGTTTAGCATTTTGGGTATAGGGTTTTGGGTATAGGGTGTAGGGTTTAGGGTTATAGAACTTGGGTTTAGGGTTTAGGGTATGGGGTTTTGGATTTAGAGTTTAGGGTTTAGGGTTACAGGTTTAGGGCTTAGGGTTTACAGTTTGCGGTTTACGATTTGGGGTTTTGGATTTATAGTTTAGGGTTTAGGGTTTTAGGGTTTAGGGTTTGGGGTTTACAATTTAGGGTTTAGGATTTAATGTTTAGGGTTTAGGGTTCATGTTTGGGGTTTTGGATTTAGAGTTTAGTGTTTAGGGTTTAGGGTTTGGCATTTACAATTTAGGGTTTAGGGTTTAGATTCAGGGTTTAGGGTTTTGGGTTTAATGTTTAGGGTTTTGGGTTTTGGGTTTGGAGTTTAGGGTTTAGAGTTAAGGGTTTCGGGTTTACACATTAGGATTTAGTATTTAGGGTTTTGGATGTTGGGTTTTGGGTTTAGAGTTTGGGGTTCAGGGATCAGGGTTTAGGGTTTTAGATTTTGGGTTTAGGGATTATGGATTAGGGTTTGCCATTTAGGGTATAGGGTTTAGGGTTTAGGGTTTGGGGTTTAGGGTTTGGGGTTTTGGATTTAGAGTTAATGGTTTGGGGTTTAGAGATTGGATTTCCGTGTTTAGGGTTTAGGATTTTGGGTTTGGGGTTTTGGATTTAAAGTTTAGGGTTTAGAGTTTAGGGTATAGCGTATTCGGTTTAGGGTTTAGGGTTTAGCATTTTAGATTTTGGGTTTAGGGTTTAGAGTTAAGGATTTAGAGTTTAGGGTTTACGGTTTACTATTTAGTATTTAGGGTTTATGGTTTAGGGTTTAGGGTTTTGGATTTAGAGTTTAGGGTTTAGGGTTTAAGTATCGGGATTCAGCATTTATGGTTTGTCGTTTACAGTTTACGGTTTGGGGTTTTTGATTTAGAGTTTAGGGTTTAGGGTTTAAGGTTTGGGGCTTAGAGTTTAGGGTTTTAGATTTATGGTTTAGGGTTTGGTATTTAGGGCTTAGGTTTTAGGGTTTAGGGTCTAGGGGGTTTTAGATTTAGGGTTTAGGGTTTAACGTTTAGCATTTAGGGTTTAGGGTTTAGGGTTTAGGGTTTGGGGTTTAAGATTTAGAGTTTAGGGTTTTGGGTTTAAGGTTTAAAGTTTAAGGTTTTGGATTTAGGGTTTAGGGTTTAGCGTATTGGGTTTAGGGTGTAGGGTTTGGGGTTTAGGGTTTTAGATTTTGGGTTTAATGATTAGGGTTTGGGGTTTAGGGTTTAAGGTTTAGGGTTTTCGATTTTGGGTTTAGGGTTTATGGTTTGGCAATTAGGATTTAGGTTTTACGGTTTAAAGATTAATGTTTACGGTTTAGGGTTTAGGGTTTACGGTCCTGTGTTTGGGGATTTGGATTTAGAGTTTCTAGTTATGGTTTAAGGTTTGGAATTCAGCGTTTAGGGTTTATGATTTAGGGTATTAGGTTTTGGGTTTAGTGCTTATGGTTTAGCGTTTAGGGTTTAGGTTTTGGGGTTTTGGATTTAGAATTTTGGGTTTAGGATCTCGGCTTCAGCTACAACATTTAGGGTTTAGGGTTTAGGTTTTGGGGTTTTGGATAGAGGGTTTAGGGTTTTAGATTTTGGGTTTAGGGCTTGGCGTTTAGGGTTACGATTTATGGATTAGGGTTTAGGGTTTAGGGTATTGGGTTTAGGTTTTACGGTTTAGGGTTTAGGGTTTACGGTCCTGTGTTTGGGGATTTGGATTTAGAGTTTCTAGTTATGGTTTAGGGTTTGGAATTCAGCGTTTAGGGTTTATGATTTAGGGTATTAGGTTTTAGGTTTAGTGCTTATGGTTTAGCGTTTAGGGTTTAGGTTTTGTGGTTTTGGATTTAGAATTTTGGGTTTAGGATCTCGGCTTCAGCTACAACGTTTAGGGTTTAGGGTTTAGGTTTTGGGGTTTTGGATAAAGGGTTTAGGGTTTTAGATTTTGGGTTTAGGGCTTGGCATTTAGGGTTACGATTTATGGATTAGGGTTTAGGGTTTAGGGTATTGGATTTAGGTTTTACGGTTTAGGGTTTGGGGTTTAGGGCTTAACATTTAGGATTTAGGGTTTTAGATTTTTTTTAGGTTTTGGTGTTTAGGGTTTAGGGTTTAGGATTTAGAATTTAGGGTTTAGGTTTTAGGGTTTAGGGTTTGCGGTTTAGGGTTTGGGATTCAACCTTTAGGGTATAAGGTATAGGGTTTGGGGTTTTGGATATAGGGTTTGGGGTTTTGGATATAGAGTTTAGAGTTTATGGTTTAGGATTTAGGATTTATGGTTTGGGGTTTAGGGTTTGGTGTTTATGGTTTAGGGTTTAAGGTTTAGGGTTTTTGCTTTGTCGTTTAGGGTTTACGGTTTAGGGTTTATGGTTTGGGAATTAGTATTTAGGGTTTGAGGTTTTGAATTTAGGGTTTATGGTTTTGGGTTTAGGGTTTCGGGTTTAGGGTTTAGTGTTTAAGATTATGGGTTTAGGGTTTGGCATTTAGGGTTTATGGTTTTGGGTTTGTTATTTAGGGTTTAGGGTTTTAGATTATGGGTTTAGGGTTTGGCATTTAGGGTTTAGTGTTTGTTGTTTAGGGTTAAGGGTTTAGGGTTTAGAGTTTAGGGTTTAGGGTCTAGGGTTTAGGATTGAGGGTTTAGAGTTTAGGGTTTAGGGTTTAGGGTTTGGGGTTTGGGGTTTTGGATTTAGAGATTAAGGTTTAGGGTTTAGTGTTTTGGATTTAGAGTTTAGGGTTCAGGGTTTAGCGTATCGGGTTTTGGATGCAGGGTTTAGGTTTTGGGGTTTAGGGCTTAGGGTTTTGGGTTTTAGATTATTGGATTAGGGTTTAGTGTTTGGGATTTAGGGTTTAGGGTTTAAGATTTAATGTTTAGGGTTTATGTTTTACGGTTTTTGCGGTAGGATTTAGGGTTTAGGGTTTAGGATTTAGAGTTTAGGGTTTAGTGTTTGGATTCAGCGTTTAGGGATAGGGGTTTTGGATTTAGAGTTTAAGGTTTAGGGTTTAGGGTTTAGGGTTTAGGGTATTGGGTTTAAGGTTTAGGGTATAGGGTATGGGGTTTAGGGTTTAGGGATTCGGGTTTAGGGTTTTAGATTTTGGGTTTTGGGTTTGGCATTTGGGGTTTAGGGTTTCCAATTTGTTGTTTAGGGTTTAGGGTTTTGTGTTTAGGATTTAAAGTTTAGGGTTTTGGGTGTTGGGTTTAGGGTTTTAGGGTTTAGGATTTATTGTTTAGGGTTTAGGGTTTGAGGTTTTAGATTTAGAGTTAAGTGTTTACGATTTAGGGTTTGGGATTCAGCGTTTGAGGTTTAGGAATTAGGGTTACGTGTTTGGGATTTGGTGTTTAAGGTTTAGGGATAGCGTATTGGGTTTAGGGTTTAGGGATCGGGGTTTAGGGTTTAGTGTTTTAGATTTCAGGTTTAGGGTTTAGAGTTTACGATTTAGAGCATAGGATTTAATGGTTAGGGTTTAAGGTTCGGGATTCAGCGTTAAGTGTTTATGGTTTATGGTTTAGGGTTTTGGATTTAGAGTTTCGGGTTTAGGGTATTGGGTTTCGGGTTTAGTTCTTAGGGTTTTGGGTTTAGGGTTTACGTTTGGGGGTTTTGGATTTAGAGTTTAGGGTTTAGGGTTTAGGGTTTCTGATTCAGCATTTAGGGTTTAGGGTTTAGGGTTTTGGAATTAGAGTATAGGGTTTAGGGTTTAGGGTATTGTGTTTATGGATAGTACTTAGGGTTTAGGGTTTAGGTTTTCGGATTTTGGATATAGAGTTTAGGGTTTACGGTTTCGGATTTAGCTTTTAGGGTTTGGGATTTAGGTTTTTGGATTTAGAGTTTGGGTTTAGGGTTTAGAGTTTAGGGTTTAGGGTTTAGGGTTTAGGGTATTAGATTTTGGGTTTAGGATTTGGCATTTCGGGTTTAGGGTTTAGGGTTTAGGATTTGGCCTTTAGTGTTTAGGGTTTAGGGTTTTAGATTTTGGGCTAAGGGTTTGGGGTTTGGGCTTTAGGGTTTAGGCTTTATGATTTTAGATTTCGGGTTTAGGATTTAAAGTTTAGTGTTTACAGTTAGGGTTTAGGGTCTTGGGTTTGCGTATTTGGATTTAGAGTTTAGGCTTTAGGGTTTAGGGTTTCGGATTCAGCGTTTAGGGTTTAGGGTCTGGGGTTTTTGATTTAGAGTTTAGGGTTGATGGTTTCAGATTTAGCATTTAGGGTTTAGGTTTTAGGGTTTGGGGTTTTGGCATTAGAGTTTAGGGTTTAGGGTATTGGTTTATGATTTAGGTTTTTAGATTTTGGGTTTAGTGTTAGGCATTTGGGGTTTAGGGTTTGTTGTCGACGATTTAGGGTTTTGGGTTTTAGGTTTACGATTTAGGATCTAGGGTTTACCGTTTGGGATTCAGCATTTAGGGTATAGGGTTTAAGGTTTGGGGATTTCGATTTAGAGTTTAGGGTTTTGGGTTTAGGGTATTGGGTTTTGGGTTTAGGGTTTAGGGTTTGTTGTTTAAGGTTTAGGGTTTTGGGTTTGGGATTTAGGATTTAGGGTTTGGGGTTTTGGTTTTATAGTCTAGGGTTTACGGTTTAGCGTTTGGGGTTAGGGTTTAGTGATTTAGGTTTTCGGTTTACCGTTTGTTGTTTAGGACTTCGGGTTTTGAGTTTAGTGTTTAGGGTTTACAGTTTAGGATTTAGGGTTTGGGGTTTACGGTTTACGGTTTAGTGTTTAGAGTTTTGGATTTAGGGTTTAGGTTTTGGGGTCTTCGATTTAGAATTTAGGTTTATGGATTTAGAGTATTAGGTTTTGGGTTTAGGGTTTTGGGGTTTAGGGTTAACGATTTAGGGTTTTAGATTTAGGGTTTCGGGTTTAGGGTTTGGCGTTGAGAGATTAGGCTTTAGGGAATTGGGTTTAGGGTTTTAGATTTAGGGTTTAAGGTATGGGGTTTCGTATTTGGGGTTTTATATTTTGGGTTTAGGGTTTGGCGTTTAAGGTTTAGGGATTTGGGTTTAGGGTTTTGGATTTAGGATTTAAAGTTTAAGGTTGTGGGTTCGAGATTTAGGGTTTAGGGATCAAGGTTTAGCAATTTGGGATTTAGAGTTTAGGGTTTAGGGTTTAGGGTTTGGGTTTAGGGTTTAGGGTTTAGGGTTTAGGTTATTGGGTTTCGGATTTAGTTCTTAGGGTTTAGGGTTTAGGGTTTATGTTTGGGGGTTTTGGATTTAGAGTTTAGGGTTTCTGATTCAGCATTTAGGGTTTAGGGTTTTGGATTTAGAGTATAGGGTTTAGGGTTTAGGGTTTAAGGTATTGTGTTTAGGGTTTAGTACTTAGGGTTTATGGTTTAGGTTTTGGGGTTTTGTCTTTAGAGTTTAGGGTTTAGGGTTTAGAGTTTAGGGTTTAGGGTTTAGGGTATTAGATTTTGGATTTAGGGTTTGGCATTTAAGGTTTAAGGTTTAGGGTTTAGGGTTTGAGGTTTAGGGTTTTAGATTTTGGGCTAAGGGTTTAGGGTTTGGGCTTTAGGGTTAGGCTCTAGGCTTTAGGATTTTAGATTTCGGGTTTAGGATTTAATGTTTAGGGTTTACAGTTTAGGGTTTAGGGTTTAGGGTCTAGGGTTTGCGTATTTGGATTTTGAGTTTAGTCTTTAGGGTTTAGGGTATCGGATTCAGCGTTTAGGGTTTAGGGTCTGGGGTATTGGTTTTAGAGTTTAGGGTTGATGGTTTCAGATTTAGCATTTAGGGTTTAGTTTTTAGGGTTTGGGTTTTAGAGTTAGAGTTTAGGGTTTAGGGTTTAGGGTATTGGTTTATGGTTTGGGGTTTACGGTTTAGGTTTTTAGATTTTAGGTTTACTGTTAGGCATTTGGGGTTTAGGGTTTGTTGTCGACGATTTAGGGTTTGGGGTTTATGGTTTAGGATTTAGGGTTTACGATTTGGGATTCAGCATTTAGGGTATAGGGTTTAGGGTTTAGGGATTTTGATTTAGAGTTTAGGGTTTTGGGTTTAGGGTATTGAGTCTAGGGTCTAGGGTTTAGGGTTTTGGATTTTGGGTTTAGGGTTTGGCTTTAAGGTTTAGGGTTTAGGGTTTGTTGTTTAAGGTTTAGGGTTTAGGGTTTATGGTTTGGGATTTAGGATTTAGGGTTTGGGGTTTTGTATTTATAGTTTAGGGTTTACGGTTTAGCATTTCGGGTTAGGGTTTAGTGGATAAGATTTAGGGTTTAGGGTTTGGCATTTAGGGTTCAGGGTTTAGTGTTTAGGGTTTACAGTTTAGGATTTCGGGTCTAGGGTTTAGGTTTAGGGTTTAGGGTTTAGGGTTTAGGGTTTAGGGTTTGGGGTTTGGGGTTTGGGATTTTCAATTTAGAGTTGAGGGTTTTAGATTTAGAGTTTTGGGTTTAGGGTTTAGGGTTTAGGGTTTAGTGTGTAGCATTTAGGGTTTGGGGTTTAGGGTTTACGATTTATGGTTTTCTATTTTGGGTTTAGGGTTTAGGGTTTGGCGTTGAGAGTTTATGCTTTAGGAAATTGGGTTTAGACTTTTAGATTTCGGGTTTAGGTTATGGGGTTTCGTATTTGGGGTTTTATATTTTGGGTTTTGGGTTTGGCGTTTATGTTTTAGGGATTGGGGTTTAGGATTTAGAGTTTAGGGTTTTTGGTTTAGGATTTAACGTTTTAGGTCTAGGGTTCAGGGTTTGGGAATTTTGGATTTAGAGTTTAGGGTTTAGAATTTAGGGTTTCGAATTCAAGGTCTAGGGTTTAGGGTTTAGGGTTTAGTGTTTAGGGTTTAGGGTTTAGGATTTAGAGTTTAGGGTATACGGTTAGTGTATTGGATTTAGGGTGTAGGGTTTAGGGTTTGGGGTTTGGGATTTAGGGTGTTAGATTTTGGGTCTAGGGTTTGGCAATTAGGGTTTTGGGTTTAGGATTTAAAGTTTAGGGTTTGGGGTTTGGGGTTTTGGATTTAGACTTTAGGGTTTAAGGTTTAGGTTTTGGATTCAGCATTTAGGGTTTAGGGTTTGGGGTTTTGGATTTAGAGTTTAGGATTTGTTTTTAACGTTTAGGGTTTAGGGTATTGAGATTAGGTTTAGAGTTTAGGGTTTAAGGTATGGGGTTTAGGGTTTCGAGTCTTTGATTTTAGGTTTAGGGTTTGGCATTTATGGTTTAGGGTTTGTTGATTAGGGTTTAAGGATTAAGGATTGGGATTTAAGGTTTGGGATTCAGCGTCTACGGTTTATGGTTTTTGGTTTAGGGTTTGGGGTTTTGGAAATAAAGTTAAGGGTTTCGGGTTGACGGTTTGAGATTCAGGGTTTTGGGTTTGGGGTTTTGGATATAAAGTTAGGGTTTAGGGTTTAGGGTTTACGGTTCTAGGTTTAGGGTTTGGGGCTTAGTGTTTAGGGTTTAGGGTTTTCGATTTAGAGGTGTGGGTTTAGGGTTTAGCGTATTGGGCTTAGGGTGTAGGGTTTAGGGTTTTGGGTTTAAGTTTTAGGGTGTAGGGTTTTGGGTTTTAGATTTAGGCTTCACGGTTTAGGGTTTAGGGTGTGTCGTTTAGGGTTTAGGGTTTAGGATTTAATGTTTAGGGTTTGGGGTTTAGGGTTTCGAGTTTAGGATTTAAAGTTTAGGGTTTAGGGTTTGGGATTTTGGATTCAGAGTTTAGGGTTTAGATTCAGGGTATAGGGTTTGGGGTTTAATGTTTAGGGTTTTGGGTTTTGGGTTTCCAGTTTAGGTTTTAGGGTTTAGGGTTTAGGGTTTTAGATTTAGAGTTAAGGGTGTCGAGTTTACACATTGGGATTCAGCATTTAGGGTTTAGGGTGTAGAGTTTGAGGTTTAGAGTTTGGGGTTCAGGGTTTGGGGTTTTAGAATTTGGGTTTAGGGATTAGGGATTAGGGTTTGCCATTTAGGGTTTAGGGTTTGGGTTTTAGGGTTTAGGGTTTAGAGTTTAGGGTTTAGTGTTTAGCGTTTAGGGTTTTAGATTTAAAGTTAATGGTTTAGGGATTAGGGTTTGGGATTCCGTGTTTAGGGTTTAGGATTTAGGGTTTGGGGTTTTGGATTTAATGTTTAGGGTTTAGGGATTAGGGTATAGCGTATTTGGTTTAGGGTTTAGGGTTTAGCATTTTAGATTTTGGGTTTAGCGTTTGACGTTTTGGGTTTAGAGTTGAGGATTTAAAGTTTAGGGTTTAGCATTTTAGATTTTGGGTTTAGGGTTTGGCATTTAGGGTTTAGAGTTGAGGATTGAAAGTTTAGGGTTTACGGTTTACTATTTAGTATTTAGGGTTTATGGTTTAGAGTTCAGGGTTTGGGGATTTGGATTTAGAGTTTACGGTTTAGGGTTTATGGTTCGGGATTCAGCATTTACGGTTTATCGTTTAGGGTTTACGGTTTGGGGTTTTGGATTTAGAGTTTAGGGTTTAGGGTTTAAGGCTTTGGGCTTAGGGTTTAGGGTTTAGGGTTTTAGATTTATGGTTTAGGGTTTGGTATTTAGGGTTTAGGGTCAAGGGTTTGGGGTTTGGGCTTTAGTGTTTAGGATTTAGGGTTTAGCGATTATGGTTTAGGGTTTAGGGTTTAGGGTTTGGGTTTCAAGATTTAGAATTTAGGGTTTTGGGTTTAGGGTTTAAAGTTTATGGTTTTTGATTTAGAGTTTAGGATTTAGGGTTTAGGGTTTAGCATATTAGGTGTAGGGTGTAGGGTTTGGGGTTTAGGGTTTTAGATTTTGGGTTTAACGTTTAGGGTTTTGGATTTTGGGTTTAGGGTTTAGGGTTTAGGGTTTGGCATTTAGGATTTAGGTTTTAGGGTTTAAAGTTTAAGGTTTAGGGTTTAGGGTTTGGGGTTTAGGGTTTACGATCCTGTGTTTGGGGATTTGGATTTAGAGTTTATGGTTATGGTTTAGGGTTTAGAATTCAGAGTTTAGGGTTTATGATTTAGGGTATTAGGTTTTGGGTTTAGTGCTTATGGTTTAGCATTTAGGGTTTAGGTTATGGGGTTTTGGATTTAGAATGTAGGGTTTAGGGTCTCGGCTTCAGTTACAACGTTTAGGGTTTAGGGTTTAGGTTTTGGGGTTTTGGATTAAGGGTTAAGGGTTTGGCCATTAGGGTTACGGTTTATGGTTTAGGGTTTGGGGTTTAGGTTATTGGGTTTAGGTTTTGGGGTTTAAGGTTTAGGGTCTAGGACTTAACATTTAGGATTTAGGGTTTTATATGTTTTGTTTAGGGTTTGGCATTTAGGGTTTAAGGTTTAGGATTTAGAATTTAGGGTTTGGGTTTTAGGGTTTGCGGTTTAGGGATTGGGATTCAGCGTTTAGGGTATAGGGTATAGGGTTTGGGGTTTTGGATATAGAGTTTAGGGTTTAGGGTTTAGGATATAGGGTTTATGGTTTGGGGTTTAGGGTTTAGGGTTTTAGATTTTGGGTTTAGGGTTTGGCGTTTATGGTTTAGGGTTTAAGGTGTAGGGTTTTGGCTTTGTCGTTTAGGGTTTACAGTTTAGGGTTTATGGTTTGGGATTTAGTATTTAGGGTTTGAGGTTTTGGATTTAGGATTTATGGTTTTGGGTTTTGTGTTTAGGATTTAGGGTTTTACGATTATGGGTTTAGGGTTTAGTATTGAGGGTTTAAGTTTTTGGGTTTGTTTTTTAGGGTTTAGGGTTTTAGATTATGGGTTTAGGGTTTGGCATTTAGGGTTTAGGGTTTGTTGTTTAGGGTTTAGGGTTTAGAGGTTATGGTTTACGGTTTACCGTTTAGGGTTTAGTGTTTAGGATTTAGGGTTTGGGGTTTGGGGTTTTGGATTTAGAGATTAAGGTTTGGGGTTTAGTGTTTTGGATTTAGAGTTTAGGGTTCAGGGTTTAGCGTATCATGTTTTGGATGCAGCGTTTAGGTTCTGGGGTTTGGGGCTTAGGGTTTTGGGTTTTAGATTATTGCATTAGGGTTTAGGTTTTACGGTTTTTGGTGTAGGGTTTAGGATTTAGAGTTTAGGGTTTAGCGTTTAGGGATAGGGGTTTTGGATTTAGAGTTTAAGGTTTAGGGTTTAGTGTTTAGGGTATTGGGTTTAAGGTTTAGGGCATAGGGTATGGGGTTTAGGGTTTAGGGATTCGAGTTTAGGGTTTTAGATTTGGGGTTTAAGGTTGGGCATTTGGGGTTTAGGGTTTACGATTTGTTGTTTAGGGTTTAAGGTGTTGGGTTTAGGATTCAGAGTTTTGGGTTTTGGGTTTTGGGTTTAAGGGTTTGGTTTTAGGGTTTAGGGTTTAGGGTTTAAGGTTTAGCGTTTAGGATTTATTGTTTAGGGTTTAGGGTTTGGGGTTTTGAGTTTGGGGTTTGGGTTTTAGATTTAGAGTTAATGGTTTACGGTTCAGGTTTTGGGATTCAGCGTTTAAGGTTTAGGAATTAGGGATGGGTGATTTGGATTTAGTGTTTAGGGTTTCGGGTATAGCGTATTGGGTATAGGGTTTAGGGATCGGGGTTTTGGGTTTAGGGTTTTAGATTTCAGGTTTTGGGTTTGGCATTTACAGTTTAGAGCTTAGGATTTAAAGTTTAAGGTTTAGGGTTTTGGGTTTAAGGTTTGGGGTTCTGGATTTAGAGTTTAGGGTCTAGGGTTTAAGGTTCGGTATTCAACGTTAAGGGTTTATGGTTTAGGGTTTAGGGTTTAGGGTTTTGGATTTAGAGTTTCGGGTTTAGGGTGAAGGGTTTCGGGTTTAGTTCTTAGGGTTTCTGGTTTAGGGTTTACGTTTGGGGGTTTTTGATTTAGAGTTTAGGGTTTTAGATTCAGCATTTAGGGTTTTGGGTTTAGTTCTTAGGGTTTCTGGTTTAGGGTTTACGTTTGGGGGTTTTTGATTTAGAGTTTAGGGTTTTAGATTCAGCATTTAGGGTTTTGGGTTTAGGGATTTGGATTTAGAGTTTAGGGTTTAGGGTTTCGGATTCAGCATTTAGGGTTTTGGGTTTTGGGTTTAGGGTTTAGGTTTTGGGATTTTGGATATAGAGTGTAGGGTTTACGATTTCGGAGTTAGCTTTTAGGGTTTAGGGTTTAGCATTTTGGATTTAGAGTTTAGAGTTTAGGGTTTAGGGTTTAGGGTTTAGGGTATTAGATTTTGGGTTTAGGGTTTGGCATTTAGGGTTTAGGGTTTAGGGTTTAGGTTTTGCGGTTTAGGGTTTGGCCTTTAGTGTTTAGGGTTTAGGGTTCGGGGTCTAGGGTTTTAGATTTTGGGCTAAGGGTTTAGGGTTTGGGCTTTAGGGTTTAGGCTTTAGGCTTTAGGATTTTAGATTTAGGGTTTAGGATTTAAAGTTGAGGGTTTACAGTTTAGGGTTTAGGGTTTAGGGTCTTAGGTTTGAGTATTTGGATTGAGAGTTTAGGCTTTAGGATTTAGGGTTTCGGATTTAGCGTTTAGGGTTTAGGGTCTGGGATTTTTGATTTAGAGTGTAGGGTTGATTGTTTCGGATTTAGCATTTAGGGTTTGGGGTTTTGGCGTTAGAGGTTAAGGTTTAGGGTATTGGTTTATAATTTAGGGTTTACAGTTTAGGTTTTTAGATTTTGGGTTTAGTGTTAGGCATTTGGGAATTAGGGTTTGTTATCGACGATTTAGGGTTTTGTGTTTTGGGTTTACGATTTACGATCTAGGGTTTACGGTTTAGGATTCAGCATTTAAGGTATAGGGTTTAAGGTTTGGGGATTTCGATTTAGAGCTTAGGGTTTTGGGTTTAGGGTATTAGGTCTAGGGTTTAGGGTTTAGGGGTTTAGATTTTGGGTTTAAGGTTTGTGTTTAAGGTTTAGGGTTTAGGGTTTGTTGTTTAAGGTTTAGTGTTTAGGGTTTGGGATTTAGGATTTCGGGTTTCGGGTTTTGGATTTAGGGTTTAGGGTTAAGGGTTTAGCATTTGGGTTTAGGGTTTAGTGGTTTAGATTTTGGGTTTAGGGTTTGGCATTTAAGGTTTAGGGTTTGTTGTTTAGTGTTTAGGGTTTAGAGTTTAGGGTTTAGGGTTTACAGTTTAGGATTTAGGGTTTAGGGTTTACGGTTTAATGTTTAGGGTTTAGGGTTTTGGGTTTAGGGTTTAGGTTTTAGGGTCTTCAATTTAGAGTTTAGGGTTTTGGGTTTAGAGTTTTGGGTTTTGGGTTTAGGGTTTGGGTTTTAGGGTTTAGGGTTTAGGGTTTAGGGTTTAGGATTTACGAATTATGGTTTTCGATTTTAGGTTTAGGGTTTAGGGTTTGGCGTCGAGAGTTTATGCTTTAGGGAATTGGGTTTAGGGTTTTAGTTTTCGGGTTTAAGGTATGGGGTTTCGTATTTGGGGTTTTATATTTTGGGTTTTGGGTTTGGCGTTTAGGGTTTAGGATTTAGAGTTTAGGGTTTAGGATTTAAAGTTTAAGGTCTATTGTTCAGGGTTTAGGAATTTTGGATTTAGAGTTTAGGGTTTAGGATTTAGGGTTTGGGATTCAAGGTTTAGGGTTTATGGTCTAGGGCGTAGGGTTTAGGGTTTTAGATTTTGGGTTTAGGGTTTCTGTTTAGGGTTTAGGGTTTAGGATTTAGAGTTTAGTGTATTGTATTTAGGGTGTAGGGTTTAGGGTTTGGAGTTTGTGATTTAGGGTTTTATATTTTGGGTCTAGGGTTTGGCAATTAGGGTTTAGGGTTTTGGATTTTGACTTTAGGGTTTGGATTCCACATTTAAGGTTTAGGGTTTAGGGTTTGGGGTTTTGGATTTAGAGTTTAGGGTTTGGATTTAGCGTTTAGGGTTTAGGGTATTAGGATTAGGTTTAGGGTTTAGGGTTTAAGGTATGGGGTTTAGGGTTTAGGGTTTCGGGTCTTTGATTTTTGGTTTAGGGTTTGGCATTTAGGGTTTTGGGTTTTGGGTTTGTTGTTTAGGGTTTAAGGTTTAAGGATTGGGATTTAGGGTTTGGGATTCATCATCTAGGGTTTATGGTTTAGGGTTTAGGGTTTGGGGTTTTGGAAATAAAGTTAAGTGTTTCGGGTTGACGATTTGAGATTCAAGATTTGGAAATTTTGGATTTAGAGTTTAGGATTTAGGGTTTAGGGTTTGGGATTCAGGATTCAGGGTTTAGGTTTTAGGGTCTAGGGCGTAGGGTTTAGGGTTTGGGATTCAGGGTTTAGGGTTTGGCATTTATGGTTTAGGGTTTAGGGTTTAAAGTTTTTGATTTAGAGTTAAGGGTTTAGGGTTTAGGGATAGCGTATTGGGTTTATGGTGTAGGGATTAGGGTTTGGGGTTTAGGATTTAGGCTTTAGGGTTTGGCAATTAGGGTTTAGGGTTTAGGATTAAAAGTTTAGGGTTTAGGGTTTGGTGTTTCGGATTTAGAGTTTATGATTTATGGTTTAGGGTTTGGATTCTTCGGTTAGGGTGTAGGGTTTGGGGTTTTGAATTTAGAGTTTAGGGTTTAAGGTTTAGGTTTGGATTCAGCATTTAGGGTTTAGGGTACTGGGTATTGGGTTTAGGGTTTAGGGTATGGTGTTTAGGGTTTAGGGTATAGAGTTTAGGGTTTGGTATTTAGCGTTTAGGGTTTAGGGTTTGTTGTTTAGGGTTTAGGGTTTAAGGTTTGGGATTTTGGGTTTCTGGTTGAATGTTTAAGGTTTAGGGTTTTGGGTTTGGAGTTTAGGGTTTGGGGTTTTAAAATTAGGGTTAAGGGTTTCGGGTTGACGATTTGGGATTCAACGTTTAGGGATTAGAGTTTGGCAATTTGGATTTAGAGTTTATGGTCTAGGGTTTGGGATTCAACGTTTAGGGTTTAAGGTTTAGGGTTTAGGGTTTGCAGTTTAGGATTTAGAGTTTAGGGTTTATGGTTTAGCATATTAGGTTTAGGGTTTAGGGTTTAGGGTTTAGGATGTAGGGTTTAGATTTTGGGTTTAGGGTTTAGGGTTTGGGGTTTTTTATTTAGAGTTTAGGGTTTAGGGTTTCAAGTTTAGGGCTTAGGGTTTAGGGTTTAGGGTTTAGGGTTTTGGATTTATAGTTTAGGGTTTAGGGTTTAGGGTTTAGCGTATTGGGTTTAGGGTTTTAGGGTTTAGGTTTTGGGGTTTAGGATTTAGGGTTTAGGATTTAAAGTTTAGGGTTTACGGTTTACTATTTATGGTTTTGTGTTTATGGTTTAGGGTACAGGTTTAGGGTTTTGGATTTAGAGTTTAGGGTTTAAGGTTTGGCGTTTAGGATTTAGGATTTAAAGTTTAGGGTTTAGGGTTTAGGGTTTGGGATTTTAGATTTAGAGTTTAGGGTTTAGGGTTTGGATTCAGGGTTTAGGGTTTAGGGTTTAGGGTTTAAGGTTTTGGATTTGGAGTTTAGGGTTTAGGGTTTTGGATTCAGAGTTAAGGGTTTCAGGTTTACACATTGGGATTCCGCATTTAGGGTTTAGGGTGTAGGGTTTGGGGTTTAGATTTTGCGGTTCAGGGTTTAGGGTTTTAGGTTTTAGGTTTAGGGTTAGGGTTTAGGGTTTGCCATTTAGGGTTTAGTGTTTGGGTTTTAGGATTTTAGATCATATGTTTAGGGTTTGGCATTTTGGGTTCAGGGTTTAGGGTTTGTTGTTTAGGGTTTGGGGTTTGGGGTTTGGGGTTTGTGGTTTTGGATTTAGAGTTAAGGGTTTAGTGTTTAGGGTTTGGGATTCAGTGTTTAGGGCTTACGATTTAGGGTTTGGGGTTTTGGATTTAAAGTTTAGGGTTTAGGATTTAGGGTATAGCATATTTTGTTTAGGGTGCAGGGTTTAGTAGTTTAGATTTTGGGTTTAGGGTTTGGCGTTTAGGGTTTAGAGTTGACGATTTAAAACTTAGGGTTTACGGTTTACAATTTAGTGTTTAAGGGTTTGGTGTTTTGGATTTAGAGTTTAGGGTTTAGGGTTTAGGGTTCGAGATTCAGTGTTTACGGTTTATCATCTAGGGTTTACAGTTTGGGGTTTTGGATTTAGAGTTTAGGGTTTAGGGTTTCAATTTTGGGGTTTTGGATTTAGTGTTTAGGGTTTATGGTTTGGGGTTTTGGATTTAGAGTTTAGGGTTTTGGGCTTAGGGTTTACGGTTTACGATTTAGGGTTTTAGATTTATGGTTTAGGCTTTCGCGTTTAGTGTTTAAGCTTTAGGTTTTAGGGTCTAGGGTTTAGGGTTTTAGATTTAGGGTTTAAGGTTTGGCATTTAGGGTTTAGGGTTTAGTGTTTAAGATTTAGAGCTTAGGGTTTTGGGTTTTGGGTTTAGAGTTTTGGGTTTTGGATTTAGAGTTTAGGGTTTAGGGTTTAGGGTTTCGCGTAATGGGTTTAGGGTGTTGGGTTTGGTGTTTAGGGTTTTAGATTTTGGGTTTAAGGTTTAGGGTTTAATGTTTAGGGTTTTGGATTTTGGGTTTAGGGTTTACGATCCTGGGTTTGGGGATTTGCATTTGGAGTTTATGATTATGGTTTAGGGTTTGGGATTCAGCATTTAGGGTTTATGATTTAGGGTATTAGGTTTTCAGTTTAGTGCTTATGGTTTAGCATTTAGGGTTTAGGTTTTTGGGTTTTGGATTTACAATTTAGGGTTTAGGGTTTCGGCTTCAGCTTCAGTATTTAGGGTTTAGGGTTTAGGTTTTGGATTGAGAGTTTAGGGTTTAAGGTTTAGGGTTTTAGATTTTGAGTTAAGGGTTTGGCGTTTAGGTTTTACAGTTTATGGTTTATGGTTTAGAGTTTAAGGTATTGGGTTTAGGGTTTGGGGTTTAAGGTTTAGGGTTTTAGGGCTTAACTTTTAGGATTTAGGGTTTTAGATTTTTTGTTTAGGGTTTGGCGTTTAGGGTTTAGGGATTAGGGTTAGGGTTTAGGGTTTAGAATTTTTGGTTTAGGGTTTAGGGTTTGCGATTTACGATTTGGGATTCAACGTTTAGGGTATAGGGTATAGGGTTTGAGGTTTTGGATATAGAGTTTAGGGTTTGGGGTTTAGGGTTTAGGGTTTTAGATTTTGTGTTTAGGGTATGGCATTTATGGTTTAGGGTTTTAGCTTTGTCGTTTAGGGTTTAAGGTTTGGGATTTAGTATTTAGGGTTTGAGGTTTTGGGTTTAGGGTTTCGGGTTTACGGTTTAGGATTATGGGTTTAGGGTTTGGCATTTAGGGTTTATGGTTTTGGGTTTGTTGTTTAGGGTTTAGGGTTTTAGATTATGGGTTTAGGGTTTGGCATTTAGGGTTTAAGGTTTGTTCTTTAGGGTTTAGGAATTAGGGGTTAGGGTTTAGGGTTTAGGGTTTAGGGTTTAGGGTTCGGGGTTTGGGGTTTGGGGTTTGGGGTTTTGGATTTAGAGATTAAGGTTTGGGGTTTAGTGTTTTGGATGTAGAGTTTAGGGTTCAGGGTTTAGCGTATTGGGTTTTGGGTGTACCGTTTAGGTTTTGTGGTTTAAGGCTTAGGGATTTGGGTTTTAGATTAATGGATTAAGGATTAGGGTTTGGGATTTAGGGTTTAAGATTTAAAGTTTAGGGTTTAGAGTTTAGGTTTTACAGTTTAGGCTGTAGGGTTTAGGGTTTAGGGTTTAGGATTTAGAGTTTAGGGTTTGGGGTTTGGATTCAACGTTTAGTGTTTAGGGATAGGGGTTTTGGATTTAGAGTTTAGGGTTTAGGGTTTAGGGTATTGGGTTTAAGGTTTACGGTTTGGGGTATGGGGTTTAGGGTTTAGGGTTTCAAGTATAGGGTTTTAGATTTTGGGTTTAAGGTTTGGCATTTGGGGTTTAGGGTTTACGATTTTTTGTTTATGGTTTAGGGTTTTGGGTTTAGGATTTAGAGTTTAGGGTTTTGGGTTTTGGGCTTAGGGTTTTGGGTTTAGGGTTCAGGGTTTAAGATTTTGGGTTTATGGTTTAAGGTTTAAGGTTTAAGGTTTAGCGGTTAGGATTTATTGTTTAGGGTTTAGGGTTTGGGATTTCGGGTTTTAGATTTAGAGTTAAGGGTTTACGATTTACGGTATGGGATTCAGCGTTTAAGGTTTAGGAATTAGGGTTTGGGCTTTTGGATTTGGTGTTTAAGGTTTAGGGTTTAGGGTTTAGGGTATGGCGTATTGGGTTTAGGGTTCAGGGTTTTAGGTTTAGGGTTTAGGGTTTTAGATTTCAAGATTAGGGTTTGGCGTTTAGGGTTTAGAGTTTAGGATTTGTAGTTTAGGGTTTACAGTTTACGGTTTAGGGTTTGGGGTTCTGGATTTAGAGTTTATGGTTCGGGATGCAACGTTAAGGGATTATGGTTTAGGATTTAGGGTTTAGGGTTTTGGATTTAGAGTTTCAAATTTAGGGTGTAGGGTTTACGTTTGGGGGTTTTGGATTTAGAGTTTAGGGTTTAGGGTTTAGAGTTTTGGATTCAGCATTTAGGGTGTAGGGTTTTGGGTTTAGGGTTTTGGATTTAGATTATAAGGTTTAGTGTTTAGGGTTTAGGGTATTGTGCTTAGGGTGTGGTACTTAGGGTTTAGGGTTTAGGTTTTGGGGTTTAGGATTTAGAGTTAAGAGTTTACCGTTTCAGATTCAGATTTTAGGGTTTGGGGTTTTAGATTTAGAGTTTAGGGTTTAGGGTATAGAGTTTAGGGTTTAGATTTTGGGTTTAGGGTTTGGCATTTAGTGTTTAGGGTTTAGGATTTGGTGTTTAGGGTTTGGGTTTTAGGGTTTAGGCTTTAGGCTTTAGGGTTTTAGGGTTTCGGCTAAGGGTTTAGGGTTTAGGCTTTAGGGTTTAGGCTTTAGGCTTTAGGGTTTTAGATTTTGAGTTTATGATATAAAGTTTAGGGTTTAGGGTTTAGGGTCCACAGTTTGCGTATTTGGATTTATTGTTTCAGCTTTAGGGTTTGGGGTTTCAAATTCAGCGTTTAGGGTTTATTGTTTGGGGTTTAGGGTTTGGGGTTTTGGAATTAGAGTTTAGGGTTTAAGGTTTCGGATTTAGCATTTAGGGTTTAGTTTTTAGGGTTTGGGGTTTTGGAGTTAGAGTTTAGGGTTTGGGGTATTGGTTTATGGTTTGGGGCTTACGGTTTAGGTTTATAGATTTTGGATTTAGTGTTTGGCATTTAGGGTTTAGGGTTTGTTGTCGACGATTTAGGGTTTAGGGTTTACGGTTTACAGTTTTGGATTTAGGGTTTACGGTTTGGCATTCAGCATTTAGGGTATATGGTTTAGGGTTTGGGGATTTCGATTTAGAGTTTAGGGTTTTGGATTTAGGGTATTGGGTCTAGGGTTTAGGGTTTGGGGTTTAGGGTTTAGGGTTTTAGATTTTGGGCTTAGGGTTTGGGTTTAAGGTTTAGGGATTGGGGTTTAGGGTTTGTTGTTTAAGGTTTAGGGTTTAGGGTTTGGGATTTAGGATTTAGGGTTGGGGGTTTTATATTTATACTTTAGGATTTAGGGTTTAGCATTTTGGGTTAGGGTTTAGGGGTTAGCATTTAGGGTTTAGGGTTGGTTGTTTAGGGTTTAGGGTTTAGAGTTTAGTATTTAGTGTTTAGGATTTAGGCTTTAGTGTTTAGGGTTTAGGGTTTAGGGTTTAGGGTTTGGGGTTTGGGGTTTTCGATTTAGAGTTTAGGGTTTTGGATTTAGAGTTTTAGGTTTTGGGTTTTGGGTTTAGGGTTTAGGGTATGGGGTTTAGGGTGTAGCGTTTAGGGTTTTAGATTTTGGGTTTAGGGTTGGCATTTAGAGTTTAGGCTTTAGGGTATTGGGTTTAGGGTTTAAGGTATCGGGTTTCGTATTTGGGGTTTTATACTTTTGGTTTAGGGTTTGGCGTTTAGGGCTTAGGATTTAGAGTTTAGGGTTTTGGGTTTAGGATTTAATGTTTAGTGTTTAGGGTTCAAGGTTTAAGGTTTTAGGTTTAGGGTTTATGATTTAGGATTTAGGGTTTAGGGTATAGGGTTTAGGGTTTAGGGTTGAGGTTTTACGGTTTTGGGTTTTGGATTTAGAGTTAAGGGTTTAGGGTTTACGGCTTGGGATTCATTATTTAGGGTTTAGGATTTAAGGTTTGGGGTTTTGGATTTAGAGTTTAGGGTTTAGGGTTTCGCGTATAGAGTTTGGTGTTTAGGGTTTTAGATTTTAGGCTTAGGGTTTAGGGTTTGGGCTTTATGGTTTAAGGTTTTAGATTTTGGGTTTAGGGGTTGCGTTTAAGGTTTAGGGTTTAGGGTTTGATGTCTATGGTTTTGGGTTTAGGGTTTGGGATTTAGGATTTATAGTTTGGGATTTTGTATTTATAGTTTAGGGTTTAGGGTTTAGGGTTTAGCGTTTGGTGTTAGGGTTTAGGGCTATAGATTTTGGTTTTAGGGTTTGGCATTTAGGGTTTTGGGTTTGTTGTTTAGGGTTTAGGGTTTAGGGTTTAGGGTCTAGGGTCTAGGGTCTAGGGTTTAGGGTATAGGGTTTTGGATTTGGGGTTCAGGGTTTGGGGTTTTTGATTTAGAGTTTAGGGTTTTGGATTTAGAGTTTTGGGTATTGGGTTTAGGGTTTAGGGTTTATGGTGTAGCGCTTAGGGTTTGGCATTTCGAGTTTAAGCTTTAGGGTATTGGGTTTAGGGTTTAGGATTTAGGGTTTCAGGTGTAGGGCTTAGGGTTTAGGGTTTCATATTTGGGGTTTTATATTTTGTGTTTAGGGTTTCGCGTTTATGGTTTTGGGATTGGGGTTTAGGATTTAGAGTTTTGGGTTTTGGGTTTGGGGTTTAGGTTTTGGTGTTTTGGATTTAGACTTAAGGGTTTAGGGTTTACAGTTTGGGATTCATCGTTTAGGGTTTTGGATTTAGGTTTAGGTTTAGCGTTTAGTGTTATAGATTTTTGGTTTAGGGTTTCGCATTTTGGTTTTAGAGTTTAGGATTTAAAGTTTAGGGTTTACGGTTTAAAGTTTAGGGTTTTAGGTTTAGGGTTTAGGGTTCGGGGTTTTGGGTTTTGGATTTAGAGTTTAGGATTTTGGGTTTAGGGTTCAGGCTTCAGCATTTAGTGTTTGGGGTTTGGGGTTTTGGATTTTGAGTTTAGGGTTTAGAGTTAGTGTATTTGGGTTTAGGGTTTAGTGCTTAGGCTTTACAGTTTTAGGGTTTTGGATTTATAGTTTAGGGTTTCGGATTAAGCATTTAGGGTTTGGGGTTTTGGATTTAGAGTTTAGGGTTTGGGGTTTATGGTTTAAGGGTTAGGGGTTTTAGATTTTAGGTTTAGGGTATGGCGTTTTGGGTTTAGGGTATAGCGTTTGGGCATTAAGATTCAGAGTTTAGGGTTCAGAGTTTAGGATTTAGGGTTTTGGATTTAGAGTTTAGGGTCTAGGGTTTAGGGTTTAATGTTCAGGGTTGAGGATTTACGATTTACGATTTAGGGTTTTTGATTTAAAGTTTAGGGTTTAAGGTTTAGCATATTGGGTTTATAGTGTGGGGTTTAGGGTTTGGAGTTTAGGAGTTAGGGTTTAAGGTTATAGGTTTTGGGTTTAGGGTTTAGGGTTTGGTGTTTAGGATTTAGGGTTTACGGTTTACGGTTTAGGATTTAGGCTTTAGGGTTTGGGGTTAGGGTTTTCGATTAAGAGTTTAGGGTTTAGGGTTTAGGGGGTGGATTCAGCATTTAGGGTTTAGGGTTTGGGATTTAGAGTTTAGGGTTTAGGGTTTAGGGTATTGGGTTTAAGGTTTAGGGTACGGGGTTTAGGGTTTAGTATTTCGGGTTTAGGTTTTAGGATTTTGGGATTAGGGTTTGGCATTTAGGATTTAGGGTTTAGGGTTTGTTATTTAGGGTTTAGGGTTTAAGGTTTAGGGTTTAGGGTTTAGGGTTCATGGTTCAGGGTTTAGGATTTATGGTTTGGGATTTATGGTTTAGGGTTTGGGGTTTTGGATTTAGAGTTAAGGGTTTACAGTTTACGGTTTGCGATTCAGTGTTTAGGGTTTAGGATTTAGGATTTTGGGTTTAGGGTTTACGGTTTGGCATTTTGGACTTAGAGTTAAGGGTTTACGATTTACGATTTGGGATTCAAGGTTTAGGGTTTAGAGTTTAGGGTTTGGGGTTTGGGGTTTAGAGTTTAGGGTTTAGGGTTTAGTTTGGTGGGTTTAGGGTTTGGGGTTTTTAGTGTAGAGTTTAGGGTTTGGCATTTAGGGATGAGGGTTTAGGATTTAAAGTTTAGGGTTTCGGGTTTAGGGTTGTGGGTTTAATGTTCAGGGTTTAGAGTTTTGGAATTAGGGTTTAGGATTTAAGGTAGGGTTTGTTGTTTAGGGATTAGGATTTCGGGTTTCGGGTTTGTTGTCTAGGGTTTAGGGTTTAGGGTATAGGGTTTTGGGTTTAGAGTTATGGGTTTGGGGTTTTCTATTTAGAGTTTAGGGTTTATTGTTTAAGGTATGGGGTTTATGGTTTAGGGATTTAGGTTTTGGGTTTTAGATTCTGCGTTTAGGGTTTAACATTTAGGGTTTACGGTTTTACGGTTTGTTGTTTATGGTTTAGGATTAGAGTTTTGGGTTTTGGGTTTAGGTTTTAAAGTTTAGGGTTCATGGTTTAGGGTTCAAGGTTTAAGGTTCTTGGTTTACGGGTTAGGGTTTATCATTTATTGTTTATGGTTTAGGGTTTAGGGTTTATGGTTTAAGGGTTAGGGTTTAGAGTTTGGGGTTTAAGGTTTAGGGTTTGTGGTATAGGGTTTAGGGTTCAGGGTTTTAGATTTTCAATTTAGGGTATGGCATTTAGGGTTTACGGTATAGCGTTTAGGCATTAAGATTCAGAGTTTAGGGTTCAGAGTTTAGGATTTACGGTTTTGGATTTATAGTTTAGGGTCTAGGGTTTAGGGTTTAAAGTTCAGGGTTAAGGATTTACGGTTTACGGTTTAGGGTTTTTGATTTAGAGTTTAGGGTTTAGGGCTTAGGGTTTAGGATTTAGCGTATTGGGTTTAGGGTGTGGGGTTTAGGGTTTAGAGTTTAGGAGTTAGGGTTTAGGGTTTTAGGTTTTGGGTTTAGGGTTTAGGGTTTGGTATTTAGGGTTTAGGGTTTAGGATTTAAAGTTTAGGGTTTACGGTTTACGGTTTAAGCTTTAGGCTATAGGGTTTGGGGTTTGGGGTTTTTGATTTAGAGTTTAGGGTTTAGGGTTTTGGGTTTGGATTTAGCATTTAGGGTTTAGGGTTTAGGCTTTTCGGTTTTCGATTTAGAGTTTAGGGTTTAGGGTTTAGGGTATTGGGTTTAAGGTTTAGGCTATGGGGTTTAGGGTTTAGTGTTTCGGGTTTAGGTTTTAGGATATTGGGATCAGGGTTTGGCGTTTAGGATTTAGGGTTTAGGGTTTGTTATTTAGGGTTTTGGGTTTAGGGTTTAGCATTTAGGGGTTAGGGTTCGGGGTTTAGGGTTTAGGGTTTAGTGTTGAGGGTTTAGGATTTATGGTTTAGGGTTTAGGGTTTTTGATTTAGAGTTAATGGTTTACGGTTTACGATTTGCGATTCAGCATTTGGGGTTTAGCATTTAGGATTTCAAGTTTAGGGTTTAGGTATTAGGGTTTGGGGTTTTGGGTTTGGCATTTTGGATTTAGAGTTAAGGGTTTGCGGTTTAAGATTTGGGTTTCAAGGTTTAGGGTTTAGAGTTTAGTATTAGGGGTTTTGGATTTAGAGTTTATGGTTTAGGGTCTAGGGTTTAGTTTGGTGGGTTTAGGGTTTGGGGTTTGGGGTTTTTAGTGTAGGGTTTAGGGTTTGGCGTTTATGGTTTAGGATCTAAAGTTTAGGGTTTAGAATTTAGGGTTTTGGGTTTTGGGTTTAGGGTTCAGGGTTTCGGATTTAGGGTTTAGGGTTTGTTGTTTAGGGATTAGGATTTTGGGTTTCGGGTTTGTTGTCCAAGGTTTAGGGTTTTGGGTTTTGGTTTCAGGGTTTGGGGTTTTTGATTTAGGGTTTAGGGTTTAGGGTATTGGGTTTAGGGTTTAAGGTATGGGGTTTAGGGTTTAGGGATTCAGGTTTTGGGTTTTAGATTCTGGGTTTAGGGTTTAACGTTTAGGGTTTTGGGTTTATGGTTTGTTGTTTAGGGTTTGGGGTTTAGGATTAGAGTTTAGGGTTTTGGGTTTAGGTTTTAAAGTTTAAGGTTCTGGGTTTACAGTTTAGGGTTTAGCGTTTAGGGTTTAGCATTTATGGTCTATGGTTTATGGTTTATCGTTTAGGGTTTGGGGTTTTGGATTTAGAGTTAAGGGTTTACAGTTTACAGTTTCAAATCCATCGTTTAGGGTTTAGGGTTTAGGGTTTGGTGTTTTGGATTTAGAGTTTTGGGGTTAGGGTTTAGCGTATTGGGTTTAGGGTTTGCCATTTAGAGTTTAGGGGTTAGGGTTTTAGATTTCGGGTTTAGGGTTTAGCGTTGAAGGTTTGGCTTTTAGGATTTAAACTTTAGGGTTTACGGTTTACAGTATACGGCTTTGGGTTTAGGGTTTAGGGTTTATGATTCAGGGTTTGGGGTTTTGGATTTAGAGTTTAGGGTTTAGGGTTTAGGGTTAGGGATTTAGCATTTAAGAATTATGGTTTAGGGTTTAGAGTTTGGGGTTTACTGTTAAGGGTTTTGGATTTAGAGTATAGTGTTTAGGGTTTAATGTTTTTGGTTTAGGGTGTAGGGTATGGGGTTTAGGGTTTTGGGTTTTGGATTTTGGATTTAGGGTTTGGCATTTGGGGTTTACAATTTACGATTTATTATTTAGGGTTTAGGGTTTACAATTTACAATTTAGGGTTTAGGATTTAGCATTTAGGGTTTTGGGTTTAAGGTTCAGGGTTTAGGATTTTGGGTTTAGGGTTTAGGGTTTAATGTGTTAGATTTTGGGTTTAGGGTTTGGCATTTAGGGTTTAGAGTTTAGGAATTAAAGTTTAGGGTTTACAGTATAGGGTTTTGGGTTTGGGGTTTAGGGTTTAGGATTCAGGGTTTGGGGCTTTGGATTTAGAGTTTAGGGTTTAGGGTTCGTGATTCAGCATTTATGGATTATGGTTTCGGGTTTAACGTTTGGGGTTTAGGGTTTCAAATTCAGCATTTTGGGTTTTGGATTTTGGGTTTGGGGTTTTGGGTTTTGGGTTTAGGGTTTAGGGGTTAGAGTTTAGGGTTTAAGGTTTAGAGTTTATGGTTTTAAATTTTGGGTTTAGGGTTTGGCATTTAAGGTTTAGGGTTTAGGATTTGGCATTTAAGGTTTAGGGTTTAAGGTTTGGGGTTTGGGGTTTAAGATGTAGAGTTTAGGGTTTAGAGTTTAAGGTTTAGGGTTTTGGATTAAGAGCTTAGGATTTAGGGTTTACCGTATTGGGTTTAAGGTGTAGGGATTAGGGTTTTAGATTTTGGGTTAAGGTTTTAAGGTTTGGGGTTTGGGGTTTGGGGTTTAGGGATTGGGGTTTAGGGTTTAGGTTTGGCATTTAGGGTTTAGGATTTTGGATTTAAGATTTAGGGTTTACGGGTTAGGGTTTAGAGTTTAGTGTTTAGGGTCTAGGGTTTGGGATTCAGCATTTAGGGTTTATAGTTTAGGGGTTAGCGTTAGGGATTTTGGATTTTGAGTTTCGGGTTTGGGGTTTAGGGCTTAGGGTTTAGGGTTTAGGTTTTAGAGTTTTGGATTTAGGTTTTACCTTATTGGGTTTAGGGTGTAGGGTTTAGGGTTATAGAATTTGGGTTTAGGTTTTAAGGTTTAGGGTGTAGGGTTTAGGGTTATAGAATTTGGGTTTAGGTTTTAAGGTTTAGGGTTTAGGGTTTAGGGTTTAGGGTTTGGAGTTTAGGGTTTAGGGTTTGGAATTTAGGGTTTAGGGTTTTAGATTTAAGGTTTAGGGTTTACGGGTTAGGGTTTAGAGTTTAGTGTTTAGGGTCAAGGGTTTGGTGATTTGGATTTAAAGTTTAGGGTTTAGGTTTTGGGATTCAGCATTGAGGGTTTATATTTTAGGGGTTAGGTTTTGGGATTTTTTATTTAAAGTTTAGGGTTTAGGGTTTAGGGCTTAGGGTTTAGGGTTTATGTTTTAGGGTTTTGGATTTTGGAGTTTAGGGTTTAGGGTTTAGGTTTTAGGGTTCACAGTTTGAGGTTTTGAATTTAGGGTTTAGGGTTTACGGTTTAGGGTTTGTTGTTTAGGTTTTAGGATTTAGTGTTTCGGGTTTGTTGTGTAGTGTTTAGGGTTTAGGGTATAGGGTTTTGGGTTTAGCGTTCAGGGTTTGGAGTTTTCGATTTAGACTTTAGAGTTAAGGATTTAGGGTATTGTGTTTAGGGTTTAGGGTTTAATGTATAGGGTTTAGGGTTTAGGGTTTAGGGTTTCGGGTTTAAGGTATACAGTTTGTTGTTTAGGGTTTAGGGTTAAGGATTAGACTTTAGGGTTTTCGGTTTACTATTTAAAGTTTAGGGTTTAGGGTTTAGTGTTTTTGGTTTACAGTTTAGGGTTTAGGATTTACGGTTTTAGGTTTTGGGTTTTGGGTTTGGGATTTTGGATTTAGAGTTAAGGGTTTACGGTTTACGGTTTGGGATTCAGCGTTTAGGGTTTGAGGGTTTTTATTTAGAGTTTAGGGTTTAGGGTTTAGCATATAGGGTTTAGGGTTTAGGGTTTTGAATTTAGAGTTTAGGGTTGAGGGTTTAGGGTTTTAGATTTTGGGTTTAGGGTTTAGAGTTTATTATTTAATGTTTAGGGTTTACGGTTTACAGTATAGTGTTTTCGGTTTATGGTTTAGGATTAAGGGTTTGGGGTTTGGATTTAAAGCTTAGGGTTTAGGGTTTAGGGTTCGGGATTCAGCATTTAGGGATTATGGTTTAGGGTTTTGGGTTTGGGGTTTAGTGTTAAGGGTTTTAGATTTAGAGTTTAAGGTAGGGTATTGGGTTTAGGGTTTAGGGTATGGGGTTTAAGGTTTAGGGTTTAGGGTTTTATGTTTCGGATTTAGGGTTTGGCATTTGGGGTTTAGGGTTTACGGTTTGTTGTTTAGGGTTTAGGGTTTAGGGTTTAGAGTTTGGGGTTTGGGGTTTAGGATTTAGCAATTAGGGTTTTGGGTTTAGGGTTTAGGGTTCAGGGTTTAGGATTTTGGGCTTAGGGTTTAGGGTTTAGAGTTTAGTATTTAGGATTTATGGTTTAGGATTTATGGTTTTGGGTTTAGGGTGTTAGATTTAGTGTTTAGGGTTTGGCGTTTAGGGTCTAGAGTTTAGGATTTTAAGTTTAGGGTTTGCAATATAGGGTTTTGGGTTTGGGGTTTAGGGTTTAGGATTCAGGGTTTGGGGTTTTGGATTTAGAGTTTAGGGTTTAGGGTTCGGGATTCAGCATGAAGGGATTATGGTTTCAAGTTTAGGGTTTGGGGTTTAGGGTTTTGGATTCAACATTTAAGGTTTTGGGTTTGGGGTTTTGGGATTAGGGTTAAGTTTTTAGGGGTTGGTGTTTAGGGTTTAGGGTTTAGGATTTTGGGTTTAGGGTTTGGCGTTTTGGGTTTAGGGTTTGGCATTTAGGGTTTAGGGTTTAGGGTTTGGGGTTTGGGGTTTGGGGTTTAATATTAGAGTTTAGGGTTTAAAGTTTAGGGTTTAGGGTTTAAGGTTTAGGGTTTTGGATTTAGGGCTTAGCGTTTAGGGTTTAGCATATTGGGTTTACGGTGTAGGGTGTAGGGTTTAGGGTTTAGGGTTTTAGATTTTGGGTTTAGGTTTTAAGGTTTGGGGTTTAGGGTTTAAGGTTTAGGGTTTAGGGCTTAGGGTTTAGGGTTTAGGATTTAAAGTTTAGGGTTTATGGGCTAGGGTTTAGAGTTTACGGTTTAGGGTCCAGGGTTTGGGTATTTGTATTTAGAGTTTAGGGTTTAGGGTTGGGGATTTAGTGTTTAGGATTTATAGTTTAGGGGTTAGGGTTTTGGGTTTTGGATTTAGAGTTTAGGGTTTCGGGTTTAGGGCTTAGGGTTTAGGGTTTAGGTTTTGGGGTTTTGGATTTTGGGGTTTAGGGTTTAGGGTTTTGCATTTAGAGTTTAGGGTTTAGGGTTTACGGTTTACGGTTTTAGATTTTTGGTTTAGGGTTTGGCATTTAAGGTTTAGGGTTTGGGGTTTAGGGTTTAAGGTTTGGCGTTTGGGGTTTATGGTTTGGGGTTTTATGATTAAGAGTTTAGGGTTATGGGTTTAGGGTATAATGTTTAGGGTTTGGTATTTAGGGTTTCAAATTCGACGTTTAGGGTCTAGGGTTTAGGGTTTGGGGGTTTGGATTTAGAGTTTAGAGTTTAGGGTTTAGGGTTTATTATTTAGCATTTAATGTTTTGGGTTTAGGGTATAAAATTTAAGGTTTAGGGCTAAGGGTTCAGGGTTTTGGGTTTAGGGTTTTGGGTTTGGGGTTTTGGATTTAGATTTAAGGTTTTCGAATTTATAGTTTGGGATTCAGTGTTTGGGGTTTAGGGTTTGGGGTTTTGGATTTAGAGTGTAGGGTTTAGGGTTCACAGTCTAGGGTATTGGATTTAAGGTTTAAGGTTTAGGGTTTAGGATTAAGGGTTTAGGGTTTAGGTTTTAGGGTTGGTGGTTTTGGAATTGGAGTTTAGGGTTTACGATTTACGGATTGGGGTTTGGCGTTTAGGGTTTAGTGTTTGGAGTTTTGGTTTAGGGTTTAAGGTTTTAGATTTAGGGTTTAGGGTTTAAGGTGTAGGGTGTAGGGTTTAAGGTTTATGGTTTAGGGTTTCGGATTCAGCCTTTAGGGTTTAGAGTTTGGGGTTTGGGATTTAGATTTTAGGGTATAGGGTTGAGGGTTTAGGGTTTGGTGTTTGGGGTTAAGGGTTTGCGGTTTACTTTTTGGGATTCAGCGTTTAGGGTATAGGATTTAGGGTTTGGGGATTTGGATTTAGAGTTTACGGTTTAGGGTTTACAATTTGGATTTTGGGGTTTAGGGTTTTAGATTTTGGGTTTAGGGTTTGGGGGTTAAGGTTTAGGGTTTGGGGTTTTGTATTTATAGTTTAGGGTTTAGGGTTTAGGGGTTAGGGGTTAGGGTTTCGAGTTTGGCGTTTAGGGTTTAGGGTTTTAGATTTTAGGTTTTGGGTTTGGCATTTAGGGTTTAGTGTTTGTTGTTTACAGTTTAGGGTGTGGGGTTTAGGGATTAGGTTTAGTGTTTAGAGTTTAGGGTTTTGGGTTTTGGGTTGTGGGTTCAGGGTTTGGGGTTTTCGATTTAGAGATTAGGGTTTAGGGTTTTGGATTTAGAGTTTAGGGTATAGGGTTTAGGGTTTAGCATATTGGGTTTAGGGTGTAGCGTTTAGGGTTTGTGGTTTAGGATTTAGGGTTTTAGATTTTGGGTTAATAGTGATTAGAAAAACAGTGATTAGAGACGGACGAATCCGTCTCTAATAATGAGAAAATCCGTGTCTGATACAATGAGACACGGACTTTGCCACGGACCGATGTTCGTGTCCAAAAACTTGGTTCCTAAAACTTAGAGAGGGACTTATAAGTCCGTGTCCAATTAGGCACGGAAAATTCGTGTGTATGTCATTAATGCCCGTCTCTGTTCCAATTTGCAAAATGTGACTTTGGAGACGGATCAGAGACGGATTAATGGAATTTCGTGTTTGATCCGTCTCTAATTCGGATTTTTGAGTTTGCTAATTAGAGATGGATCAGAGACGAAAATCCTTTTATCCATCTCTGTTCCTTCTCTAATTCCATATTCGAGACTTTTTCTTAGATACGGATAAAAGGATTTCCGTCTCTGATCCGTCTCTAAACCAATTTTTTAAAATGAACTTTAGAAACATATCAAAGACAGAATTTCTACTTCCGTCTCTGATCCGTCTCTAGTAGCTATTTTTTTCTGCTTTTAGAGACGGATCAGAGATGGAAGACTGAAATTTCGTCTCTGATCCGTCTCTAAATACATTTTCTGGTACTATTTTTAGATACGGACCAGAGACGGAAAATAAGAAATCTGTCTCTGATCTGTCTCTAATTGATACAAGTTGTTTTTGACTTTTTCATTTTTAATCCGTCCTAAATTGATGCAATTTTCATGTAAGACTGTACTATTAATACCGAATAAAAGCACAAGTTTATAAACAATACTTAATACCAATAATTTCATAAGTTTCCAAGCAAATAAAAGAAAAATATCACAAGTCTAAAAATATTATAAGTTTGTAAACAGTACTTAGTAATAAAAAGTAGCACAAGTCTCTAAATAACTAGGGTGGAGGAGTTGATTGCTGCGCTTTTGATCCTACATTTCCCTTGGCAATGCGTTCAACTTGCAACTGGTAAAACAACTAAGCAATCAAACGGTCATGCTCCGCAACGTTATCACTATAAGTTGTTATCATTTGTGATTGCTCCTCAACATTTTGTTTTAAAACATCAGTTACACCTTGATGCTCCTCAACTTGCTTTGCCAAGCATCGATCTAACTCAGCTTGGAATTGAGGATGAAGCCATGACTCCGGTCCACTAGACATCTCAACAGATGAGCTATCGACATCAGGTGCTTCTAATCCTACAACAAACACATGCCCTTTCTTGTTCTTTCCACCCACAACTTCTAACCAAATGGCATTATCTTCCTCTTTAGATATTCCATCAATACCATTGGCCAATGCTTGAGAAGTTTTTAGTTCCTTAATTCTATTATATTCTTCGTGCAAATAAAGTTGTTTGGAATTAGTTAGCAAATTGGAGGGAAAACAACAAAATATTCAATATGCAATATTTGTAGGATTTAAAGGAAAAACACTAACTTCACTAATGTACACTACATACATACAGTACCAATATTTCTTAATGCTTCAAACACAATCTCTCACACATAAGAAAACTCCATATCTTTTCTTAATACTTTCCTTTTACACTTGGCGTGTGTCTACCATATTTGAATCCCAACCAAGATGTGGATTATAGACTTAAAAGTATCAATAAAATTCTTATGCATGCTAATTAGACATTGTTCAAACAAGGGCATCAAAATTCCTCAGGGAAAAAAATTGCTAGACAATTAAAATCTAAAACCAAACAGAATTACTGATAATATTAAGGGAAATCCTGACTCAAATGTGCTAGGAACCCAACACAACAGAGAAAACAATATAGAACAAACCTAAACATTAAACACTCAGCCAACAGCACACCAAAACATCTCACAACACTCAAACGCACAAAATGTCAAACAGAAAAGGAAATCACAGCGCAGTCTATCACATGGCACATTAATACAATCTAATGTTGCATTCCTTTTTTTACATGCATAAAGCACTTGAATAGTAATAAAAGGTCTTCTAAGTCACTTTTGAAAAATAATACTTACACAAGCATCTACAACCCTCTTGTTGACAAACTCTCCGTTAGCCTTTCTTTTGTGCATGCGCTCATATAACTCGAACATTGTTGGGTCCTTCCCTAATTCCTTCTTATATTATTATGACAAATATGACCAATCAACTATCGATCAAATAAGATATAAAATTAAATAACTACACCATTGTTAGAATAATAAATTTTTACCAGCCTTCTTTTGTGCTCTGATACGGGAATTGAGCTGCAGTTGTGTAATGTCCCGACTTTCACAGACGCTCGATTCATCTTTGCTTGTTCTCTCTTTGCTTTAAAAGCCACAGTTTGCCATGCAGCCAGTAATTCTTCATATAGATTTTCGGGAATCCACAAAGGCCGAGGCTTACCATTTTCCATATTAGTTTGTGTCATACTCATTAAAGCTTTGAGTCACTCTTTACCTTGATGCTCCCAATTTTCCCTTATTTGCCTTTCAAATTGTGGGAGCCACTTGTATTTTTTCTGCATATATAAGTGAATACTTTGTTTAAAGAGAATTTGTATTCAGAGCTTAGAAATCAAAACAATATAAGTAGAGTGAAACTAACCGCCCATTCCCCAAACTAGATGTTTTGGACTTCAGGTGGTACTTTCGTCCAACACTCGTATGGCCTCTCAAATTTTCCTTCAATAACAGTTGTTATCTCTCTTATGGAATTAATTACCGGGTCAAAGCTGCAAGTTTCAACAAGTGGTTAATAAAAAGCATAAATGTGTATACATCCCCACATGTGTTAAAAAAATGACTACAAATAAGTTTATACTTACGTCTTTTTATCGGGATAAATCCATGTTTTGTCATCTGTAGGATCTTTTCCCCAAGATCTACCGTAAAGATGTGGTGGTTGTTCATTATCAATTTGGGGCTCTTCATTGTCATGCTGGGGATTAGAATGCACAAAAGAATGTGGAGACGGCGCAATAGGTGGAGAAGGCGAAATTGGTGGAGAAAGGGCAGTAGGTGAAGGCGCAATAGTGGGTGGAGAAGGTACAACAATGGGTGGATCCATTATTCCTCGAATCCTTGAATGGCCCCCACCTCGAGTTGTGCGCCCTCTACCACCACCTTGACTTGATCGACCACTAGACATCTGTAAAGAAGAAGCATTACATATCAGAAGCAACAATCAATATTAATTCCAAGAGCTAAATTGAGTTAAAAAACAATCAATGTTAATTCCAAGAGCATAACATTGTGAGTTATATAATTTGAGTAAACAATGATCAATACTTATTTCAAAAGCATTAAAAGAAGCATAAGACAATACAAAAAGAGTTAATTATATAATTTGAGTTAATTCCAAAAGCATTACAAAATCCATAACATTTTGAGTTCCTCTACATTTACAAGACTATTCTTAAGGTTCATCTTCATCCCCTATATCATCTTCAGTAAGTAGGTCTTCCTCTCCATCAGTCAAGGTTGAAATAAACTCCGGTTCATGTTCAGAAAGTTCTTGATTGATAACCAACATATTAACTTCTTCATATGCAGCTTCATGATCATGTAATTTTGGAAGCTCGTCAATCTCAATATTTGTTGGCTTGATTTCCTCTATCTCATCACCCTGATATTACTTCATTACCAACTTCAGCACTGGGTGCATCAATTGTGGACCTTGCTTTCGTTTTAATGACTGCCATCCAATTAATCTTATCACGTGCCATAGGAAAAGGTGCATAATAAACTTGCTCCGCTTGTTGTGCAAATATAAATGGATCGTATTTATTGTACCTTCGTGTTTCTTCAATTTCAACAATTCCCTTATGGATTTTGATGCCACGATTCAAAGTTTGATCAAGCCTTTCGCAATTGAACAATGTTATATGCTTCACTGGTGATCCCCCTATGTATTCTAATTGGATTACTTCTTTAAGTATGCCATAGTAATCACTTTCCGATTATCCATAGCCACTTCCCCTAATGCAAACACCACAATTTACTGTTGACTTGTGTTGGCTCAACGCTTTTGTGTGGAACTTATAGCTATTAACAAAATAGAAAGGCCATGAGCATGCCATTTTCTTAGGTCCCCAAGAAATGTCTTGTATAAATTGATCAATCACATTATTGTCTTTGTTTTGAACCTATTTGTCAAAAAGGTATACAATGTAAGCACACTCTAGACAACTATTAATGTTACAAGATTTGAAAGTTGCAATAACATCTTACATCTTCTTGAAACCAAGTAAGAAATTGAGAAACAATCGTTTGATCCACCTCAGCATTTGTTAACTGTGGTGCATATCTTCTTATACCCACGATGTATAAACTGCAGTCACATACGTAAGGTTAACTAAACTTATTCCATGATTAGTTTATCGTTGAAAGTAGGTTTTAATAGCATGAAACTTACTCTAGATACGGCTGCACTTCATCACAATTTTCAAGAACATATCTTGTGGCCGCTGCCATTTCCTTGTCTGTTAAGATCCGTATACTTTCTTTTCCAGTTGTGCGTCCGAGATAGTTAAAAATAGACACAGATTCATTCGTGTCCTCACCACCACCATCATCATTCCTTTGAACCCTTGTCATTCTTGAGGAGACATGTGACTCAAAATAATGAGAGCAAAAAGTGGCAGTCTACTCAATGATGTAGGCCTCACATATTGATCCTTCAAAACGAGCTTTATTCTTAACTTTCTTCTTCAAAGTGTGCAGGAACCTAACATTCCATTATACATGTCAATAAAGATATTTTTTATTGTAATGCATGCATATAAAAGTTATAAAATATTTTTCATTACCTCTCAAATGGATACATCCACCGATATTGAACTGGTCAACCAACCCTTGCATCATACGGTAAATGAATTGGGAGATGCTCCATTGAGTCAAAAAAACCTGGGGGAAAGTTTTTTCCAATTTGCACAATATCACTACAATATTTTCTTCCAACAATTTCAACTGATCCTCTTGCAAGGTAGTTGAGCAAATATTTCTGAAAAATTGACTAAGCTCAGTCAGAGAATTCCAAACAACTTCCGGAAGAGAGTTAAAAGAAATTGGAAGTAAACGCTCCATGAAAACGTGACAGTCATGGCTCTTTAGCCCATGCAACTTGGCTTCCTTAAGGTCAACGCATCATGCTAAATTAGAAGCATAGGCATCAGGGAGCTTTAGATTTTTTACCCATTCACAAACAACACGATTTTGATCTACATTTAACGCATATTGTGCCTTGGGTTTGAAAAGATTACCATTGCAATCCACTAATTCTAATTCTCTACGTCGACAATACTCTTTGATGTCCATCCTTGATTTTTCATTGTCTTTTGTTTTACCCTTTGTGTCCATCACAGTGTTAAATACATTGTCAGATATGTTCTTGTCAATGTGCATGACATCTAAGCTATGTCGAATCAAATTAGTTTCCCAGTAAGGTAACTCCCAAAATATGCTCTGCTTGGTCCAATTGTGTGTACGACAATACCCATCTATGTCGGGCAAAGACCCATGCTCAGTAACCTTGGGAAGATTAGACACTCATTCTGAAACCTGGGTACCATTTAATCTCTTAGGTCGTGGCGATTGCTTAACTCTGTTTTTTTGAAAGGAAGTCTTATTTCTCCTATATTGATGATCCTCAGGTAGGAAATGGCGATGATAGTGAAAGAAAGATGTCTTTTTACCATTCTTGAGAATGAATGCCTTCAACTCCTCCATACAAACACGGCATGACAATTTACCAGCAGTCATCCAACCTGACAACATGCCATATGCTGGAAAGTGATTAATAGTCCACATAAGTGCTGCCCGCATTTGAATGTTTTGTTTTAATGAACTGTCATATGTCTAGACACCCTCCTCCCATAGCTGCTTTAGTTCATCGATTAAAGGTTACAAGCAAACATCTATGTTACCTTTTGGATTTCTAGGGCCAGGGATAATCAATGACAAAAACATATACTCTTGTTTCATGCACATCCATGGCGGAAGATTATATGGCGTGACAATGACAGGACAACAAGAGTAGTTTTTTCCAGATTGTCCATAGGGTGTAAAGCCGTCAGCACAGAGACCAAGCCTTACATTTCATGGATCTGATGCAAAGTCAGGGTAAGTTTCATCAAACTTCTTCCATGCCTCTCCATGGGATGGGTGAGATAAAACACCTGGTTCTCGACAATTATTATGATTCCACCTCATTTCTGCAGCTGTCCATGATGAAGTGAATAATCTCTGAAGTCTAGGCATCAATGGTAAGTACCGCATCTGCTTATTTGCCACATTCTTGTATCGTCCATGACTGCCTCTTCTTACCTTGTACCTAGCACACTCGCAAAACTTGGATTGGGTTTCATTCAAGTCATCTTTGTAATATATCATACACCCATTAGGACAACAATCAATTCTCTCATAACCTAGCCCTAATTTTGACACTAATTTTTTGTCCTATACAAATCTTTAGGCATTCGATTATCTTGCGGCATTATCTCTTTTGACCATTGCAAGATCTCAATAACGCACTGCTCTAGCAAGTTGTAGTCAGCCTTCATGCTTAGAAATCTAATTGCTGCCGATAGTTCAGAGTGATTAGAACACCCATCCCACAAAGGAGCTTGTGCAGCAGAAAGCATATCATAGAAACCTCAAACATCAGGATTCGGTGGCTCCTCTACATTAGGTTGAAAGTTTGGCCCTGCATTGGGTTGAAGGTTTGGCACTGCTGCATCTAACATCATCGTCTCGAGCCGATTAGATTGTTCCCCTTAATCTCCATGACCATCAAATTGGTCATGTAATGGTGGCATGGTCAACTGAGGGGCTCCTAGCAACCCTTCCCCGTGAGAGGTCCAATGAAAATAGTTGTCCTTAAATCCATTCATATACAGGTGCTCCTTAACCATATCAACAATGACAATTTTGTTATTTTTACACTTCGTACAAGGACATCTAATCTTTCCATTGCTCACAAAGATTTCCAATTGACAAGCATGGGCAAGAAACTCCTCGACACCATTCATAAATTCAGTAGTAAACCGAACTCGACCAGGAAACACTCTGTTGTACATCCATTGTCGAGATTCACACAAATCCATACTTTGTTCCTAAGAAGTGATGAAGTTTAGTGTCAAAACTTCATCTGGTAATGCAAATGAAGTATAATCTAAATCAAAAAAAATATGTCAAAAGGACAAATAGTTACTACTAGGGTAACTAAATTCCAAGAAAATAATGGCTAAATTGAAATAGTCAAAAGGACAAATAGTTACTACTATGTCAAAAGGACAAATAAACAGAACTCTTCTACTTTTCTATAATGTGTTGAAAGTGATCATATAACAACATTAACATATTAAAAACTAACACTCTTCTACTTTTCGATAATGTGTTGAAAGTGATCATATATCAACGTTAACATATTAAAAACTAATTACATAAACCAACACCTTCATGTAGTAAAAGAGGAAGATAATTTCTCTGTCTTGATAATGATTGGAAGGAAAGAAATAAGTATATGAGAAAAATGCTTGTCACAATTAAGAAGTATATATATGTAAGAATTAATTATGAAGTAAAAAAAAGGATATGGAGCTTCTAAGAGAAACAAGGACTTTTGTCCTTTCATCTATATTAAAGACAAAACACACTTGTATGTTCTATTAAATAGATTTTTTTTTTTCATCAAGTTTTTTCAATACATCTATGACATGTGAAAAAACATTTTATGTTAGTAAAAAAATCATTCTATCTATAATTAGTTAAGACACTATGGGCGCATATGAAATTAAGGTACCCCATATTAAGAATGAGATAGGCATATTAAGAATGAGATAGGCATCAAGGTGCCCCATATTATACAGTACTATGCACATATATTATATAGAGAGAATTATCAATTTGATAGTTTTTGAGCATTGAACAACATACCAAGAACCAGAACATGGCGACACCTATCGGCAACAGGCCCTGTTACATCCTGACCCACCATTCATAACCGAAGAACTTGGGCTTAACATTAGTTGAAATTGAAAATGGGCTTATTAGGCCTTATAACATAATGCTGAGATTCAAATCATGATAGAGAAATGAGGATAATGATAATTACATATATGCAATGCAGGAAAGGCATCAATCTTAATCTCAAATTACAAGGGGCAGTGGTAGTGTGTACAAGAGAGAATGATTCAGGTGGTTAAGGCACCGCAATCATAGCAGTGACAATCTCTAAGCATTCTTCTGTATGATGAATAGGAAGCACAATAACAAAATTGGCACAAAGAAAAGTAGTGGCAAGTCTAAACTGGTAAAAGAAGGTGGAGCATCTGTCCCAAACATAGCATTTCAAATGTTGTAGAGTAATTAAATTGGCAGGGTAATCAAGATTGAAGAAAAGAATATATACAAAACTATATCAGGCTATGGATTTATTTTAGCAAACTATAATTGTGAAAAGAATCTATTACCACTATTTGACCCAAGATCTCCAAATGGGAAAAGAGAGTATGCAGTGGGATTTTATTGTAATGGATGATCTCCAAGTCACATCTTGTAGTTCCACTTCCAGTCTATCGGTTCTGCAAAAGTTAAATGTACCATTAGAAGATTTGGTGGAGCATGACTTGTGCATTGGGGAGAATGAGGTAAGACTTGATTTTGGAAGGAAATAGAAATAGAAAGTATTCAAATATTGAAACTAGCTTAGTGAGAATTTATAAGATAACATGAAATAAGTTTTTCGTAAAAATATGTATTTGGGCCTTCATTCACAAAAGCAATAACTAAATAATAAATATTAAAAGAAATTGAATTTAATTTGCGTGGGGTGCAAGAGGAGGGTTGACTCCACAACAACTATATATATATATATATATATATATTTTTACTGAATAATTTCTGCCATGTCCTGCAGATTGATCATGAAGAAATGATTTCAAGCATGAAAGATCTGAACTCCAAAATTAAGAGACTCAGTGAAAGTGTTGATTATAAAACTGAGTTCTTACATACTGAATTGTATATGGCGATACAAAATTTGTCTTTGCCAAAGTGCTTCTGAAATAATCAAGAAAAGCTAGAAAACCATGTAAGCACACAAACTAAACTAATATATTATTTGAATAATCTGTTTTTTTTAAATGAATATTTTGGGTATTGAAGATCCTATTTTCTTCATTGAATTCTGCAGAAGTTGAATTTCCAGATGCTGCATATGAACAAAAACTTGGGCCAGGAGAAGCGATTGCTAAGAGAGATAAATGTGAAGGAGCATATTGCCTCATTTGAATTTTAGGGGATGGCTTCATTTCAAATGGAAGCTCGCTAATAGAACAGTTATATAAATGTTCTTATATGGAGAGGTAATGCTTTTGCTTATTACACTGTGGCAGATGGCTATAAGATGCTTTGGCATCAATATAATAGTAATTATAGTAGTAGGAATAATTGGCATTGGTTTTTGAAATAGAGTTATCTGGAAGCTGATGAATGAAGCTTTACCTTCTAATGATGTGCTCAAGAAACATCATATTCCATTACAGCAGAATGTTTGCTGTCTCTGCAATATGGAAGAGGAATCTCCCATATTTCTTTTGCACTGTGAATTTGCAAGGGTTATTATTATAAGCTTTGGAATAAGTGCTGGTGTTAGAACCTCTAATATTCAGACTACTTCCATTCTTCAATATTGGATAATGGAAATCTGTATGATGCTCTGAGGATTTGGAGTCACAATATAACCTTCTCCTTATCTTCACTATGCTTGAAAACATATGGTATTCCAGAAATAAAAAGAAAAGAGAAGGTAAAAAAGAATGGTAAAAGAAGTGCAATCATTTTGGCCAATGAAAATAGGTTATTTATAAAGAAGGATAGGGTGGGAATTAATATTCTAAATCAGGGGGACTCCTTAATCATCATGTCAGTAAAAAAATAAAAGAAGGAGATACTTCTTAGGAATACAGGTTGTAAATGGCCTTTGGAAAAGAATTGTATGCCAGAGTCGGATTTCTGCAGAATAGTGGCAGAAAATGATGCTATGCTTTAAAAGAAATATTCATTATATATAAGAAATCCTTCTTCCCATGGTACTATAATTATGATGGCAAGTCTCCATTTTTAAGTTGATTAGGATGACTTGTTTGAAATATAGATGCAAAAGATATAATAAAATTTGATATTCCAATCCTACATCATTATTTTAAAATTTAAAATATTGATCACTTGGACCCATCCTCCATGGTCACAAACATGTAAGGACAAACCACAGTTTGGGTTCATTGTGTTAGTGTAGCTATATCCGTGTGCGGCTGAGAGAAGAAGGAAACAAAGCAGAGAATATTGGGGAGCGATAATCAAAATTCCCAAAGGTTTCAGCCACCAAATAACCTATGCTTTCTTCTGTGTCCAACTCAAGTAATAACCTCTGTTATTATTATTAGACCATTGCATCATGGGTGTGCTTACTACGCTAGTTTAGTTGACTTGGACAACGACTTAGCAAGACTTTGATAAATGGGTGTCATCAAATAGAAATAAAAAAGAACTCAAAATTTCGAAACAGAACTCCATTCTCTCCCTCACGCTCGACAAAATCCAATAATCAAATAGAATCCCTATTTATAAGAAAAAACTCTACTAAATCTATGTTAGTTTCCATTACTATGTTCTGTAGTCCATTCAACCGAGAAGTAATATCTAAGAAAAACCGAGAAGAGACGAACAAGAGAAGCAAAGAAGAGAGCATAAACCCTCGTTGTCCGTCCCTAAATCCGTTTCTAAATTAACAAAATATTTTTATGTGTTTTTTTTCTTCATTTGGAGACAAATTCAACACAGAGTTGAGACGAATTAGGCATTGACAATTTTCCATCTCTATATTCTATCTCTGATCCTCTGTTTTCTTGTAGTGGTTTAGGGTTTAGGGTTTAGGGTTTAGGATTTAAGGTATCGGGTTTACGCTTTACGGTTTGGGGTGTAGGGTTTAGGGTTTAGGATTTAGGGTTTGGGGTTTAGAGTTTATGTTTTAGGGTTTTGGATTTATAGTTTAGTGTTTAGTGTTTTGGGTTTAGGGTTTAGGCTTTTCGTTTTAGTGTTTAGGGTTTTGGGTTTTGGGTTTCGGGTTTAGGGCTTTAGATTTTGGGTTTAAGGTTTGGCGTTTAGGGTTTAGGGTTAAGGTTTGTTTTTAGGATTTAGGGTTTGGGGTTTAGGGTTTGGGATTTAGAGTTTAAGATTTTGTGTTTAGGGTTTAAGGTTTAGGGTTTAGGGTTCAAGGTTTAGGGTTTAGGGTTTAGAGTTTAGGGTTTAGGATTTGGGGTTTACGATTTAGGGTTTAGGTTATGGGGTGTTGGAATTGGTGTTAAGGGTTTAGGGTTTACGGTTTGGGATTCAGCATTTAGGGTTTAGGATTTTGGGTTTGGGGTTTTGGATTTAGAGTTTAGGATTTAGGGTTTAGCGTATCGAGTTTAGGGTTTAGGGTTTGGGGTTTAATGTTTTGGATTACGATTTAGGGTTTTGGGTTTAGGCTTTAGTGTTTAGGGTTCAAGTTTTGAGGTTTTTGATTTAGAGTTTATGGTTTATGGTTTAGGCTACGGGATTGACCGTTTAGGGTTTATAGTTTACAGTTTAGGGTTTGGGAATCATTTTTTAGGGTTTAGGGTTTAGGGTTTGGGGTTTTGGATTTATAGTATAAGACTTAGGGTTTCGGGTATAGGGTTTTGGGTAATTGGTTTAGAGTTTAGGGCTTAGGGTTTAGGGTTTAGGTTTGGGGTTTTGGATTTAGAGTTTAGGGTTTCGGATTGAGCATTTAGGATTTAGGGTTTAGGGCATATGCATTTTGAGTTTAGAGTTTATGGTTTAGGGTTTAGGGAATTGGGTTTAGGGTTTAGGATTTGGGCTTTAGGCTTTAGGGTTTAGGGTTTTAGATTTTGCGTTTAGGGTTTGGCATTTAGAGTTTAGGGTTTAGGGTTTAGGATAAAGGGTTTAGGGTTTAGGGTTTAGGTTTTAGGATTTAGGATTTTAGGTTTAGGGTTTAGGGGTTAGGGTTTAGGGTTTAGGGTTTAGGGTTTTGATTTTTGGATAAAGTGTTTTGGGTTTAGGGTTTACGGTATTGGGTTTAGGGTTTGGGGTTTGGGGTTTAGGGTTTTAGATTTTTGGTTTAGGGTTTGCGTTTAAGGTGTAGGTGTAGGTTTAGGGCTTGGGGTTTAGGGCTTAGGGATTAGGGTTTAGGGTTTAAGGTTTAGTGTTTAGGGTTTGGGGTTTTGGATTTATAGTTTAGAGTTTAGGGTTTAGGGTTTGGATTCAGCCTTTAGGGTTTAGGGTTTAGGCTTTTGGATTTAGTGTTTAGGGTTTTGGGTTTCAGGTTTAGGGCTTTAGATTTTTAGTTTTGGGTTTAAGGTTAACAGTTTCTTTTTTTGGGTTTAGGGTTTGCGGTTTAGAATTTATAGTTTTGGGTTTTGTGTCTAGGGTTTACAGTTTAGGGTTTAGGATATGGGGTTTAGGGGTTAGGGTTTGGGGTGTTGGATTTAGAGTTAATGGTTTAAGGTTTACGGTTTGGAATTCAGCATTTAGGGTTTAGGACTTATGGTTTTGTGTTTGGATTAAGATTATAGGGTTTAGGGATTAGGGTTTAGGGTTTGGGGATTAGGGTTTTGGGTTTAGGGTTTAGGATTTAAAGGTTAGGGTTTACGATTTTGGGTTTTGGATTTAGGCTTTGGGATTTAGGGTTCGGGGTTTAGGGTTTTGGATTTAGAGTTTAGGGTTTATGGTTTAGGGTACAGAGTTAACCGTTTAGGATTTAAGGTTTAGGGTCCAGGGCTTAGGGCTTAGGGTTTAGGATTCAGCTTTTAGGCTTTAGGGTTTAGGGTTTAAGGTTTGGCATTTTTTATTTATAGTATAGGATTTAGGGTTTTGGTTATATGGTTTAGGGTGTTGGGTTTAGGGTTTTGAGCTTAGGGTTTCGGGTTTAGGATTTAGGTTTTGGGGTTTTGTATTTAGAGTTCAGGGTTTAGGGTTTAGGGTTTCAGATTCAGCGTTTAGGATTTATGGTTTAGGGCATCTGCATTTAGAGTTTAGGGTTTATCATTTAGGGTTTACGGTTTGGGATTCAACGTTTATGGTATAGGGTTTAGGGTTTCGAGTTGTAGATTTGCAATTTAGGGTTTAGGGTTTAGGGTATTGGGTGTAGGGTTTTGGGTTTTAGATTCTGGGTTTAGGATTTGGCGTTTAAGGTTTAGGTTTTGGGTTTAGGGTTTAGCGGTTAGGGTTTAGGGTTTAGAGTTTGGGGTTTTGGATATATAGTTTAGAGTTTAGGGTTTATGGTATGGATTCAGCCTTTAGGGTTTAGGGTTTAGGCTATTGGATTTAGTGTTTAGGGTTATGGGTTTTGGGTTTCGGGTTTAGGGCTTTAGATTTTGGGTTTAGGGTTTGGGATTTTTGGTTTAGTGTTAACGGTTTGCTTTTTAGGGTTTAGGGCTTTCGGTTTAGAATTTAAAGTTTTGCGTTTTGTGTTTAGGGTTTAAAGTTTAGGATCTAGGGTTAACAATTTAGGGTTCAGGATTTAGGATTTGGGGTTTAGGGTTTGGGGTTTTGGGTTTTGGATTTAGAGTTAATTGTTTAGGGTTTACGATTTGGAATTCAGCATTTACAGTTTAGGATTTAGGGTTTGGGGTTTTGGATTTTGAGTTTAGGGTTTAGGGTTTAGGGTTTCGGGATTAGGGTTTTGGATTTAGCGTTTTGGATTTAAAGTTTTGGGTTTACGGTTTTGGGTTTTGGGTTTAGGCTTCAGGATTTAGGTTTCAGGATTGAGGGTTTTGGATTTAGAGTTTATGGTTTATGGTTTAGGGTACATGATTGAGCGTTTAGGGTTTAGGGTTTCGGGTTTAGGGTTTAGGGTTTGGCATTCACCTTTTAGGGTTTGGGGTTTCGGGTTTTAGATTTAGAGTATAGGATTTTGGGTTTCGTGTATAGGGTTTAGGGTATTGGGTTTAAGGTTTAGGGCTTAGGGTTTAAGGTTTAGGTTTTGGGGTTTTGTATTTAGAGTTTAGGGTTTAGAATTTAGGGTTTCAAACTCAACATTTAGGATTTAAGGTTAACGATTTAGGATTCAGCGTTTAGGGTGTGATGTTTGGATTTATAGTTTAGGGCTTAGGGTTAAGGGTTTCAGGTTTTAGATATAGAATTTAGGGTTTAAGGTTTTGGATTTAGAGTTTAGGGTTTAGGGTATTAGGTTTAGGGTTTAGGGTTTAGGGTTTGGGGTTAGGGTTTAGGGTTTAGGGTTTAAGGTTTGGGGTTTGGGGTTTTGGATTTATAGTTTAGGGTTTAGGGTTTTTTATTTTTAGATTAGGGTTTGGCTTTTAGGGTTTAGGGTTTAGGGTTTAGGGTTTAGGCTTTGTTGTTTAGGTTTTAGTGTTTATGGTTTGGGATTTAGGATTTTGCATTTTGGGTTTTGGGCTTAGGGTTTAGATTTTGGGTTTAGGGTTTGGCGTTTAGGGTTTAGGGTTTGAGGTTTATGTTTTGGATTCAGTGTATGGGTTTAGGGTTTAGTGTTTCGGGTTTCGAGTTTTGGGTTTAGGGCTTAGGGTTTAGGGTTAGGCTTTCGAGTTTAGGGCTTAGGGTTTTGGGTTTTGGGTTTACAATTTGGGATTCAGCATTTAGGTTTTAGGGTTAATGGTTTAGTGTTTGGGGTTTTGGATTTAGGGTTTAGGGTTTAGGGTTTTCGATTTTTGCATTAGGGTTTGGCATTGAGGGTTTAGGGTTTAGGGTTTGGGTATTAGGATTTAGGGTTTGGGGTTTTGGATTTAGGGTTTAGGGTTTAGGGATTAGGGTTTACGGTTTAATTAAGGTTTAGGGTTTCAGGTTTAGGGCTTAGGGTTTAGGGTCTTGGGTTTAGAGTTGAGTGTTTTGGGGTTTAGATTTAGATTTTAGGGTTTAGGGTTTTTGATTTTGGGATTAGCCTTTGACATTTTGGGTTTAGGGTTTAGGGTTGGGGGTTTACTGTTTAGGGTTTTAGTGTTTATGGTTTGGATTTAGTGTTTACGGTTTAGGGTTTAGGGTTTAGGGTATGGGGTTTAGGGTATGGGGTTTAGGGTTTAGGGTTTAGCATTTTAGGTTTCGGATTTAGGGCTTAGAGTTTAGGGTTAGGGTTTCAGGTTAAGGGCTTAGGGTTTGGGTTTAGGGTTTAGGATTTGGGATTCAGCATTTAGGGTTTAGTGTTTCGGGTTTAAAGTTTAGTGTTTCGGCTTTATGGTTTAATGTTTAGGGTTTGGGGTTTTGGATTTAGGGTATGGGGTTTTAGGTTTTGGGTTTTGGGTTTAGGGTTTCCGATTTGGGATTCAGCCTTTAGGGTTTAGGGTTTAGGGTTTAGTAATTGGGGTTTTGATTTAGAGTTTTGGGTTTAAGGTTTAGAGTTTCGGGTTTTTGATTTTGCTATTAGGGTTTGGCGTTCAGGGTTTAGGGTTTGTAGTTTAGGGTTTACAGTTTAGGGTTTCGGATCTCGGATTTAGGGTTTTGGGTTTGGATTTAGAAATTAGGGTTTAGGGTTTAGGGTTTTAGATTTTGTTATTAGGGTTTCGCGTTTGGGGTTTAGGGTTTAGGATTTAGAAATTAGGGTTTCAGGTTTAGCGATTAGGGTTTACGATTTACAGTTTAGGGTTTCGAGTTTAGGGTTTAGGGTTTAGGGTTTAGGGTTTACGATTTGGGATCAGAATTAAGAGTTTAAGGTTTAGGAATTAGGGTGTTCGGTTTAGGGTTTAAGGTTGAGGGTTTGGGGTTCAGGGTTTAAGGTTTTAGATTTTGGATTTAGTGTTTGGCATTTAGGGTTTAGGGTTTATAGTTTAAGTTTTAGGGTTTTGGGTTTGGGGTTTTGGATTTACAGTTTAGAGTTTAGGGTTTAGAACTTAAGATTTTGGGTTTAGGGTTTGGCATTTAGGATTCAGGATTTAAGTTTTTGGTTTAGGGTTTATAGTTTAGGCTTTTAGGTTTCGGGTTTCGGGTTTAGGGTTTAGGGTTTCGGGTTTTGGATTTAGAGTTAAGGGATTTGGGTTTAGAGTTTAGATTCTACATTTAGGGTTTAGGGTTTAGGTTTATAGTATTGGATTTAGGTTTAGGGTTTAGTGTTTCGGGTATGGGGTTTAGCATTTAGGGTTTAGGGTTTAGGGTTTAGGGTTTAGAGTTTAGGGTTTTATATTTTGAGATTATGGTTTGGCATTTAGGGTTTGTGATTTAGGATTTAGGATTTAGGATTTTGGATTTAGAGTTTGGGAATTAGGATTTTGGGTTTTGAATTTTGAGTTTAGGGTTTAGGGTTTATCGTTTAGCATTTAGGCTTTAGGGTATTAGATTTAGGGTTTACGGTTTAGGGTTTAGGGTTTGGAGTTTAAGGTGTATGGTTTTAGATTTTCGTTTTTGGGTTTGGCGTTTAGGGTTTAGGATTTGGGGTTTAGGGTTCAGGGTTTGGGTTTTTCATTTAGGGTTTAGGGTTTAGGGTTTATCGAATTCGGTTTAGGGCGTAGGGTTTAGAGTTTGGGTTTTAGTTTAGAGGGTTTTAGATTTTGGGTCTAGGGTTTAGTGTTTGGCATTTAAGGTTTAGGGTTTAGGATTTAATGTTTAAGGTTTAGGGTTTAGGGTTTTGGATTTAGAGTTTAGGGTTTAGGGTTTATGATTTGGAATCAATGTTCATTGTTTAGGGTTTGGGGTTTTGGAATTATACTTTAGGGTTTGGGGTTTAGGGCTTAGGGTTTACTGTTTTGGGTATGGGGTTTAAGGTTTAGTGTTTAGGGTTTAGGGTTTAGGCTTTAAGGTTTCGGGTTTTGCGCTAAGGGTTTATGTTTTGGGGTTTAGGGTTTACAATTTGGGATTCATCGTTTAGGGTTTAGGGTTTAGTGTTTGGGGTTTTGGATTTAGAGTTTAGGGTTTAGGGTTTATGATTTGGAATCAATGTTTAGTGATTAGGGTTTGGGGTTTTAGAATTAGAATTTATGGTTTAGGGTTATAGGCTTAGGGTTTTGGTTTAGGGTTTAGTGTTTAGGGTATGGGGTTTAAGGTTTATGGTTTAGTGTTTAGGGTTTAGGATTTAGGCTTTAAGGTTTCGGGTTTAGCGCTTAGGGTTTATGGTTCTTGGTTTAGAGTTTACGATTTGGGATTGATCGTTTAGGGTTTAGGGTTTAGTGTTTAGGGTTTTTGGATTTACTGTTTAGGGTTTTTCATTTTGGGATTAGGGTTTGGCATTTAGGGTTTTGGGTTTTGGGTTTGTTGTTTAGGGTTTCGAGTTTAACGTTTGGGATTTAGGATTTAGGGTTTTGGGTTTTCGAATTAGAGTTTAGGGTTTAGTGTTTGGGATTTGGGTTTTTGGTTTAAGGTTTAGGGTTTAGGGTTTGGGGTTTTAGATTTAGAGTTTATGGTTTAGGGTATTGCCTTTAGGGTTTAAGGCTTAGGATTTAGGGTTTAGGGTTTTGGAATTTGGTTTTAGGGTTTAGGGTTCACGATTTGGGATTCAGCTTTTATGGTGTAGGGTTTAGTGTTTGGGGTTTTAGATTTAGAGTTCAGGGTTTAGGATTTTTGATTTTGGGATTAGGGTTTACCGTTTAGGGTTTAGGGTTTAGGGTTTGTTGTTTAGGGTTTCGAGTTTATGTTTGGGATTTCAGATTTATGGTTTTGGGTTTTGGAATTAGTGGTTAGGGTTTAGGGTTTGGGATTTGGGGTTTAGGCTTTAGGGTTATTGATTTTTGGTTTAGGGTTTGGCGTTTAGGGCTTAGGGTATAGGTTTTAGGGTTTAGGGTTTAGGGTTTAGGGTTTTGGATATAGAGTTTAGGGTTTTTGATTTTGGGATTTGCGTTTGACGTTTAGGGTTTAGGGTTTAGGGTTTAGGGTTTAGGGTTTGGGATTTAGGATTTAGTGTCTAGGGTTTTAGATTTAGCGTTTAGGGTTTAGGGTTTAGGGTTTTGGGTTTAGGGTATAGGGTTTACGATTTAGGATTCAGCGTTTAGGGATTACATTTTGGGGTTTAGTGTTTGCGGTTTTGGATTTAAAGTTTAGGGTTTAGGGTTTAGGGTTTTAGATTTTGGGATTAGGGTTTGGCATTTAGGGTGTAGGATTTGTTGTTTAGGGTTTGGCATTTAGGGTGTAGGATTTGTTGTTTACGGTTTAGGGATTAGGATCTCGAATTTTTGGTTTAGGGTTTTTGATTTAGAGTTTGGGGTTTAGGGTTTAGGGATTAGTGTGTAAGGTTTAGGGTTTACGGTTTGGGGTTTAGGGTTTAGGATTTAAGGTTTTAGATTTTGGGTTTAGGGTTTGGCATTTAGGGCTTAGGGTTTATGGTTTAGGGTTTGGGGTTTGGGGTTTGCAATTTAGGGCTTAGGGTTTAGAGTTTGATTTTGGGACTAGGGTTTAAAGGTTAGTGTTTGGGGTTTAGGATTTAGGGTTTAGGGTATTAGGTTTACGGTTTAGGGTTTAGGATTTAGGGTTTAGGGTTTAGGGTATAGGGTTTAGGGTTTAGGATTTGGGATTCAACGTTTAGGATTTAGGGTTAGTGTTTCGGGCTTCGGATTTAAAGTTTCCAATTTACGGTTTACGGTTTTTGATTTTGGGATTAGGGTTTGGCGTTTAGAGTTTAGGGTTTGTTGTTTAGGGTTTCGGGTATAGGGTTTGGGATTTAATATTTAGGGTTTGGGGTTTTGGATTTAGAGTTTAGGGTTTAGGGTTTAGGGTTTAGGATATTGGGTTTAGGGTTTAGGGTTTAGGGTTTAGGGTTTTAGCTTTGGCATTTAGGGTTTAGGGTTTAGGATTTAAGGTTTAGGGTTTAGGCTTTACGGTTTAGGGTTAAGGGTTTAGGGTATAGGGTTTGAGGTTTTGAATTTATGGTGTGAATTCAATGTTTACAGTTTAGGGTTTAGGGTTTTGGGTATGGGGTTTTTGATTTAAAGTTTAGGGTTTAGGGATTAGGGTTAAGGGTTTAGGGTATGAGTTTTAGGGTGTAGGGTGTAGGGTTTAGGGTTTCGAGTTTCGAGTTTAAGGCTTAGGGTTTAGGGTTAGGGTTTCGGGTTTACGGTTTACTTTCTGGGAGTCAGCATTTAGGGATTAGGGTTTAGGGTTTGGGGTTTTGGATTTAGAGTTTAGGGTTTAGGTTTTAGGGTTTAGGGTTTTTGATTTTGGCATTAGGGTTTGGCATTTACGGTTTAGGGTTTTGGGTTTTGGGTTGAAGGTTTAGTGTTTTGGGTTTGGGTGGAGGGTTTTGGGTTTAGGGTTTGGGGTTTGTTGTTTAGGGTTTCAGGTTTGGGATTTAGGATTTAGGGTTTAGGGTTTAGGGTTTAGGGTTCCAGGTTTGGGGTTTGGGGTTTGGGGTTTTGAATTTAGAGTTTAGGGTTTATGGTTTTTATTTTGGATTAGGGTTTGGCGTTTAGGGTTTAGGGTTTATGCCTTGTTGTTTAGGGTTTAGGGTTAATGGTTTGGGATTTAGGATTTTGGGTTTTGGGTTTTTTGTTTAGGCTTTAGGCTTTAGTGTTTTAGATTTTGGGTTTAGGGTTTGGGGGTTTAGATTTAGGGTTTAGGGTTTAAGGTGTAGAGTTTTAGGTTTTGGGTCTTGGGTTTAGGGTTTAGGATTTTGGGATTTGGGTTTAGGGTTTAGGTTTTAGGGATTGGGGTTTATGGTTTGGATTCAGTGTTTAGGGTTTATTATTTAGGGTTTTAGATTTAGGGTTTAGGGTTTAGGGTTTGCGTTTAGGGTTTACGGTCTAGGGTTTAAGGTTTAGGTTTTGTGTTTTGGGTTTAGCAAATTGGGTTTAGGGTGTAGGGTTTAGGGTTTATTGTTTTGGGTTTAGGGTTTAGGATTTAAGGTTTTGGGTTTAGGATTCAGGGTTTGGGGTTTTGGATTTAGAGTTTGGGGTTGTGGATTTTGAGTTTAGGGTTTTGGGTTTATGGTTTGGAATCAGCATTTAGGGTTTAGGGTTTAGGGTTTTGGGTGTATGATTCAGGGTTTGGGGTTTAGGGTTTAACGTTTAGGGTATGGGGTTTTGAGTTTTAGATTTTGGGTTTAGGGTTTAGTGTTTGGCATTTATGGTTAAGGGCTTAGGGTTTAAAGTTTATGGTTTAGCCTTGACAGTTCATGGTTTAGGGTTAGGGTTTATGGTTTGGGGTGTTGGATTTAGAGTTTAAGGTTTGCATTCAGTGTTTATAGTTTAGAGTTTACGATTTGGGATATTGGATTTAGAGTTTAGGGTTAAGGGTATAGGGTTTAGGATTTACGGTATGGGGTTTAGGGTTTACAATTTACGATTCATCGTTTAGGGTTTAGGGTTTAGTGTTTAGTGTTTGTGGTTTTGGATTTAGAGTTTAGGGTTTAGGGTTTATGATTTGGAATCAATGTTTAGTGTTTAGGGTTTGGGGTTTCGGAATTAGACTTTATGGTTTAGGGTTGTGGGCTTAGGGTTTTTGGTTTAGGGTTTACTGTTTAGGGTATGGGGTTTAAGGTTTATGGCTTAGGGTTTAGGGTTTAGGATTTAGGCTTTAAGGTTTCGGGTTCAGCGCTTAGGGTTTATGGTTTTGGGTTTAGAGTTCGTGCTCGAGGGGATTCTCCTTTGAGGATCAAGGATTACGAGGTGCCTCCGAATCCTCGAAGGAATGCACCACGGTCAGGCGGTTCTCCGCATCTACCAATGGATGCTTAATTTTAGACCGCTGTTTTTGCGGTTTTGTAACTTCGCGACGATAGACCCCTTGTAATTTTGGGGCGATAGACCCCTTATGTGAATATAATGAAATTTTGAGCACGAGAGTTGGTCAATCGTATTGACTTTCATATTCTTTTAAACAGATAGCGTAAATGTCTCGGAACTGAGACGAGTTAGTAGTACATTTGTCTAGGGACTAAGACAAGGCAAGAGGCATTCGTCTTGGGATTAAGACGTAGTGAAGTGCCTGCGAGCTTGGCCTTTGGACTAAGGCGCAAAGAAACATTATTAACTAAGACATAGTAAAATATTTCTTGAGGCTGCAAGCGTTCCAAGTATTTGGGACGTGTTCACCCGTTAGGTGTGCTAACTTGTATACGTTGTGCGAGGCGATGCCAATAACCCTGTACGGGCCTTCCCAATTAGGGGCGAGCTTGCCGTGTAGGCGGTCGCGCCTATTGTTTATCGCTATACGCATTACCAAGTCGCCTCTTTCAAATTTACAGGGTCGGACGCCCCGATTGTATTTTAGCGCTAGCAGTTCTTTGTATGTGATGTTTCTAAGTGCCGTCGCTTCCCTTTGTTCTTCGACCGCGTCTAGGCTGACGAATAGGCTTTCCGGATTTGAATCAGAGTAGTTGAGCACCCAATCTGAGGGAACTCTGATGTCGGCTAGGACGATTGCTTCCTGCCCGTACGTCAGAGCAAAAGGGGTTTCTCCTGTGGCCATGTGTATTGTGGTTCTATATGGCCAGAAGACCGATGGGAGCTCATCCACCCATCCTTCTTTGGCGTTTGTCAATCGCTTTCGTAGCCCCTCGAGGATGATATGGTTTGCTCTCTCCGTTTTCCCATTGGTCGCCGGGTACTCGACTTAAGTGGTTCCGGGTCGATGCTCCATTCTTTGCAGAAATGATTGAACTTCTCGCTAACGAATTGTCTTTCGTTGTCGGTGATCAACGTCTACGGGGGACCAAAGCGGGTGACAATGTTCCGCCAAAGGAAGTTTTGAACGTTCTAGAATCCAATGGTGGCCAAGGGTTCGGCTTCGATCCACTTGGTGAAGTAGTCGACAGGCACGACGAGGAATTTTTGTTGGAGCGTGCCCTGAGGGAGGGGGCCCAGGATATCCATGCCCCACGTGTCGAACGACCATGGGGATTCGATGGGCTTTAGCTAACCCGGTGGTTGGTGAATAAATGCGGCGTGGCGCTGACATTGTTGGCCAATAAAATCCGGAGCGTAGAGCCCATTTTCGGAGGGCTCCTGCGGACTGATATGTGCCGCATATGCCTTCGTGGATTTCTTGTAGCATGTAGCTTGCTTCTTTAGCCGAGATACACCGGAGGTGTGGGGATGAAAATCCCTTTTTGTATAGGTCGTTCCCCCAAACAAAGTATCGAGCTGCTTGCGTCCTGATTTTTTGGGTGAGTTCTTTGTCTGTAGGCAGGGTGCCCGCCGTTATATATGCCCAGATGGGGGCAATCCAGGAATTGTCGACTGTGATCGGCAAGACTTCTAGGTTTATGCTTGGGGGGGGAAGCGTGGTTCGCAAGACCGTCTTAAGTCCCGATTGGCTCGGTGTCGTGGCTAATTTGGAGAGGGCATCATCTTTGGTATTCTGGTTTCGGGGGATCTGTCTGATCATGACGGATTTGAACCTGCTGATTTGTTATGTGGCACGCTCCACATATTTGATGATAGTGGGGTCCTTTGGCTCGAAGTCTCCATTTAGTTGTCCAACTACTTGTTGTGAATCGCTGAATAGCTTAACCTTTGAAGCGCCCATGTCGTAAGCTATCGCTAGTCTGGCTATGAGTGCTTCATATTCAGCTTGATTGTTGGAGGCTGGGAACGTGAAGCGCAGAACTTGTTCCACTTTGATTCCATCGGGGCTCTCTGTGATGATGTCGGCGCCCGCGGATTTCCCGGTTGAGGAGCCGTCTACGTAGACTAGCCATGGGGATTTTTCTGGTTGTGGCTCAATTGACTCGTAGTGATTTGAAGCCGGGGCGTCCCCCTCAAGGCGTTCTAATGGAGTCATTTCAGCGACGAAGTCTGCCAAGGCTTGGGCTTTGATAGCTCGGCGAGGCTCATATTGAATGTCGAACTCTGATAGCTCGACCGCCCAGTTTGTCATTCACGCTGCTAAGTCTGGCTTTTGTAGTATTTGCCACAGAGGTTGGTCAGTTCGGACCAAAATCGTGTGTTGCTTGAAGTAGGGTCGAAGCCTTATGGCCGAGTGGACAAGAGCAAGTACGAGCTTCTCCACCTGTTAGTACCGAAGCTGGGCTCCCTGCAAGGCGTGGCTTGTGTAGTAGACTGGGAAATGTTCGACTCCTTCCTCCCTTATGAGTGCTGAGCTTACAGCATGGTCGGTGGTAGCTAGGTAAAGTATGAGGGTTTCCCCATTGACCGCCTTGGCCAACACTGGAGGTTTGGCTAAGTAAGCCTTGAGGTCCTGGAAGGACTTTTCGCATTGCTCAGTCCATTAGAATGTTGGTGCTGTCTTTAGAATTTTGTAGAAGGGAAGGAATCGGTCGACCATTCGTGATAAGAATCTGTTGAGGGCCGCTAACCTTCTGTTCAACCTCTGTACTTCTTTCACCGTTCGTGGCGGTTCCATGTTGAGAATGGCTGCGCATTTGTCCGGGTTGGCTTTGATTCCTCGCTGTGTGATCATGAATCCCAGGAATTTTCCCGCTGATACGCCGAAAGCACATTTTGTTGGATTCAGCTTCATTTGGTGCGTCCGCAAAACCAAGAAGAGTTCTTCCAGATGCGCCAGGTGTTATTCAAGCTCCATGGATTTGACTACCATGTCGTCCACGTAGACCTTGAGGTTTCGACCTATTTCTTCTCGGAAAATGATGTCCATCATCCTCTGATAGGTGGCCCCTGCATTCTTTAGTTCGAAAGGCATGACTCTGTAGCAGTAGATGCCTTTATAAGTGATGAAAGAGGTCTTTTCCTGGTCCTTTGGGTTCATCTGGATCTGGTTGTACCCTGAGAAGGCGTCTAAGAAACTTAGCACCCGGTGCCCGGCCGTCCCATCGACTAGTTTGTCTATGTTCGGGAGCGGGTAAGCATCCTTTGGGCAGGCTTTGTTCAGATTGGTAAAGTCTACGCACATTCGCCATTTCCCATTCGCTTTCTTGACCATCACCACGTTCGACAGCCAATTGGGGTACTGTGATTCGTGTATGAAGCCGGCGTCAAGGAGCTTTTGCACCTCTTCATTGATTGCTTGCTGACTTTCTTCACCGAAATGCCGTTTCTTCTGGATCACGTCGGGTCTGTCTCTGATGTTGTGGGAATGGCATATGAGCGCATGATTTGTCCCTGGCATGTCCGCGGCGGTCCAGGAAAATACATCCTGGTACTGGGTGAGCAATTCTTGGAACTTATTTTGGGTCGTCAGGCCGAGGAGAGCTCCTACGCGGACTTCCTGTTTGTTCGCCTGGTCTATGCAGATGCTCACAAGGTCCTCCGTAGGCTGCGGCCTGGCTCCGGGGATTTCGTCTCCCAGGTCCACTATCTCAGGGGGCCTCGCGGCGAGGCTCTCGTCTTCGCTAGTAGCGGGTCGGTCGGTCACATAACATATGTGGGCTTTCGGATCTGCCCGTACTTCTGCGATGCCGACCAGCGTAGTAAATTTCATCACCATATGTGCTGTGCATATGATGACTCGAAGCTTGCTCAGGGTCGGTCGACCTAGAATTGCATTATATGTCGATAGTGTCGTTGATATGGCGAATCTCACTTGAGTGCAGACGACCTTGGGTTGGGCGCCTAGGGCGAGCCACGTCGTTAGGGTTCCTTGTGTCTTAACGACCTGTCTAGAGAAGTCGACAAAAGCTTCTTCGTCCGATTCTAGCTGACCCTCGTGGTGGGCCATTTCTTCCAAAGTTTTTGTTAAGAGTATGTCGGTGACAGCCCCAGGGTCTATTAATACGCGTCTGACATCGAATCCTGAGATATTGGCCGTGATAACCAGCAGCTTATTTATCTCAGGTGTATACTCCTACTCCCCGAAAAAGAAATGTCCTTTAGCGGCAGAGTGCGCAAGGCATTGTGGTTTGATTAAGACTGTGGTGGGTGCCACTGTAACTATCGTTTTTGGCTCAGACAATTGTAGTTTGAAATTAGGACTGCAAGGGGTCTTAACCTTGGGGGACTTGTCCTTTGGTGATGCACCTAGGTGCCTACATACCCTTCGGAAGGGATCAAAGTCCACGTAGTTCGTCATGCTGACGTCTATCGGAGCCGTTAGGCAAGGTGGTTACCTGTATTGGGCCGTGTGCGGCTAGGACGTGCCTAAGGTACTCCGGTCGGGCGAGCCGCTCGTAAGAGGTTGCCTCAGTGGGAGAGAGCTATGGTCTCTAAGGCTGCTGGAGGCCCTGTTAACTGTGTGCTCCGAAAAGGAGGTGAGCTTGCCGGAAGTTGGCCGAAATGGGGGCCAGCGACGGAGCTTGAGGTGTGGAAAGGACTTGCGTGAGATATCTGAGGATGCTCAGGTACCGAGAGAGTATGGAATATCAGAGATGAGGTATGATAATCCTTCAGGTTGTGTACAGTTCTGTTGAGACTGGATTGCTTGCTTAGTCCCCCGAGTGAGGGTCTATTTATACTCGGATGTGGGGAGATCGTGCTCGACTCATGACCTCGTGGGACGTGGGTCGTCCCACGAGGCTAGTGGAGATCCAACGTCTGGTTGAGGGGATGCTCCGTGAGGTGACGTGGCCGAGGGCCATGTATTTGATAGATGAGTGGTGCTAGGTGTCTCTAGTGGGTCCTGAGGCCGTGATTCTAGAACATATGTGGCACGTGTCCCAAGGTGGAATATTCCGTAGTTACATGAATTATGTGAATACACATGTTTCTTATGTATCTAGTACTGTTTTTCTAACAGAACCTGTTTCTTTTTGTTGGATTATTGATTCAGGTTCCACAGACCACATAACTAAGGAGCGAGGATCTTTTATGGAGTACCGTCGGTTGCCATATCAAAGCAAGCGGCTTTCCGTTGGAAACAACGCGAGAATTGAGATTCAAGGCATTGGCAGTTGTAAATTTACCTTGCGTAGTCGCAAGACCTTCATTCTCCATGATGTACTCTATGCTCCTGACATCCGACAGAACTTGATATCTGTTATATGTCTTTTACAATATGGTATTAGTGTGAACTTTCAAGACAAAGTTGCTGACATTTTACGCAACCAAACTCTTTATGGTTCAGCTTTCTTATTTGATAAGTTCTTTATATTGGATATAATTGGTGATTCCTTTTATGATAATGAATGCTTTGTTGTTTCTTCTAATCATGTTCATATAAACGTTTGGCATGCAAGACTAGGGCACATTAATCAAAATAGAATGATTAAATTAGCCGAAGATGGTTTGTTAGGTACAATTCCAAACATGGAAATGTAACTATGTGAAAATTGTCTAGCTGGTAAGGCAACAAGAAAAATTTTCGGTAAGGGAACTAGAGCCGAAAACCCACTACAATTAATCCATTCTGATATATGCGGTCCAATGAGTGTGAGGGCGAGACACGGAGCGTGGTATTTCATTACCTTTATAGATGACTATTCACGATATGGTCATATTTATTTGATTTCGCATAAGTCTGAAACTCTTGCGTGCTTCAGAAGATACCTAAACGAGGTAGAAAATCAAATGGATAATAAAGTCAAAGCATTACGCACTGATCGAGGTCGTGAATATTTGTCTGAACAGTTTAAGCAACTCTATGAAGAAATAGGGATAATCAAGCATTTGACTATCCCTGGCACTCCACAACAAAATGGAGTTGCCGAAAGAAGAAACAGAACTCTTCTAGATATGGTTAGGTCAATGATGGCCCAAGCAAACCTACCAATTTCATATTGGGGTGATGCTTTATTAACGGCAGCCTTCATACTTAATCGTGTGCCCTCGACATAAGTCGCTTCCACACCCTATGAGTTATGGCCGAAACGCAAACCAGATTTAAGCATCTTAAGGCCCTGGGGGTCAGCAGTGTATATCCATGACATTTCCCATAAGTATGGAAAACTGGGTTCAGAGGAAAGAAATGAATCTTTATCAGGTACTCAGAACAGTCAAAGGGATACGTTTTGAAAGGTGAAAACGAAGATGGCACGGTGACTGAGATAGAATCACGAGATGCAAGATTCATTGAAACTGAATTTCCTAATCAAGGAGATGTTGACCGCACTGTTTCCTTTTATGAGACACCCGAATAAGACAGTGCAGAACAAATTGACAAACTAGAATCGTCTAGGATTGTCAATCTGAGTGGGAGCAAAGAAAGGTCAACACCAAGACCTGAACAAGAAAAGAAAGATAAGGAGATTGCTCCTATTAGAAGGAGCAATAGGGAACGTGTTCCCAAAAGACGCTTTCAAATAGAAGGCGAATCTTTCTTAGTTACTCTAGAGGGAGATGATGAACCTCGTTTTGTACATGAAGCCTTGTTAAGTCTTGCCATGGAAGAATGGAAGAAAGCGATGGAAGAAGAAATGGACTAAATGAAAAAGAACCAAGTTTGGGTGTTAGTTGATCTACCAAAAGGGCGTAAAGCCATTGGGAACAAATGGGTTCTCAAAATTAAAAGAAAATTGTATGGATCAATTGACAAATATAAGGCTAGGTTAGTAGCAAAAGGTTACACACAACAGGAAGGCATAGATTACGAAGACACGTTCTCGCCTGTTGTGCGTTTTAACTCCATTAGACTTATTCTGGCAATAGTAAATAGTTTAGACCTAGAATTACATTAGATGGATGTAAAAACCGCATTCTTGAATGGTGATCTGGATGAAGAAATCTATATGGAACAACCATTAGGCTTCATTGAAAAGTAAAAGAGTCAAAAGTTTTTAAACATAAAAAATCCATTTATGGATTAAAACAATCATTCAGACAGTGGTATTTGAGGTTTCACAAAGCAGTAACCTCATATGACTTCCAAATGATAGAGGAAGACCATTGCGTCTACATCAAGCGGTTTGAGGGTAATTTTGTTATTTTATCCGTATATGTAGACGATATACTATTGGTCGGCAATAGTCTAGGTTCTGTAAAAACCAAAAAAGAATGGTTTTCATCGAATTTTGAGATGAAAGATATGGGTGAAGCAGAGTACATACTTGGAGTTAAGATCCAAAGAAATTGTTCAAAAAGAATCCTGTCTCTTTCACAAGGGAATTACATCAACAAGATTCTTGAGCGATTTAACATGAAGGATTGCAAACCTATGAGTACTCTTGTAGCTACTGGATTAGCCTTGAGTCTTGACATGTGTCCCAAAACCGAATCAAACAAGAAGAAAATGGAAAGAGTTCCATATGCCAGTGCAATTGGCAGTCTGATGTATGCAATGATGTGTACAAGACCAGATATCTGCTATGCAGTAGGACTAGTAAGCAGATTCCAATCTAACCCCGGTGAAAAGCATTGGAAAGCAGTGAAGAGGATCTTGAGATACTTAAAGGGCACTTCTGACTATACATTGTGCTATAAGGGAAGTGATTTGCGCCTTGTTAGCTACCTCGATGCTGACGTAGGCGGAAATGAAGAAGAACGAAGGTCAACTTCATGTTATACCTTCTTACTCAACAACGGCGCCATATGCTGGAGGAGTAAGAAGCAAACGTGCATTGCCTTACATTCAATGGAAGCCGAGTTTGTGGCATGCACTACAGCCATACAAGAGGCATTATGGTTGAAGAGATTTATAGAACATCTTGGATTTGGAAATGAGAGTACCGATCTGGTGTTATTATACTGTGACAATACTGCAACCATAGCCTATACTAAGGACCCTAAGTATCATAGCATGACCAAGCACATTGATATTAAATATAATTTTGTTAGGGATTATATAGCACAAAAGATTGTAACTGTACAATACATTTTGACAAAATGTATAAATGCAGATCCCCTGACAAAGCCAGTAGGCGGAATAGTGTTTAAATAACATATGCAAGCCAATGGCATGCGTAAAGTGTAATATGCAGAATTCATAAATAAAGAAGGATGTTATAATTTTCTGTTATCACTTTATGTATTTATTTTTGGAGTATACAATGTCCAGTATGTTGTACAGGTTGAAAGGTTGGCTCTCTCACACGAGCAACCGACTTTGACACTGAAGGGGAGTGTGCAAAGATGAGACATTTGTTCACCAATAAAACAGCTAAAAGTGCTGATATGGTAGAGAAGAAGCACAAAAATACATGTCGCCTTTACTAAAGTGTAGCAAGTCAAAATGAGATCCATATAAACAAAACTGGATCGAAGTTTGGAACCCCACTTCCAAAATACCTGTAGCCAGATAACAAACTCTTCAACGTCGAAGCCGTAGCATGTGTTTCATACCACATGAGCTGGGAGAACCGCAAAGGGGAAGCAAGTGAAAGATCCCTACTTCATTGTTGTGTGAGTCCCAAGGAAGAACAATTTTCCCATTGATGTCCTTTGAAGTTTGACAATAACCTAGAGATATGTTTCAGTGTCTGCTACTTTAGCATTTCTTCTATGATCACGATGGATGCAATCTAAAGTACTATGCTAAGAAAGCGAGTTATTCATATTAAAGTGTTATTTGGGCGAAAGGAAGATTAACTGAAATGTACACAACTATGCTAGTGTTTGTGACATGTCCCTTATGACATTTTGTTGTCATAAGTGTGGATACTAGACATATGAGGAAGGCAATCTAAATCATACATTGATTCAAGAGGGATTAGTTTTGCCATATGAAAGGGTATATTGATAAATCTAGGACATCTGAGGAATAATTTAAAATTCTAGCCACACGAAGGAGAAGGTTACTTGTACTTGTCCTATAAAAAGGATTGCTAGCACAAGTACCTAAGCGAAGACGTCATGCCCATGCGGTCACGGCAAAGCACTAAGTATGAAATTGAAACGAGGCTGAGAGATTTAACCCACGACATCTAATCCACCAAGTGTGAGTGGGAGATGTAAGTATATGGGCCAGTCCAAACTTGGTGGATTGGACCCAAGCCCAATTGATATTGGGGCAAATATGCAAATAAGGAACAAATATGGGTTTAGGAGTGTAATTTACTCTTTTAATGTTTAAATTCAAATAAGAGAGTCAGTTACGTAAGAAGTTAACGTGACTAAAGGAAGTGGCTCCAAATTCCTGATAACTGATTAGAGTGAACAAACCAATTCTCTCTTCCCTCTCTTCTCTCTGGCTACCATTTTCTTGTGCATTTGTTGTGTGATATACTCGGAGTCCATCCCCGGTGACCAGAGTGTGCGTGGGTACCTGCAAACAGAGTCGGAGTCGAATTCTTCACAGGTATGCCTGTTTCATTACAATAAGTTTAATAGTTAGTGGCACGCAGACCTAAATAGTTACCTTTATAGTTCCAAATTAAGTGTGACTTCTAAGTCACATCCAAAAAGTCAGCTCCCTACTAGCTACCCATAAGACATCCTTACTAAGTCCCAGGGGTGTTCATGTCCACCGAGGGAAAGAAGAAAAAGATGTTGACGGCCTTCAGTATCTGGAAGTAGCCCAAAAATGGGACTTCCAGCAGCTCCACTTCAATCTCTAATAGCAGGAGGAACCTGGGCATCTGAACACACTAATGTAGTGAGATATAAAATCCCAGTAACGTTGATTACCAGTTTTATAAAAACTAATTAGTGGTTCAGCTGCATTACTAGGAATACAGAAAAACTTCCTTCACAAATTAACAAATAATTTAACTATTTAACATCGATTACAAGATATTTCCACACATGGGTTCAGATCATATAATTATACTAAGAAAGCTTTAAACAGATAAAATAACCATTTTCTTTTGAAAATATGCACATTTACCATCACATGTTCATGTCAAATACCAAATCTCTCCAGGACCTGTACAACTGGCTAAACCATTACCATCAATAAAAGCAATCTAATGAAACAGGACAAAAAACCGACTTACCAATATAGTAAAGTCCGCCCATATAAGGCACAGGAATTACCCAACATCCTAGGGCGTCCCCCGGTGTGCGCACAAAGTTAAAACCTTAGGATCACCAGTCTCGGACTGGATTATCTCCTCACTAGTTGCTAGACAGCTACGTCCCAGACGCATTCCTAGCTAGCCTAGTGTGTCCTTTCCACACAGATCATAATAATATAAAATAGGTTTTTCACGGGTAATGTTTATTCAGTTGCCAATTACTTGCCTCTCCAGGGCATTTTAACAGTTTTGGCTCTCCAGGGCATATGTATTCATTTATAGATGCATGCTAAAATACCTGCCTTTCAGGGCATATCAGTTCACAGATGCATGCTAAATCTCAATTTCATAGTTGGATGCCACACACTTAAATAGACTGCTTTAAATATGTCAACTTTGCATTTAGTCAACTCAAAGTCAAACAAAGTCAACCACAAAGTCAAATATAACTTGTGCACCAATTAACATGCATAACTTCTCACACAGGCATTCAAATATCATGAAATTTGATTAGAAGGATCTTCATCATGCATTTAACAAATTCAGCTGGTTTTTCAAGAAAGAAAATTACACTTTAACCCTCAAATTCCTCAATCTTTATCAAAAAGGTCCTTTTTCCAAAACAATGGAAAGAAAGACAATTCCAACCAATTTAACTGCATCCAGCCGTACAAAATCATCATTTAGGATCCACTACACACATCCAGAAAAGTTTCTAGCAGAATTTATCTAGAAATTGAGTCAAAATAAGAATTTTGGGATTCTTTCTATTTTTTCTTTCAAAATGGTCCCTGTTAAGACCCAATTTCAATTCTGGGTTGTTTCAAGCTGAAACAAAGTTACAGCAAGCTTCACAGGAATATTTATGACTTACCTGCACACTTTTCACAATGAAAATCAACAGAGACGCCATATTTTTGCAGCAAAAGTTCTTTCGTTTAAAGTTTCTTTAGAAAAGTGATTTTTGTGTCTAAATTGAGCTAGAGACTGCTCTAGCCTCCTCCAACTCTGCACATAGTACCCTGCTATCACATAGAGTCATAGTGGATAGGTGTCTAGTCTCAAATAACACAGATCACCCAGTTTTTGACAAAGATAAGGAAAACAATGATTTTATTTTATTTTAGTCCCTATTACCAGCTCTTTTCTGTTCTGGTTTCTGTCAAGCCCTAATTAACCTTCCTTCACTAGGCTAGGGTCAATTATTACTTGCACAGTAAGTGAGTGCAGCCATATCAGAACAAAGGTGGAATTTATGCAGTGTTTTTGCCTTTTTCCTATCAATTGGTCAACTTAAGGGATTTTGATGTTCTAAAGGCCAAGCTAAGTACTTTTAGTCCCTTTACCTTTTTGGAAATACCCTCTTGGAAGTCTGGAGAGTGGGAGAAGTTGACCTACCCTCTCAGAACCTAAGTACCCAACTTTTAAAGTTGGAACACCCACTTCCTAATGCACTAGTGTTCCATTTTGCCTTTTGGTGTACTCTAAAGTACCCTGGCTTTTCCCTCCCTTTACATAGCCCTTTTATCTCCTTACTGCCTCCCCCTTTCTCAGCAACCTAAGTTTAGAGGCCCTTCTTAAAATTCAGAACCTTATTTCATGTTATTCAAAACCCTTTTCCCCTAAATTTGCTATCTTCACTTTATGAAGCTAAGCTTACTAAGAAATCAGTTTCTCTCTATTATTATGACTTAACACACTACAAATTCTGAGAAGCAGAATTTAGATTTATTGATTAACTACTCCTACCCAATTCAAAGACTATGAAACTCCGCCTCTTACCCTTCAAGCCCTCATTTCAATGTATGGGTTGGGTTTTATCCATATTCAGCATTTTACAGAAGTTAGGACTCCTCTAATTAGCACATAACAGTAGGGGTGTATGAAGGTAAGGTTTTGGGATGTTTGACAGCAAGGCATTTCAACAAAATCAATGAAAATGGTCCATTTTTAGATGCTTAGACTCTTTAATCAAAATTTAGAAATCTTATAGGTCAAATCAGAGCTTTCTGATCATTTAGAGACTTAGTATTTCATGTGAAAAGCACAATTATCAGCAAACAACAAACCTAGCAGACTTACCAGCAAATTTCACATCAAGACAACACCACAAATTCATTTCCTTTCAATTTTAAATCACAAGACTCACTCTAACAGATTTCACATAGTGGATTAACATCTCTAAGGCCACTCAGAGGTCTACCAGCAACCATTTTACAGCCAAAACAATAGTGAACAGTCTTAAAGTAGTTTGACAGTGAGCAAAATCAGAAAAACTACTTAGCAAAGGCAAAATTCTTAGCTTTTCAAATGGAGATTCTTTACTACTGAAATAGGAGTTTAAGTAGGTGATTAGTTCTGATTTCTAGTACTTTATAGTCCTAATAGCTATTACTAGGTTACTCTAATCTAGTTCGAAACTCAGCCTACCAGAATTCACAGAATACAACAATACAAGTTCTACACCAGAAAACAGAGTTTTAACATTTTGTAGTGGACTTTCGAGGCTTCGATCAGCTATACGGCAGCCTCAGATGGAACATGCAGTTGGGGGATATTAAAGTACTACCTCTTAGCTTTCTTTTGACACCTTACACGCTTCAATTGGTTAAGAATCGAGACAGTTATGCTCTCTTGAAACAACACTGCCCAAAACAGGGCTTCAAATGGCAGCAACGAAAAAGAAGGTCATAGAGCCTTATACCACCACCATTGATGGATGCTCTTGACTCAGAGATCAAAAAGGAAGGGTTACCCTATGTTACCTTGAATTTCCAGAGAAGAAACGTGGGTTTGAGCCTCTGAATTTCTTGGGATTAGGGTTTGGCATTTAGGGTTTAGGGTTTGGTATTTAGGATTTAGGGTTTTGTGTTTTTTATTTAGATTTTAGGGTTTAGGGTTTAGGGTTTTGGGTTTTGGGTTTAGGGTTTAAGGTTTAGGGTTTGGGGTTTAGGGTTTTGGTTTTAAGGTTTGGCATTTATGATTTAGGGTTTCGGGTTTACAGTTTTGGGTTTAGGGTTTTGGGTTTTGGGTTTAGGGTTTGGGGTTTGGGGTTTAGTGTTTAGGGATTTAGAGTTTGGGTTTAGGGTTTAGGGTTTGGCATTTAGGATTTAAAGTTTAGGGTTTAGGGTTCACGATTTAGGGTTTAGGGTTAGGGGTTTTTTATTTAGAGGTTAGGGTTTAGGGTTTATGGTTAGGATTCAATGTTTGGGGTTTAGGGTTTAGGGTTTGGGGTTTTGGATTTAGAGTTTAAGGTTTAGGGTTTAAGGTTTCGAGTATGGAGTTTAGGGTTTAGGGTTTGGGGTTTAGGGTTTATAGTTTAGGGTTTTGGGTTTACGATTTGGGATTCAACATTTAGGGTTTAGGGTTTAGGGTTTAGTGTTTTCGATTTTGTATTTAGAGTTTAGGGTTTAGGTTTTAGGGTTTTTGATTTTTTGATTAGGGTTTGGCATAAAGGGTTTAGGGTTTAGAGTTAAGGGTTTGGGATTTAGGATTTTGGGTTTTGGGTTTTGGATTTAGGGTTTAGAGTTTAGGGTTTAGGGTTTAGGGTTTAGGGCTTAGCATTTAGGGTTTAGGGTTTAGAGTTTCAGGTTTAGGGTTTAGGGTTTAAGGTATTGAGTTTAGGGTTTAGGCTTTAGGCTTTAGGGTTTAGGGTTTTAGATTTTTGGTTTAGGATTTTGCATTTAGGGTTTAAGGTTTAGCATTTAGGGTTTTGGGTGTAGGGTTTAGGGTTTGGGGTTTAGGGTTTAGGATTTAGGATTTAGGGTTTAGGGGTTTGGGTTTGGAGTTTAGGGTTTATCGTTTAGGGTTTGGGGTTTAGGATTTAGAGTTTAGGGTTTAAAGTTTATAGTTTAGGGTTCAGCATTTATGGTTTAGGGTTTTAGATTTTGGGTTTAGGGTTTGCATTTAGGGTTTAGGGTTTAAGGTTTAGGGTTTGTTGTTTAGCATTTAGGGTCTAGGGTTTAGCGTTTAGGATTTAGGATTTAAAGTTTGGGGTTTTGGAATTAGAGTTTAGGGTTTAAGGTTTGGGGTTTGGGGTTTAGGGTTTAGGGTTTGGGGTTTACGGTTTACAGTTTAGGGTATTGGGTTTAGGGTATAGGGTTTAGGATTTTGGGTTTTAGATTTTGGGTTTAGGATTTAGCATTTAGGGTTTAGTGTTTAGGGTTCCGTGTTTAGGGTTTTTGATTTAGACTTTAGGATTTAGGGTTTAGGGTTTACTCTTTAGGGTTTTGTTTACTGGGTTTAGGTGTAGGGTTTATGGTTTGGGCTTTAGGGTTTAGGGTTTAGGGTTTAGAGTTTTTGATTTCGGGTTTAGGGTTTAGGGTTTGGCGTTTAGGCTTTATGGTTTAGGGTTTAAAGTTTAGGGTTTAGGGTTTAATTTTTAGGGTTTAGGATTCAGGTTTTGGGGTTTTGGATTTAGAGTTTAGGGTTTAAGGTTTAGGGTTTGGATTCAAGATTTAGGATTTATGATTTAGGGTTTAGCATTTGGGGTTTTGAATGTAGAGTTTAGGGTATTGGGTTTAGGGTTTAGGGTTTAGGGTATGGGATTTAAGGTTTAGGGTTTTGGGTTTCGAGTTGAGGGTTTAGGGTTTAGGTTTTGGCATTTAGGCTTTAGGGTTTAGGGTTTAGGAATTGTTGTATATGGTTTAAGGTTTAGGGTTTACGATTTAGAGTTTAGGGTTTAGGGTTTAAAGTTTATGGTTTAGGATATAGTGTTTAGGGTTTACGATTTGGGATTCAGCGTTTTGGGCTTAGGGTTTAGCGTCTTGGGTTTTGGGTTTAGGGTTTGCAGTTTAGGGTTTTGGGTTTAGGGTTTTATATTTTGGGTTTAGGATTTAGGGTTTAGGGTTTGGCATTTAGGGTTTAGGGTTTAGGATTTAAAGTTTAGGGTTTACAGTTTACGGTTTTGGGTTTTGGGTTTAGTGTTTAGGGTTCAGGATTTAGGGTTTTGGATTTAGATTTTAGGGTTTAGGGTTTCTGGTTTTGGGTTTAGGGTTTAGGGTCTAAGATTTAGGGTTTAGGTTTTGGGTTTAGGTTTTAGGGTTTTACATTTTGGGTTTAGGGTTTTAGATTTTGGGTTTAGGGTTTAGTGTTTGGCATTTAGGGTTTATGGTTAAGATTTAAAATTTTGGGTTTACGGTTTAAGGTTTAGGGTTTCGGGATTGGGGTTTTGGATTTAGACTTTAGGGTTTAGGGTGTAACGTCCTAGTTTCTTTATTTATTTATATTGCGGAATTAGGTTATTTAACTTAACTCTTAAAATCCCGGTCCAATTTTTTTCTTTTGTTTCCTTTATGGGAGTATTAAAAGTTAAGCTCTATCTTAAGGATCGTTTACTCTCGGTTGGTTATTTAAACCTTAGAAACTAGAAGTTACGTGTTTGTTACTCTCGCGTTCTCCCAAAATCATTTTTGACATATTTACAGATATTTTAATTATGATAAAGTGAAGTACTAACCTCCATGTATTGCCTAGCATATAAGTCTACAGCATACATTCATATATACATACACAAGTTCAGTAGTTAGTGGCACACAGACCTAAATAGTTACTCCGGACGTACACCTTAGTTTAAAAGAAGTGTGACTCAAAAGTCACCGCCAAAAAGCCAGCTCCTCTGCTAGCTACCCTTTAGACATCCCTTCTATGTCCCAGGGATTATCACATCCTCTGAGGAGAAGAAGAACAGCCTGTTGACAGCCTTTAGTATCTGGAAGTGACCCAAGAATGACACTTCCATTAGCTCCACCTCTATCTCAAGTAGAAGGAGGTACCTGGGCATCTAAACACACTAACGTAGTGAGATATATAATCCTAGTAACGTAGATTACCAGTTTTATAAAACTAATTAGTGGTTTATTTGCATTACGAAGAATACAGGAAAACTTCCTTCACATATATCAGATTCATACAGCAAATAAGTGCAGTTCTTAACTATTTAATCTCAATTACAAGATATTTCCACACATGGATTCAGAATATATATATTCATGATGAAAATGCTTTAACATGGTAAAGGCATATAATCACATTGTGCAAACATATAAAATACTAATTTTGTTTTAAAAGAATGCGAAATACCAGATCTCTCCAGGACATGTACAACTGGTCTAAACCATTACCTTTTCATCAAAAGCAATCTAATGAAACAAGAGAAAACCGAGTTACAAATATAAGTAAAGTCTGCATATAAGGCACAGGCAATTACCGAACATCCCAAGGTGTCCCCCGATGTGCGCACAAAGTTAGAACCTTAGCATCACCAGTCCCGGACTGGATTATTTTCTCACTAGTTGCTAGACAGCTACGTCTCGGACGCATTCCTAGCCACCCTAGTGTGTCCTTTCCATATAGATAATATATATATAACATAATTTTCACTGCTAATGTTTATTTAGTTGTAAATCATTTGCCTCTCCAAGGCATATCACTTTTCACATTTTGCCTCTCCAGGGCATAGTAATCTTTTCAGAGATGCATGCTAAAATACCTGCCTCTCCTGGGCATATCAGTTCATATCAGTTCCAGAATTGGATGCCACACACTTAAATAAATTGCTTTAAAAAGGACAACTTTTGCATTTAGTCAATTCAAAGTCAAACAAAGTCAACCACAAGTCAAACATTACTTGTACAGCAAGCAACTTTCGTAATTTCTTATACAGGCATCCAAATATCATGAAACTTCATCAGAAGCACATTTAGTATGTAATTAACAAATTCAACTTGCTTCCCAATCAGAAAAATTACATTTTGACCCTTAATTGCCTCTGTTTTATCAAAATAGTCCCATCTTTCAAACTATTGGAATAAAAAGGCAATTTTAACAATTCAACCACATCCAACTACAAAAATTGAACATTTAACATCCACTAAACATATCCAAAAAGTTTCCAACAGAAATGTACCAGAAATTGAGTCAAAATAAGAATTTTGAGATTTCCTCTAATTTGTCTTGCAAAATGGTCCCTATTAAGACTCAATTTCAGTTCTGGATTTATACAAGCTCAGGGAAAGTTGCAGCAAGCTTCACTAGGTTAAATGTAACTTATTCATACATCCTTCACAACCAGAAATAGCTCAGAGGTCACATCTTTGCAGCAAAACACTATTTTTTAGAAAATTTCAAGAAAAGTCCTTTAGGTATTAACACAAAGTTAAAGACCTTTCTTATCTACTCCAGCCCAGTAGAAAGCATTCACATATCATATAAAGTAAAAGGAACAGTTGGTTACTCACATTCAATTCAGAATGCCTTATTTTTAACAAGGACAAGCAAAACAATGAATTTCTTGCATTTTGGTCCCTATCACTACTGATTTTCTGTTCTGGCTTCTGTTAAGCCTTAAAAAGTTTCTCCTAACCAAGGCGACGTCATTTATGACTTGTACAACAAGTTGGTACATCCACATCAGCACAGAAATGGGCTTTATGCAGCAATTATCTACTTTCCTTGGCATTCTTCATAATCAAGGGTTTTAGGTGCACTAAGCCTGATTTAGGTCATTATTGGGTTATTCCACTTCCTGAAAACATTTCTTTAGGAGACTAGAGGGTGGGGTAGCTGCCTTATCCACCCAAAGACCAGAGTACCCAACTTTTATAGTTGGAACTCACAAATCCTAGAGTACTGAGGTTCCAATCTTGCCTTTTATTTACTCTAAGTGCTCCCAGACTTTACCAATTTTTCACTATCCCTTTAATTTCCTTACTGCCTCCTTCTTACCCAATTCTTAAAAGTTAGAAGTTGTTTTCAAGTTCAAAACCTCTCTCTACTGCTCTAAGTCCATTTTTCATAACTTTGACATTTTACTCATTCTCACATAACTCAATTCACAGAACACTAAGCCCCTACTATTTTTATATCTTAGACACACTACAAAACCAGGAAACCAAGCCTTAGGTTCAATTGACAGCCATTTTACTTAAGCCAGAAACAAATGAGACTCTACTTTTACAATTTGAGCTATTAGATCATTTCACATGTTGCGTTTCATCAAATCTCAGTACCTTAAAGTATTCAGAGACTCCATAAGTAGCATATAGCAGCATGTATATCAGAAAGAATAATTCCCAGTAGTTTAATAGCAAGAAAACCCAAAACAGAAGCATTAAAGGGCCATTTTTGCTATTTGAACCTTTTAGCCTGTTTTAACAGATTTCACTTCAGTAAATCCAGTGTTTTTAAGGCACTCAGGGGTTCAATAAACACATGACAGTATAGACATCAGAGGAGAAAAATCCCAGCAATTTATCAGCAAGTAAAACCAAGACAGAAGCAACAAGGGTCCATTTTAGACATTTTGACTATTTAACTTAGTCTAACAGATTCCATTCCAGTAAATTCAGAATTTCTAAGGCATTCAGAGATTCAAAGAACACATATGACAGCATGGGCATTGGAGGAGAAGTTTTCAGCCATTGCACAGCAAGGGAACTCAAAACAGAAACTCATTAAAAGCCATTTTTTTTGCAATTCTAAAGATGAAGATTCTCACTATTGATTCAGCAATCAAATTAAGTATTTAGCCACGATTTCTGGTGTCATTAAGTTGATTTATCTGTCACTTAATTGCCTTAAAATTATCTGAAACGTAGCCTACCAAGAATCACAGAAATAGAAGCACAATTTCAACACTCAGTAAAACAAGGGTTCTGTCTTTTACAGTGATTTCCAAGGCCACGATCAGTAGTACGGCAGCCTTAGATGAAACATGCATTTGGGGGTTATTAAAGTACATTCTCTTAGCTTTGTTTTGAGACCTTACTTGCTTAATGGTGTTAAGAATCGAGAGAGGTATGTTCTGTCAAAGCAACACTGCCCAAAACAGGGCTCAAAAATGGCATCAAAGGGGAAATGGTCATAAAGCCTTATACCATCACTCTAGATGGATGCTTTTGACTCTAAGAAGTAGAAGGAAGGGTAACCCTATGTTACCGTGGATTTCCAGAGAAGGATGAACGGTTTAAGCTTCTGAAAACCATGGGTCAAGATTAATGGAGGTGGGTTTCTTGAATGTGTGAGTGTGCTTGGGCTTTTCTGCCTTCTCCCTTGCTTCCAGCTACTGGATTCAAGCTCCCAGCCTCTCTCTCTTGCCATTGCTCTCTCTAAAACTCATTCTCACTTCTCTCTAAAGTTTTCAGTTTCAATCCTCAGCTGGTGCACTCCCTTCTCTCGGTTTCCTCTTTTTTATGGTGGGTTAAGATCATGTGGGTGCTAATGATGGAGTTTTCATGTTAACTGAGGTGTCCAGCTTTCAGCCTCTCTTAATCCTCATGTAGACACCTAATAAGCTGAGTAAGAGGGTTATTAGGGCGTGTTTGGCTGGTCCTTTAATCCTTAGGCTCGATTTTAACATCAATTGGGTATAGTGGGTTATGTGGCTTCCTTAATCAAATTGTGGCATGTGCTATTTAGGTTTCTAAGCTCCCACTTTGATTATCCCTTGTGTGTGTGGCTGCCTAGGTGTGTTGGCAGTAGCTAGGGTTGCAGTTAGGTAATTAATTTACCTATTTAAGTCGGTATTTTTGGTTACCAAGCTAAGTGTGACACTTAATGATTTAATTGGGCGTTTAATTCCCTTTATTTTGATTTTACAACGTGTAACTTGCTGAAATTCTTAAATTGTCCATTAAGGCATATAGCTGGTACATAATTGGGTAGGTTTGAATGTTTTTGGGTGGCTGAATTGGGCTTCCTTGAGCTCTACGTAAGCTAGGGTGCCTTATTTGAATTTTTCCATTTCTATCCTTTTAGTCCCTGAATTTCTACTAGAGAAAATGTGTCAATTCAGGACTTGTCTTGAGGTTGGGGTCTCTTATTTAAGTCTTAGGGTGTCTCTAGAGTGTCTTACAGTATTTTTCTTGGGTCAAATAGACCTTCTCTACTCTTTTTAACTCATTAAAACAAAGAGGGTTAAAACTAAGTTTATCTTTTAAATTAGTCCCTAGGGTTTTGAGTTAGGGTTTCTCTGGTACATTTTTCATACTTTTTAAGTCTCTTTTCCTCAAACTAGGGTTTCTCACCTTCTTGGCAAACATAATCAAACACATTCAAGCTCAATCAAGCACAAAACAGAAAAGTCAAACAGAAAATCCAGTCAAAATTGAGTTTTGAATTTTCAAGATGTTACATACGGTTTATGGTTTAGCTTATTGGGATTAGGGTTTAGGGTTTTGGGTTTTGGGTTTTGGGTTTAGGTTATAGGGTTTAGGGTTTAGGGCTTAGGGTTTTAGATTTTGGGTTTAGGGTTTAGGGTTTAGGGTTTGGCATTTAGGGTTTAGGGTTTATAGTTTAGGGTTTTGATTTAGGGTTTAGGGTTTGGGATTTTGGATTTAGAGTTTAGGGTTTAGGCTTTAGGGTATTGGGTTTAGAGTTTAGGGCTTAGGGTCTATGGTTTAGGGCTTAGGTTTTAGGGTTTTAGATTTAGAGTTTAGGGTTTAGGGTTTAAGGTTTCAAATTCATAGTTTAGGGTTTAGTATTTAGGGCTTGGGGCTTTGGATTTAGAGTTTAGGCTTTAGGGCTTAGGGTTTAGGGTTCAGAATTAGAGGTTTTGGATTTAGACTTTAGGGTTTAGGCTTTAGGCTTTAGCGCATTGGGTTTAGGGTTTGGGGTTTAGGGTTTTGGATATAGGTTTTGGCATTTAGAGTTTAGGGTTTTAGATTTTGGGTTTAGGATTTACAATTTAGGGTTTGGCGTTCAGGGTTTAGGGATTAGGATTTAAAGTTTAGGGTTTAGGGTTTGGGGATTCGGAATTAGGATTTAGGGTTTAGGGTTTAGGGTTTGGGTATTGGGTTTAGGGTTTAGGGTTTGGAGTTTAAGGTTTAGGGTTTTAGATTTTTTAGTTTAGAATTTGGCGTTTAGGGTTTTGGGTTTAGTGTTTAGGGTTTTGGATGTAGGGTTTAGGGTTTAGGGTTTTGGGTTTTGGGTTTCGTGTTTAGGGTTTTGGATAAAGAGTTTAGGGATTAGGGATTAGGGTTGATGATTTAGGCTTTAGGGTTTAGCGTATTGTGTTTTGGGTGTTGGGTTTAGGGTTTGCGGTTTGTGGTTTTGGGTTTAGGGTTTCGGGTTTTCGATTTTGGGCTTAGCGTTTAGGCTTTAAGGTTTAGGGATAAGGGATTAGGGTTTGGGGTTTAGGGTTTAAGGTTTAGGGATAAGGGATTAGGGTTTGGGGTTTAGGGTTTTGGATTTAGAGTTTAGGGTTTGGATTCAACGTTTAGGGTTTAGGGTTTAGCGTTTGGGGCTATGGATTTAGAGTTTAGGGTTTAGGGTTTAGAGTTTAGGGTTTAGGGTTTAGGGTTTAGGGTTTAAGGTTTAGGGTATGGGGTTTTGGGTTTAGGGTTTCGAGTTTAGGGTTTAGGGTTCTAGATTTTGGGTTTAGGGTTTGGCATTTGGACATTACGGCTTAGGGTTTAGGATGTCTTGTTTAGGGTTTAGGGTTTAGGATTTAGAGTTTAGAGTTTTGCGTTTAAAGTGAATGGTTTGGGGTTCAGGGTTTTGGGTTTAGGATTTATGGTTTAGGATTTAAGGTTCGGGGTTTAGGGTTTAGTGTTTTGGGTTTGGGGTTTGGGGTCTATGGTTTGCGGTTTTGGAATTAGAGTTAAGGGTTTAGGGTTTACAGTTTGAGATTTAGTGTTTAGGGTTTAGGGTTTAGGGTTTGGGGTTTTGGATTTAGAGTTTAGGGTTTAGGGTTTAGCGTATTGGGTTTAGGGTTTACAGTTTACGGTTTAAGGTTTGGCATTTAGGGTTTTGGGTCTAGGATTTGAAGTTTGGGGTTTAGGGTTTAGGGCATAAGGTTTGTGGTTTAGGTTTTGGGTTTTTGGGTTTAGGTTTTAGGGTTTAGGGTTTGGGGTTTAGGGTTTATGGTTGAAGGTTTAGGATTTAAAGATTAGGGTTTACGATTTACAGTTTGGGGTTTAGGGTTTGGGGTTCAGGGTTTTTGATTTAGAGTTTAGGGTGTAGGGTTTAACGTATTGGGTTTAGGGTTCAGGGTTTAGGGTTTGGGGTTTGGGGTATAGGTTTTACGGTTTAGGGTTTTAGATTTTGGGTTTAGGGGTTAGGGTTTAGGGTTTAAAGTTTAGGGTTTACGATTTAGAGTCTAGGGTTTTGTGTTTAGGGTTTAGGGTTTTGGATTTAGAGTTTAGGGTTTTGGGTTTCGGGTTTAGGGTTTAGGGTATTGGGTTTAGGGTTTAGGGCTTAGGGTTTAGGGTTTAGGGTTTAGGGTTTTGGGTTTTTGATTTAGAGTTTAGGGTTTAGGGTTTGGGATTTTGGATTTAGAGTTTAAGGTTTAAAGTTTAGGGTTTCAGGTTTAGCGTATTAGGTTTAAGGTTTGGGGTTTGGGGTTTTGGGTATAGGTTTTAGGGTTTTGGGTTTTAGATTATGGGTTTATGATTTAAAGTTTAGGGTTTAGGATTTACGATTTAGGATTTTGGGTTTAGGGTTTATGGATTAGGGTTTGGGTTTTGGATTTAGAGTTTAGGGTTTAGGGTTTCGGGTTTAGGGTTTAGGGTATTGGGTTTAGGATTTAGGGCTTCGGGTTTAGGCATTAGGTTTTGGGGTTTAGCGTATTGGGTTTAGGGTTTTTGGTTTTTGGTTTAAGTTTTAGGGTTTAGAGTTTTAGATTTTTGGTTTAGGGTTTACGGTTTAGGCTTTGGCGTTTAGGGTTTAGTGGACTTTCGAGGCTTCGATCAGCTGTACGACAGCCTCAAATGGAACATGCAGTTGGGGGATATTAAAGTACTACCTCTTAGCTTTCTTTTGACACCTTACACGCTTCAATTGGTTAAGAATCGAGACAGTTATGCTCTCTTGAAACAACACTGCCCAAAACAGGGCTTCAAATGGCAGCAACGAAAAAGAAGGTCATAGAGCCTTATACCACCACCATTGATGGATGCTCTTGACTCAGAGATCAAAAAGGAAGGGTTACCCTATGTTACCTTGAATTTCCAGAGAAGAAACGTGGGTTTGAGCCTCTGAATTTCTTGGGATTAGGGTTTGGCATTTAGGGTTTAGGGTTTGGTATTTAGGATTTAGGGTTTTGTGTTTTTTATTTAGATTTTAGGGTTTAGGGTTTAGGGTTTTGGGTTTTGGGTTTAGGGTTTAAGGTTTAGGGTTTGGGGTTTAGGGTTTTGGTTTTAAGGTTTGGCATTTATGATTTAGGGTTTCGGGTTTACAGTTTTGGGTTTAGGGTTTTGGGTTTTGGGTTTAGGGTTTGGGGTTTGGGGTTTAGTGTTTAGGGATTTAGAGTTTGGGTTTAGGGTTTAGGGTTTGGCATTTAGGATTTAAAGTTTAGGGTTTAGGGTTCACGATTTAGGGTTTAGGGTTAGGGGTTTTTTATTTAGAGGTTAGGGTTTAGGGTTTATGGTTAGGATTCAATGTTTGGGGTTTAGGGTTTAGGGTTTGGGGTTTTGGATTTAGAGTTTAAGGTTTAGGGTTTAAGGTTTCGAGTATGGAGTTTAGGGTTTAGGGTTTGGGGTTTAGGGTTTATAGTTTAGGGTTTTGGGTTTACGATTTGGGATTCAACATTTAGGGTTTAGGGTTTAGGGTTTAGTGTTTTCGATTTTGTATTTAGAGTTTAGGGTTTAGGTTTTAGGGTTTTTGATTTTTTGATTAGGGTTTGGCATAAAGGGTTTAGGGTTTAGAGTTAAGGGTTTGGGATTTAGGATTTTGGGTTTTGGGTTTTGGATTTAGGGTTTAGAGTTTAGGGTTTAGGGTTTAGGGTTTAGGGCTTAGCATTTAGGGTTTAGGGTTTAGAGTTTCAGGTTTAGGGTTTAGGGTTTAAGGTATTGAGTTTAGGGTTTAGGCTTTAGGCTTTAGGGTTTAGGGTTTTAGATTTTTGGTTTAGGATTTTGCATTTAGGGTTTAAGGTTTAGCATTTAGGGTTTTGGGTGTAGGGTTTAGGGTTTGGGGTTTAGGGTTTAGGATTTAGGATTTAGGGTTTAGGGGTTTGGGTTTGGAGTTTAGGGTTTATCGTTTAGGGTTTGGGGTTTAGGATTTAGAGTTTAGGGTTTAAAGTTTATAGTTTAGGGTTCAGCATTTATGGTTTAGGGTTTTAGATTTTGGGTTTAGGGTTTGCATTTAGGGTTTAGGGTTTAAGGTTTAGGGTTTGTTGTTTAGCATTTAGGGTCTAGGGTTTAGCGTTTAGGATTTAGGATTTAAAGTTTGGGGTTTTGGAATTAGAGTTTAGGGTTTAAGGTTTGGGGTTTGGGGTTTAGGGTTTAGGGTTTGGGGTTTACGGTTTACAGTTTAGGGTATTGGGTTTAGGGTATAGGGTTTAGGATTTTGGGTTTTAGATTTTGGGTTTAGGATTTAGCATTTAGGGTTTAGTGTTTAGGGTTCCGTGTTTAGGGTTTTTGATTTAGACTTTAGGATTTAGGGTTTAGGGTTTACTCTTTAGGGTTTTGTTTACTGGGTTTAGGTGTAGGGTTTATGGTTTGGGCTTTAGGGTTTAGGGTTTAGGGTTTAGAGTTTTTGATTTCGGGTTTAGGGTTTAGGGTTTGGCGTTTAGGCTTTATGGTTTAGGGTTTAAAGTTTAGGGTTTAGGGTTTAATTTTTAGGGTTTAGGATTCAGGTTTTGGGGTTTTGGATTTAGAGTTTAGGGTTTAAGGTTTAGGGTTTGGATTCAAGATTTAGGATTTATGATTTAGGGTTTAGCATTTGGGGTTTTGAATGTAGAGTTTAGGGTATTGGGTTTAGGGTTTAGGGTTTAGGGTATGGGATTTAAGGTTTAGGGTTTTGGGTTTCGAGTTGAGGGTTTAGGGTTTAGGTTTTGGCATTTAGGCTTTAGGGTTTAGGGTTTAGGAATTGTTGTATATGGTTTAAGGTTTAGGGTTTACGATTTAGAGTTTAGGGTTTAGGGTTTAAAGTTTATGGTTTAGGATATAGTGTTTAGGGTTTACGATTTGGGATTCAGCGTTTTGGGCTTAGGGTTTAGCGTCTTGGGTTTTGGGTTTAGGGTTTGCAGTTTAGGGTTTTGGGTTTAGGGTTTTATATTTTGGGTTTAGGATTTAGGGTTTAGGGTTTGGCATTTAGGGTTTAGGGTTTAGGATTTAAAGTTTAGGGTTTACAGTTTACGGTTTTGGGTTTTGGGTTTAGTGTTTAGGGTTCAGGATTTAGGGTTTTGGATTTAGATTTTAGGGTTTAGGGTTTCTGGTTTTGGGTTTAGGGTTTAGGGTCTAAGATTTAGGGTTTAGGTTTTGGGTTTAGGTTTTAGGGTTTTACATTTTGGGTTTAGGGTTTTAGATTTTGGGTTTAGGGTTTAGTGTTTGGCATTTAGGGTTTATGGTTAAGATTTAAAATTTTGGGTTTACGGTTTAAGGTTTAGGGTTTCGGGATTGGGGTTTTGGATTTAGACTTTAGGGTTTAGGGTGTAACGTCCTAGTTTCTTTATTTATTTATATTGCGGAATTAGGTTATTTAACTTAACTCTTAAAATCCCGGTCCAATTTTTTTCTTTTGTTTCCTTTATGGGAGTATTAAAAGTTAAGCTCTATCTTAAGGATCGTTTACTCTCGGTTGGTTATTTAAACCTTAGAAACTAGAAGTTACGTGTTTGTTACTCTCGCGTTCTCCCAAAATCATTTTTGACATATTTACAGATATTTTAATTATGATAAAGTGAAGTACTAACCTCCATGTATTGCCTAGCATATAAGTCTACAGCATACATTCATATATACATACACAAGTTCAGTAGTTAGTGGCACACAGACCTAAATAGTTACTCCGGACGTACACCTTAGTTTAAAAGAAGTGTGACTCAAAAGTCACCGCCAAAAAGCCAGCTCCTCTGCTAGCTACCCTTTAGACATCCCTTCTATGTCCCAGGGATTATCACATCCTCTGAGGAGAAGAAGAACAGCCTGTTGACAGCCTTTAGTATCTGGAAGTGACCCAAGAATGACACTTCCATTAGCTCCACCTCTATCTCAAGTAGAAGGAGGTACCTGGGCATCTAAACACACTAACGTAGTGAGATATATAATCCTAGTAACGTAGATTACCAGTTTTATAAAACTAATTAGTGGTTTATTTGCATTACGAAGAATACAGGAAAACTTCCTTCACATATATCAGATTCATACAGCAAATAAGTGCAGTTCTTAACTATTTAATCTCAATTACAAGATATTTCCACACATGGATTCAGAATATATATATTCATGATGAAAATGCTTTAACATGGTAAAGGCATATAATCACATTGTGCAAACATATAAAATACTAATTTTGTTTTAAAAGAATGCGAAATACCAGATCTCTCCAGGACATGTACAACTGGTCTAAACCATTACCTTTTCATCAAAAGCAATCTAATGAAACAAGAGAAAACCGAGTTACAAATATAAGTAAAGTCTGCATATAAGGCACAGGCAATTACCGAACATCCCAAGGTGTCCCCCGATGTGCGCACAAAGTTAGAACCTTAGCATCACCAGTCCCGGACTGGATTATTTTCTCACTAGTTGCTAGACAGCTACGTCTCGGACGCATTCCTAGCCACCCTAGTGTGTCCTTTCCATATAGATAATATATATATAACATAATTTTCACTGCTAATGTTTATTTAGTTGTAAATCATTTGCCTCTCCAAGGCATATCACTTTTCACATTTTGCCTCTCCAGGGCATAGTAATCTTTTCAGAGATGCATGCTAAAATACCTGCCTCTCCTGGGCATATCAGTTCATATCAGTTCCAGAATTGGATGCCACACACTTAAATAAATTGCTTTAAAAAGGACAACTTTTGCATTTAGTCAATTCAAAGTCAAACAAAGTCAACCACAAGTCAAACATTACTTGTACAGCAAGCAACTTTCGTAATTTCTTATACAGGCATCCAAATATCATGAAACTTCATCAGAAGCACATTTAGTATGTAATTAACAAATTCAACTTGCTTCCCAATCAGAAAAATTACATTTTGACCCTTAATTGCCTCCGTTTTATCAAAATAGTCCCATCTTTCAAACTATTGGAATAAAAGGCAATTTTAACAATTCAACCACATCCAACTACAAAAATTGAACATTTAACATCCACTAAACATATCCAAAAAGTTTCCAACAGAAATGTACCAGAAATTGAGTCAAAATAAGAATTTTGAGATTTCCTCTAATTTGTCTTGCAAAATGGTCCCTATTAAGACTCAATTTCAGTTCTGGATTTATACAAGCTCAGGGAAAGTTGCAGCAAGCTTCACTAGGTTAAATGTAACTTATTCATACATCCTTCACAACCAGAAATAGCTCAGAGGTCACATCTTTGCAGCAAAACACTATTTTTTAGAAAATTTCAAGAAAAGTCCTTTAGGTATTAACACAAAGTTAAAGACCTTTCTTATCTACTCCAGCCCAGTAGAAAGCATTCACATATCATATAAAGTAAAAGGAACAGTTGGTTACTCACATTCAATTCAGAATGCCTTATTTTTAACAAGGACAAGCAAAACAATGAATTTCTTGCATTTTGGTCCCTATCACTACTGATTTTCTGTTCTGGCTTCTGTTAAGCCTTAAAAAGTTTCTCCTAACCAAGGCGACGTCATTTATGACTTGTACAACAAGTTGGTACATCCACATCAGCACAGAAATGGGCTTTATGCAGCAATTATCTACTTTCCTTGGCATTCTTCATAATCAAGGGTTTTAGGTGCACTAAGCCTGATTTAGGTCATTATTGGGTTATTCCACTTCCTGAAAACATTTCTTTAGGAGACTAGAGGGTGGGGTAGCTGCCTTATCCACCCAAAGACCAGAGTACCCAACTTTTATAGTTGGAACTCACAAATCCTAGAGTACTGAGGTTCCAATCTTGCCTTTTATTTACTCTAAGTGCTCCCAGACTTTACCAATTTTTCACTATCCCTTTAATTTCCTTACTGCCTCCTTCTTACCCAATTCTTAAAAGTTAGAAGTTGTTTTCAAGTTCAAAACCTCTCTACTGCTCTAAGTCCATTTTTCATAACTTTGACATTTTACTCATTCTCACATAACTCAATTCACAGAACACTAAGCCCCTACTATTTTTATATCTTAGACACACTACAAAACCAGGAAACCAAGCCTTAGGTTCAATTGACAGCCATTTTACTTAAGCCAGAAACAAATGAGACTCTACTTTTACAATTTGAGCTATTAGATCATTTCACATGTTGCGTTTCATCAAATCTCAGTACCTTAAAGTATTCAGAGACTCCATAAGTAGCATATAGCAGCATGTATATCAGAAAGAATAATTCCCAGTAGTTTAATAGCAAGAAAACCCAAAACAGAAGCATTAAAGGGCCATTTTTGCTATTTGAACCTTTTAGCCTGTTTTAACAGATTTCACTTCAGTAAATCCAGTGTTTTTAAGGCACTCAGGGGTTCAATAAACACATGACAGTATAGACATCAGAGGAGAAAAATCCCAGCAATTTATCAGCAAGTAAAACCAAGACAGAAGCAACAAGGGTCCATTTTAGACATTTTGACTATTTAACTTAGTCTAACAGATTCCATTCCAGTAAATTCAGAATTTCTAAGGCATTCAGAGATTCAAAGAACACATATGACAGCATGGGCATTGGAGGAGAAGTTTTCAGCCATTGCACAGCAAGGGAACTCAAAACAGAAACTCATTAAAAGCCATTTTTTTTGCAATTCTAAAGATGAAGATTCTCACTATTGATTCAGCAATCAAATTAAGTATTTAGCCACGATTTCTGGTGTCATTAAGTTGATTTATCTGTCACTTAATTGCCTTAAAATTATCTGAAACGTAGCCTACCAAGAATCACAGAAATAGAAGCACAATTTCAACACTCAGTAAAACAAGGGTTCTGTCTTTTACAGTGATTTCCAAGGCCACGATCAGTAGTACGGCAGCCTTAGATGAAACATGCATTTGGGGGTTATTAAAGTACATTCTCTTAGCTTTGTTTTGAGACCTTACTTGCTTAATGGTGTTAAGAATCGAGAGAGGTATGTTCTGTCAAAGCAACACTGCCCAAAACAGGGCTCAAAAATGGCATCAAAGGGGAAATGGTCATAAAGCCTTATACCATCACTCTAGATGGATGCTTTTGACTCTAAGAAGTAGAAGGAAGGGTAACCCTATGTTACCGTGGATTTCCAGAGAAGGATGAACGGTTTAAGCTTCTGAAAACCATGGGTCAAGATTAATGGAGGTGGGTTTCTTGAATGTGTGAGTGTGCTTGGGCTTTTCTGCCTTCTCCCTTGCTTCCAGCTACTGGATTCAAGCTCCCAGCCTCTCTCTCTTGCCATTGCTCTCTCTAAAACTCATTCTCACTTCTCTCTAAAGTTTTCAGTTTCAATCCTCAGCTGGTGCACTCCCTTCTCTCGGTTTCCTCTTTTTTATGGTGGGTTAAGATCATGTGGGTGCTAATGATGGAGTTTTCATGTTAACTGAGGTGTCCAGCTTTCAGCCTCTCTTAATCCTCATGTAGACACCTAATAAGCTGAGTAAGAGGGTTATTAGGGCGTGTTTGGCTGGTCCTTTAATCCTTAGGCTCGATTTTAACATCAATTGGGTATAGTGGGTTATGTGGCTTCCTTAATCAAATTGTGGCATGTGCTATTTAGGTTTCTAAGCTCCCACTTTGATTATCCCTTGTGTGTGTGGCTGCCTAGGTGTGTTGGCAGTAGCTAGGGTTGCAGTTAGGTAATTAATTTACCTATTTAAGTCGGTATTTTTGGTTACCAAGCTAAGTGTGACACTTAATGATTTAATTGGGCGTTTAATTCCCTTTATTTTGATTTTACAACGTGTAACTTGCTGAAATTCTTAAATTGTCCATTAAGGCATATAGCTGGTACATAATTGGGTAGGTTTGAATGTTTTTGGGTGGCTGAATTGGGCTTCCTTGAGCTCTACGTAAGCTAGGGTGCCTTATTTGAATTTTTCCATTTCTATCCTTTTAGTCCCTGAATTTCTACTAGAGAAAATGTGTCAATTCAGGACTTGTCTTGAGGTTGGGGTCTCTTATTTAAGTCTTAGGGTGTCTCTAGAGTGTCTTACAGTATTTTTCTTGGGTCAAATAGACCTTCTCTACTCTTTTTAACTCATTAAAACAAAGAGGGTTAAAACTAAGTTTATCTTTTAAATTAGTCCCTAGGGTTTTGAGTTAGGGTTTCTCTGGTACATTTTTCATACTTTTTAAGTCTCTTTTCCTCAAACTAGGGTTTCTCACCTTCTTGGCAAACATAATCAAACACATTCAAGCTCAATCAAGCACAAAACAGAAAAGTCAAACAGAAAATCCAGTCAAAATTGAGTTTTGAATTTTCAAGATGTTACATACGGTTTATGGTTTAGCTTATTGGGATTAGGGTTTAGGGTTTTGGGTTTTGGGTTTTGGGTTTAGGTTTTAGGGTTTAGGGTTTAGGGTTTAGGGTTTTAGATTTTGGGTTTAGGGTTTAGGGTTTAGGGTTTGGCATTTAGGGTTTAGGGTTTATAGTTTAGGGTTTTGATTTAGGGTTTAGGGTTTGGGATTTTGGATTTAGAGTTTAGGGTTTAGGCTTTAGGGTATTGGGTTTAGAGTTTAGGGCTTAGGGTCTATGGTTTAGGGCTTAGGTTTTAGGGTTTTAGATTTAGAGTTTAGGGTTTAGGGTTTAAGGTTTCAAATTCATAGTTTAGGGTTTAGTATTTAGGGCTTGGGGCTTTGGATTTAGAGTTTAGGCTTTAGGGCTTAGGGTTTAGGGTTCAGAATTAGAGGTTTTGGATTTAGACTTTAGGGTTTAGGCTTTAGGCTTTAGCGCATTGGGTTTAGGGTTTGGGGTTTAGGGTTTTGGATATAGGTTTTGGCATTTAGAGTTTAGGGTTTTAGATTTTGGGTTTAGGATTTACAATTTAGGGTTTGGCGTTCAGGGTTTAGGGATTAGGATTTAAAGTTTAGGGTTTAGGGTTTGGGGATTCGGAATTAGGATTTAGGGTTTAGGGTTTAGGTTTTGGGTATTGGGTTTAGGGTTTAGGGTTTGGAGTTTAAGGTTTAGGGTTTTAGATTTTTTTAGTTTAGAATTTGGCGTTTAGGGTTTTGGGTTTAGTGTTTAGGGTTTTGGATGTAGGGTTTAGGGTTTAGGGTTTTGGGTTTTGGGTTTCGTGTTTAGGGTTTTGGATAAAGAGTTTAGGGATTAGGGATTAGGGTTGATGATTTAGGCTTTAGGGTTTAGCGTATTGTGTTTTGGGTGTTGGGTTTAGGGTTTGCGGTTTGTGGTTTTGGGTTTAGGGTTTCGGGTTTTCGATTTTGGGCTTAGCGTTTAGGCTTTAAGGTTTAGGGATAAGGGATTAGGGTTTGGGGTTTAGGGTTTAAGGTTTAGGGATAAGGGATTAGGGTTTGGGGTTTAGGGTTTTGGATTTAGAGTTTAGGGTTTGGATTCAACGTTTAGGGTTTAGGGTTTAGCGTTTGGGGCTATGGATTTAGAGTTTAGGGTTTAGGGTTTAGAGTTTAGGGTTTAGGGTTTAGGGTTTAGGGTTTAGGGTTTAGGGTATGGGGTTTTGGGTTTAGGGTTTCGAGTTTAGGGTTTAGGGTTCTAGATTTTGGGTTTAGGGTTTGGCATTTGGACATTACGGCTTAGGGTTTAGGATGTCTTGTTTAGGGTTTAGGGTTTAGGATTTAGAGTTTAGAGTTTTGCGTTTAAAGTGAATGGTTTGGGGTTCAGGGTTTTGGGTTTAGGATTTATGGTTTAGGATTTAAGGTTCGGGGTTTAGGGTTTAGTGTTTTGGGTTTGGGGTTTGGGGTCTATGGTTTGCGGTTTTGGAATTAGAGTTAAGGGTTTAGGGTTTACAGTTTGAGATTTAGTGTTTAGGGTTTAGGGTTTAGGGTTTGGGGTTTTGGATTTAGAGTTTAGGGTTTAGGGTTTAGCGTATTGGGTTTAGGGTTTACAGTTTACGGTTTAAGGTTTGGCATTTAGGGTTTTGGGTCTAGGATTTGAAGTTTGGGGTTTAGGGTTTAGGGCATAAGGTTTGTGGTTTAGGTTTTGGGTTTTTGGGTTTAGGTTTTAGGGTTTAGGGTTTGGGGTTTAGGGTTTATGGTTGAAGGTTTAGGATTTAAAGATTAGGGTTTACGATTTACAGTTTGGGGTTTAGGGTTTGGGGTTCAGGGTTTTTGATTTAGAGTTTAGGGTGTAGGGTTTAACGTATTGGGTTTAGGGTTCAGGGTTTAGGGTTTGGGGTTTGGGGTATAGGTTTTACGGTTTAGGGTTTTAGATTTTGGGTTTAGGGGTTAGGGTTTAGGGTTTAAAGTTTAGGGTTTACGATTTAGAGTCTAGGGTTTTGTGTTTAGGGTTTAGGGTTTTGGATTTAGAGTTTAGGGTTTTGGGTTTCGGGTTTAGGGTTTAGGGTATTGGGTTTAGGGTTTAGGGCTTAGGGTTTAGGGTTTAGGGTTTAGGGTTTTGGGTTTTTGATTTAGAGTTTAGGGTTTAGGGTTTGGGATTTTGGATTTAGAGTTTAAGGTTTAAAGTTTAGGGTTTCAGGTTTAGCGTATTAGGTTTAAGGTTTGGGGTTTGGGGTTTTGGGTATAGGTTTTAGGGTTTTGGGTTTTAGATTATGGGTTTATGATTTAAAGTTTAGGGTTTAGGATTTACGATTTAGGATTTTGGGTTTAGGGTTTATGGATTAGGGTTTGGGTTTTGGATTTAGAGTTTAGGGTTTAGGGTTTCGGGTTTAGGGTTTAGGGTATTGGGTTTAGGATTTAGGGCTTCGGGTTTAGGCATTAGGTTTTGGGGTTTAGCGTATTGGGTTTAGGGTTTTTGGTTTTTGGTTTAAGTTTTAGGGTTTAGAGTTTTAGATTTTTGGTTTAGGGTTTACGGTTTAGGCTTTGGCGTTTAGGGTTTAGGGTTTGGGATTTAAAATTTAGGGTTAACAGTTTAGGGTTTAGGGTTTGGGGTTTTGGATTTAGAGTTTAGAATTTAGGGTTTCAGGTTTCGAGTTTTGCGTTTCGGGTTTAGTGTTTAGGTTATTGGTTTTAGGGTTTAGGGCTTAGGGTTTAGGGTTTAGGTTTTGGGGGTTTTGATTTAGAGTTTAGGATTTAGGGTTTAAGGTTTCAGTTTCAGCATTTAGGGTTTTGGGTTTTGGATTTAGAGTTTACGTTTTAGGGCTTAGGGTTTAGGGTTTAAGGATTTGGATTTTGGGTTTAGGATTTAGGGTTTAGGGCTTAAGGTTATAAATTTTGGGTGTAGGGTTTAGGGTTTGTCTTTTGGGGTTTAGGATTTAAAATTTAGGGTTTACGGTTTAGGATTTAAGGTTCAGGGTTTAGGGTTTTGGATTTAGAGTTTAGGGTTTAAGGTTTTAGGTTTAGGGTTTAGGGTATTGGGTTTATGGTTTAGGGTTTAGGGTTTAGGGTTTTTGATTTCGAGTTTAGGGTTTACATTTTAGAGTTTCAATTCAGCATTTAGGGTTTAGGGTTTAGGGTTTGGGTTTTGCATTTAGAGTTTAGGGTTTAGGGTTTAGGGTTTGGGGTTTAGGGTCTAGGGTTTTACGGTTTGGCAATTAGGGTTTGGCGTTTAGGGTTTAGCATTTAGGGTTTGTGGGTTTAGGGTTTAGGGATTAAGGTTTTAGATTTTGGGTTTACAGTTTAGTGTTAAGGGTTTTCGGTTTACGGTTTAGTGTTTAGGGTTTGGGGTTTCAAGTTTTGAGTTTGGGGCCTAGGGTTTACGATTTGGGATTCAGCGTTTAGGGTTTGGGGTTTGGGGTTTAGGGTTTAGCGTATTAAGCTTAAGGTTTGGGGTTTAGGGTTTAGCATATAGGATTTAGGGTTTAGCGTATTGGGTTTAAGATTTAGGGTTTAGGGTTTAGTGTTAAGGGTTCTAGATTTTCGGATTAGGGTTTAGGGTTTAGGGTTTGGCATTTAGGGTTTAGGGTTTAGGATTTAAAGTTTAGGGTTAACAATTTTCGGTTTTGGGTTATGGATTTGGGGTTTAGGATTCAGGGTTTGGGCTTTTGGATTTAGAGTTTAGGGTTTAGGGTTTAGGGAATTGGATTTAGGGTTTAGGGTTTAGGTTGTGGGGTTTTGGATATAGAGTTTTGGGTTTAAGGTATATGGTTTCGAATTCAGAATTTAGGGTTTGGGGTTTTGGATTTAAAATTTAGGGTTTAGGGCTTAGGGTTTAGGGTTTGGGTTTTTGGATTTTGAGGTTAGGGTTTAGGGTTTAGCAAATTGGGTTTAGGGTTTTGGGTTTTAGGTTTTAGGTTTAGGGTTTAGGGTTTAGGTTTTGGGGTTTAGGAGTTAGAGTTTAGGGTTTCGAATTTATCGATTAGGGTTTAGGGTTTGGGGTTTCAGATTAATAGTTTAGGGTTTTGGGTTTTGGATTTAGAGTTTAGGGTTTAGGATTTAGGGTTTGGGGTTTTGGATTTTGAGTTTAGTGTTTAGGATATCAGGTTTAGGGCTTAGGGCTTAGGGCTTAGGGTTTAGGGTTTAGGGTTTAGGGATTTAGATTTTGGGTTTAGGGTTTCAGTTTTATGGTTTAGGATTTAAAGTTTAGGGTTTAGGGTTTTGGATTTGGAGTTTAGGGTTTAGGGTTTGGGGTTTAGGATTTAGAATTTAGGGTTTGGGGTTTAGGGTTTCAAATTTATGGTTTAAGGTTTAGGGTTCAACGTTTATTGTTTTGTGTTTAGGGTTTGCGATTTAGGATTTAAGGTTTAGGGTTTAGGGTTTTGGTTTTAGGATTTAAGGTTTAGGATAGGGTTTCGGATTTAGAGTTAAGGGTTTTGGGTTTGCGGTTTGGGATTCAGCGTTCAAGGTTTAGGGTTTAGAGTTTGGGGTTTTGGATTTAGAGTTTAGGGTTTAGGGTTTAGGGTTGACCGTATTGTGTTTAGCGTTTAGGGTTTAGGGATTGGGGTTTTGGGTTTAGGGTTTTGGGTTTTAGATTTTGGTTATAGGGTTGAGGGTTTACGATTTAATGTTTAGTGTTTAGGGTTTGGGGTTTTGAGTTTAGCATTTATGGTTCAGGGTTTAGGATCTTGGATTTAGTGTTTAGGGTTTAGGGTTTAGGGTATTTGGTTTAGGGCTTAGGGCTTAGGGTTTAGATGTTGGGGTTTTAGATTTAGAGTTTAGGGTTTAGGGATTAGGGTGTCAGATTCAACATTTATGGTTTAGGGTCTAGAGTTTAGGGTTTTGGATATAGAGTTTAAGGTTTAGGGTTTAGGATTTAGGGTTTAAGATTTACGATTTTGGTTTAGGGTCTTAAATTTTGGGTTTAAGGCTTCGCATTTAGGGTTTAGGGTCCGAGGCTTAGGGTTTAGGGTTTAGGGTTTTAGATTGTGGGTTTAGGGTTTAGCGTTTAGGGTTTGGGGTTTAAGATTTAGAGATTAAGGTTTTGGGTTTAGGGTTTAAAGTTTAGGGTTAAAGGTTTAGGGTTTAGGATTTTGGATTTAGAGTTGAGGGTTTAGGGTTTAGCGTATTGGGTTTAGTGTGTGGGGTTTAGGGTTTAGGGTTTTAGATTTTGGGTTTAGGGTTTATGATTTAACGTTTAGGTTTGAGGGTTTACGATTTTGGGTTTAGGGCTTGGGGTTTTGGATTTAGAGTTTAGGGTTAAGGTTTAGGGTTTAATGTTTAAGGTTTACAGTTTGGGGTTTTAGATTTAGAGTTTAGGGTTTAGGGTTTAGGTTTTAGGGATTAGGGTTTAGGGTATTGTGTTTAGGGTTCCGGGTATGGAGTTCAGGGTTTAGGGTTTATGGTTTAGGATTTTGAGTTGAGGGTTTTTTGATTTTGGATTTAGGGTTTGGCATATAGGGTTTAGGGTTCAGCATTTGTTAATTAGGGTATAGGGTTTAGGGTTTAAGGTTTGGAATTTAGGGTTTAGCATTTTCGCTTTAGGGTTTAGGGTTTTGGATTTTGGAATTAGAGTTAAGGGTTTCTGGTTGATGTTTTGGGATTCAGCGTTTAGGATTTAGGGTTTGGGGATTGGTGTTTTGGATTTAGAGTTTAGGGTTTAGGGTTAGGGTTTGGGGTTTAGGCTTTAGGCTTTAGGGTTTTTAATTTTGGGTTTAGGGTTTAGGGTTTAGGGTTTAGGATTTAAATTTTCGTGTTTAGGATTTTCAATTTAGGGTTTTGGGCTTAGGGTTTAGGGTTTAGGGTTTTGGATTCACCATCTAAGGTTTATGGTTTAGGGTTTGGGGTTTTGGATATAGAGTTTCGGGTTTAGGGTTTTGGGTTTAGGGCTTAGGGTTTGGGGTTTTTGATTTAAAGTTTAGGGTTTAGGGTATAAAGTATTGGGTTCAGGGTTTGGGGTTTGGGGTTTTGGGTTTAGGTTTTTCGGTGTAGGGTTTAAGGTTTTAGATTTAGGGTTTAGGGTTTGGCATTTAGGGTTTAGGGTTTACGATTTAACGTTTAGCATTTACGGTTTTGGGTTTAGTGTTTAGTGTTTTGGGTTTAGGGTTTAGGGTTTTGGATTTAGAGTTTAGGGATTAGGGTTTGGGGTTTAGGGTTTTATATTTTGGGTTTACAGTTTAAGGTTTGGCGTTAAGGGTTTAGGGTTTAGATTTTAAAGTTTAGGGTTTGGGGTTAACAGTTTAGGCTTTTGGGTTTAGGGTTTGGGGTTTTGGATTTAGAGTTTAGGGTTTAGGGTTTAGGGTTTAGGGTTTGGATTCAGGATTTAGGGTTTGTGCTTTTGGATTTAGAGTTTAGGGTTTAGGGTTTAGGGTATGGGGTCTAGGGTTTAGGGTTTAGGGTTTAGGATTTCAGGTTGAGGGTTTTAGATTTTGGGTTTAAGGTTTGGCGTTTAGGGTTTCGAGTTTAGTGTTTATGGTTTATTGTTTAGGTTTTAGGGTTCAGGGTTTGGGATTTAGGGTTTAGGGTTTTGGGTTTTGGGTTTGGAATTTAGGGTTGATGGTTTGGGGTTTTCAATTTAGAGTTAAGGGTTTCGGGTTTACGGATTGGGATTGAGCGTTTAGGGTTTAGGGTTTGGGGTTTGGGATTTAGAGTTTAACGTATTGGGTTTAGGGTTTTAGATTTTGGGTTTAGGGTTTAGGGTTTGGCATTTAGGGTTTAGTGTTTAGGATTTAAAGTTTAGGGTTTAGAGTTTACAGTTTAGGGTTTAGGGGTCAGGGGTCAGGGTTTGAGAATTTTTTATTTAGAGTTTAGAGTTTAGGGTTTGGGATTCAGGGTTTAGGGTTTAGGGTTTGTGGCTTAGGGGTTAGGGTTTAGCGTTAAGGGTTCCCTACAACAAAACAGACATGTAGACACATTTAGAACAGGCCTCTAACGACGTTTGTGATCGTGGCTAGAACTCTAGAGGCGGTTGCGCAACCGTCGCCAAACGCTGCGTTGGGACCAATTCTAGTGGCGGTTAAGGCAACCGTTGGAATAACCGCCGTTAGGCATATTTTTTACTTAAGGGCAGTTACAACCGTCGCTAGAGGTCTAATTTCATCTCCCATTTTACACCTTCTTGGCGACGGTTGCAACCGTCGCTAGAGTTTATTAATTTAAAGGCGGTTGCAACCGTCGCCATTCATTTGCAGTTTTCATTATTTCTAGCAACAGTTACAACCGCCGTTAGAATCCTTTTTTTTTTTAAAAAAAATAATTCTTAGGTTTTTGTTTCTTTATAACATTCATACTCAACCTATTCAAGAGTTTGCACACCAATAAATAAACTCCAGCAACAATAACAATAAGAAAATCAAATCTAATTGAATTTAAGAGAAATTCAACACTACTAATAAAGTTTGATCTGCATATAAATTCAACACTGCTAATCCTTGAGGGCCTCAAACAATGTGGTGAAAGCGGTTAAAGCACGATTGTTTTAGCTCCCGGATATGGAGATCCCGGAGGGCCCTCTAGATAGACTCCTTTCCCGCTGCTAAGGGAGAGTAAGAAAAAAAAAGCAAAATGATTGTTTTTTAATCAGCGCCTCCTTTTCTTTTGGGTATGCAGGTACTACGAGTCCTCTCACTACCAACCAGCAGACATCATCTGGCTGGGTCTTGCCGGTATCAACAACAAGAAAAAAACAAAAAAATGGAAACAGCAACTAACTATGGCTCTTGGCCCAGACAACGTCCTAGGCGTACATCAATAGAATGTTAATTAAAAATTAAAAAAAAACATATATGTAAAATAAGATGAAATCATTTTTTTCTTTTTCCTTTTCTATTATGGAGGACAAGCATATCTTTTGCTGGTATGTGTGGCAAATGAACTATTGAAATCAAGTGCCAACATTAAGCTAGTTGTATTATTTTATTACTTCAATGTTCTTTATTTGTCCCTTATTGTTTTTGCAATTGGCTATATAGTCTTTATTAGAAATTTAAGTGATCATATGTCTATCTAGAAGAGTAACAAACAAGATGTCATTGCTAGATCTAGTGTGGAAGTTAAATAATGAGCTACGGCTCTAGCCACATTAGAAATTATGTCTAAAATAGTTATTTTAAGCGCTAAATTTTGGGAAAATCACTCAGAAGCAGCTAATTTGCAAGAAACAAGCTTCCCTACATGGGAAGTAGCTATGTAGGTTGCTGAATTCTAAAAGTTGTGTCAATGCGATAGATGACCTGGTCGAAGGCAATGTAAAATAGAGAAAAATAATCTTAATTAAATATTCCACTCCCAGCATGCATTATTACAGAAAATATCCATAACACACTTTAATGTTAAATAGACAAATAAAAGTGCAGGCAATGAATAGTCCAATCCCAGCATCAGTTGTTTATACATCTTTTGAGAACAATCCTCCAATAGCAGATAATCCTAGAAGCACATTAGGCTTCACTTGTTTCAACTGGTTACCAAAGTTTAGAAACAATGTATAAGAGAAAGTATTTCAAAGGAAAAAATTTTTTTTTAAAAAAAAAAGTTGAAAGGAACGTGATCATACAATCGGTATATGTTTCTTATTTTATTTTAATAGGGTTTTCTTTATGGACAAAACTTATATGATGTTGCTTATATACTGTTCATCAGGTTAACCAATTAAAAGATATCATGTGTCATTTTTTTCCATGTCATTCTCTCACCCCTAACAGAGTTAACTTACTGTTAAATTATTATATTTGTTTTTATTAAATAAAAAAGGAAGAGGATCCAATCTTTCTCTACTTATCGAACATTCAATCCCCAACCTCCATGGAAGCTCCAACCAAAACTTGCATTGCAGTCTAACCACTGCCCACCGCCACCGATCGAAGCCCTGATCTTCATCGCCACCGTTCACGCATTCGAACCCCAACCTCCATCGCAGCTCCAACCAAAACTCGCATCGCAGTTAGACCACGACCGACCGCCACCGATCGAAGCCTAGATCTTCATCACCACCATTCACGCATTCGAACCCTAACCTCCATCGCAGCTCCAACCAAAACTCGCATCGCAGTCAGCCCACCGCCCACCACCACTGATCGAAGCCTCGATCTTAATCACCACCGTTCACGCATAGGTAAGGTGTTGTGCATTAGGCTTGGTCTCCATTTCTATGATATCATGTTGCTCTATATTCTTCTTGTTATACGTTTTGAAGTTCCAATTTCCAAATTTGATTAGGTATAGAGATATGTTGAAGCATATAAGATGATGGGAAAGGAGAATAGGTGGATGGTATTGAGGAATGTTGGGAGTAGCACAGTCACATAGAGTGAGATAGATTATGAACATAAATGTTCCTTGTGACTTGGAGGAAGCAATCTGATTGTCATATTTTTTTTTGCAAACTGACTTAACTGGTGTTACTTTTCTTATTATGAGATGCTAAGCGTCCATTTTTTTTTAATTTCGTAAAGTGTTGTAAGTTTAATCCCAAAACAGCGTTGCAACTATTGCCAAAAACCTTTAATCAAATTAATCTGCTTGTGCACTCATTTTGCTGGCCACAGGATGCAGATATAGCAACAAATTTTTTGATTTGAAAATTGACTTTTATATATTACAAATAGTACTAGTTTTGCCTTCTGAATTGGCAATGGAGAATGGCATTGGTTCTTTTCCTAGATATGCTTGTTGCTTACCTGCTTTGAGTGACCAAGAAAAATCAGACCTTGGCAGCATTGCAGTATGCAAATTTGGCAATATTCTCTTTTTTACATGAGGACTAACTTAATATGTGGATATTGAACTCTGTCTTTTTGTTTCTCTCCCCCTTAATTATTGGATCCTTGTTTATTACTTTACTATTTACCAGTCTGAAATGTGAACAAATGCTAATGCATTGGTGATTTTTTGAGTATGATAGAATTTTTTTGTTCATAAATTTATCAGATCTTTGAACAAATACTTTGTACATTTGGTGTTAATTCATTTCTTTTGTTATATAAGTAGTTCTCTGTTTTCTTTACCTTAGTGGATATATTTTTTTTTAATTATCATGACAGGATTCCATAGTTCATACACAAATAAAGAAGCCTAGAGGAAGACCAAGAAAGAATCTAGCATCTTCATAGCAAGCAGAGCAGATTGGTAAAAGACATTTCTAATTTAAAAGCATGAAAGAAGCATGAACAAGAATTTGATACCAATGCTGCAGAACAAGAAAAGTTGGTTGGCTTAGCTAGTCAAATGTACTACTTGTAATAAGATTTTAATTTATGTATTGAGAGTCATGTATTGAAAGTATTATTGTAAAGTAATAGGAGGTTGTGTCATGTATTGAGAGTCATGTTGAGCAAGCTAATGTACTGGAAATTTTGTAATAGACTCATGTAATTGGTTTTCATAAAACAAGTTTTTTTCACATTCATTGTTTAATATTTTTTTGCCATAGAAATATGGATTATATTAAATAGAAACTAAGTCTGAGTACAACCATTAATAGCTAAACCAGAGGGAGGCATCCATTCCCTTAGTGACAGCACATCTGTCAAAGCAAAGAGCTCAAGGACAGCCCCTGGAATCAAGCTAAGGCACTATATTAAATTCTATATATATATATATATATATATATATATATATATATATATATATATATATATATATATCTTCTTCTTTTTTTAAGAAATATGGCTATATTAAATCAAGAAATAGAGGATACATATCAATCACCAAATAAGACAACCACTACATAAGCAACTACAAAATCAACTACATAAGCCAAAGGCTTAGCAGAATACATAAAAACATAAGTACAACAACTAAAACAGATATAAGTCGCCATCCACAAGTAATCTAACAGCAAAGTGGAGTTCCATGATACATAATAACTAATAAAATACCATGCAAATATTTCAAAAATACTACAAAATAACTAAGCCAATACACATAGGTACAATCCAAAATGTCATGGCTCATTATGCGGTACTTGTGGCTGACTTGAAGCATTAGGTGGTATTTATAGATCACTTGGAACTTGTATTGTATTGAACCTTGAAGGTATGTAAACTTGACATCCATTATGTGAAAGTGATGTCTGCGCTTTATAAAAAACCTTAGTATTAATAAGGATAAAATTAATATTTTTTATTGAAAAAGAACTAAATAAAAATACCTGTGAAGCTACAGTTGAAGTAGGGACATAGTAAACAACATCACTTGAAGGAGTTAACACTTGTGGGCAGCGTTGCTTTTTTGACTTCTTTACAACACAACTCTTAGGTCAACCTTTAACACGAGACGAGCCATCCTTTTTCTTCATTCCTTTCACTTGTATAATATTTTTTTCAATTGCATTGGCCTCTTCCCCTTGTTCATCATGATGATCACTAGAATAAAGTGAAGTCAAAATTTTATCAACTTCTATACTTGCTTCAAACATTTTTTTGGCAAAAAATCTCGAAGCTTCATTAGATTGAGCCGCTATACTTGATATCTCAACTGCATTTCGGCACAAGTCCGTAAAGCGATTTGAGGTAGCCAATTTAGGATCTTCTTTAATTATGCGTCCATTATTATCGAAACACATCCATTTCAAGCATGTTTGGTCCACCTCTTGAGAATGTATTTTTGAGGAATAACTATTTTATTCCAATGATTAAGCACGCAAAGAGCATGGCCACACAAGATCCCAACAAATTCAAAGTTTTTGCAGCTACACACAATTGTTTCATCTTCAAAGTTAAAAGTAACGTTGTGATCTCTCATGTGACCTATTAGACACACTTTATACTTAAACAATGTTGAAACTTGATTGTATTCCTTAAGGATCATGTTACAAGACTTCTCATATTCCTCTAAAAATTGATGATAGATTGGTGGTGTGTAGATATCTCATGCAGGCTTAACCAAAAGGATGTCTAAACTCAGTGGTGGCTTTTTTTGACTCATGTCATACTTAGCCTCTATCTCCTTGTATCTCATATCCTTCAACAACCTCTCAAAATTCTTAAAGAAATCGAACACATTGAATGTAGACTTCATGTAACCTCTTAGTCGACCATTCAAACTTTCACTCAATTGTGTTGATGTAGCACCAGCTGAAAAAGTATATCGCCCATACACTGATGCCCATTTTTCTTTTTTTCGAAATAAATCTTGCATCCACATATTTTGACGAAGGTCATGCTTATCAAGTATTGACTTCCAAGCATTCAAAAAGTTATCCTCATATTCGTAGTCATAAATACAACGTCTCAAGTCTGAAGCAAAAGAATCCGACTTCTTAAAGGCATGATTGACATTCTTGAGAGCATTTTGAAATAAATGCCAAGTGCATAGACGATGATAAGATTCAAGCAATACCACTGAAATTGCTTTGGCCATTGCGGCATCTTGATCTGTAAAAATTGTTTTTGGCTTGTTCTCACACATGGCCTTAAGAAAAGTCTTAAACAACCATTCAAAGGATTCAACTGTTTCATCATATAATAGTGTTGCACCAAATATAATAGTTTGACGATGGTGATTGAATCCAACAAAGGGTGCAAAGGGCCGACAATTTTTGTTCGTACAATAAGTAGTATCGAAAGATACCACATCTCCAAAACAAACATAATCTACAATCATCTTTGCGTCTGCCCAAAAGATGTTTGTGATTTCATCTTCAACATCAAGTTGAATTTCATAAAAAAATGATGGGTTCTCAGATTTCCTTGATTGAAAGTAATCCAACAAAGAGTAGGCCTCGCCTTCCTTTATTTTTGTCATCCTCATAGAAGTCAAATGATTACTAACATCCTTAAGAGTATATCCAACATTCTCACGTCCTCCAACTTGCCGACTCAAAAACTCAAAAATTAATTTCTGTTGTATGCCAGAATTATTTGCCAATTCAATTTTAGCGGCTTGAGCAGTAGAAATTTTCTTTGTGATGGTAATTTGTGTCTACTTCTAGGGGTGGCAAGAGCATGATTATGTTGATTCTCAAAACTTGTAACCATGTATTTTCCATCTGATTGTCGACCAATGGTCATTTGAGCTAAACATCCAGTTCGAATATATTTACGTACCTTCTTTGCTTCACAATTACTTATCTTCTTGAATCCTTCTTTGAAACATACAAATTTCTGAGATATTAAAGTATTTTGATCCATCCTACTTTTATTCACCCAATCTCTTCTAATGCTAAATCCAATTAAGCCAGCATATGCATTATAAACTCTATAGGCATGTTCTTCAGTCTCAAACTTCATGCCAACATAGGGAGTTAAATCTGTTTCTGTGACTTCATTTTCTAAAGGAAGTTCAGCTGAAATTTCATTGTTTAATAAACTTGAACTAGTTGAGATTGAAGTATCCATCAATGTAACTGTCAATATTAAAAGTATAAGCTAAATTATAATACAGCATGAGAAAGAAAAAAATACATATTATTGCATGAGCATAAGACAAACATACTTTAATCTAAATTTTTACAAGAGAGAGAGAGAGAGAGAGGGAGAGAGAAGTGAGTGTGAAAACAAAGAAGGAAACCCAACAACAACTTCTCAGTAAGCTACTGCAAAATTTAGATGACTTTTGCAAAAAAATATTGTGAACAAACACTTTTGTGAAGTGCTTTGAAAGATTAAATAAATATGACCCAAAATGACAATAGCAGCATTTGAGTGAGTGAAAGAAATTGAGACAAAACATTGAAGACAATTTATAGACATGAGGATGAAACACGGGAAAGAATATTTCTATACCTACTATGAATACAACACAGCATAGAAGAAACATATGAAATAGGGGAAAGAGAATCACATACAAGTGCCTTGAGAAAATACTGAATGAATATTTTCACATCTTATAAATACAACATAGCAGAGAATAGAAGTGGCAAGATGATAAAATCTGTTCTGTACCTATACGCAGATAAAAAGACGGGAAAGAGAATCGCAACTGATTGATCGTGAATGGGGTTCTCGTTCGTAGCTAGTGCGTGCTCTGCCTTCTTACTCGTTCGAAGTGTGCGTGAGCGCCTTCTTCCTTGTTCGAAGATGGTGTATGCTCTGGGTTTTTCCTTCTGCGTGCAGTACAATAGAGAGAGGAGACGAAGCGTTCTGAATGTTGCTCTTTTCTTTAAAATAAAAAACAAATATAAAAATTTAACAGTAAGTTAACTCTGTTAGGGGTGAGAGAATGACAAGGAAAAAAATGACACATGTCATCTTTTAATTGCTTAACCTGATGAACAGTATACAAGCAACAACATATAAGTTTTGTCCTTTCTTTATAACACGTAGAATAATCTTCAGCTTGGGAGGGACTGTTAGAGCAATGTTTGTATGTGACATCTCGGTTAAAAACAAATGTGTTCATTAATCATTACTATTAAGATGGGATTGCACTAGTTGTACAACCCTAGTGCTATACTTTATTTATGATTGTAGACACACACAGAGCCTGTTTAATCAAGTCGGCAAACACATTGATATTACTCTTTCTTTTTCTCCATTAATAACATCAATGAAAAAGAAGATATGAGAGCAAAATATGGTCAGAGGAGGAGAATCCATGCAAACAAATGGAAAAGTGAGGAGACAAAGCAAGTACTTTTCTTTCATATGCATTTGTCCAATACATTCTTCTCATATTTATTATCTGCATCTGATGAATGACTACAACAACAATCAAAGCCTTTTTCCACTGGGTGGGGTCGGCTATATGATCAAACGACGCCAATGTGTTGTCTTTAAACATTTCTATGGTTAGGTTAATAATAGTTAAATTCATCTTAATAGTTTCTCCTATTGATTTCTTTGGTCTTCCCCTACCTCTACTTATTGGGCTATCTTCCATCTAATCAACTCTCTGTATAAGAGCCTCTAACGGCCTTCTTTGTACATGACCAGATCACCTAGGTGTGTTCAAACTAATTTTTCTACAATCGATGCAACCCCAAATTTCTCTCTAATGCAATCATTCCTAATCCTTTCCATTCTAGTGTGGCCACTCATCCAATGGAACATTCTCATTTCTGCCATGTTGAATTTATGCTCATGTTGGCTTTTTATCGCTCAACATTTAGTACCATACAATAAAGCAAGCCTTATAGTTGTGTGATAAAGTTTCCCCTTAAGTTTAAGTGGTACTTTTCAATCACAAATAACAACTTAAGCCTTCCTCCATTTGACAAATAACATATGATGAATGACTATGGTTATAAATTAATCTACATGGTGCAATGTGAATATAGAATCTAACAACTAAGATAGAGTACATGTGACTTATCTTTGTCAAATGCTAGGATTTTATCATAGAAATTCAAGTAATCTTGTCTGAACGTTTGTTTTTAAATAAGTTTTATAACTACTTCGCAAACTTTTAATTTATCTCATACTTTGATATTTGATAAATCATACTAAATTGAGGAAGATAATTTCACTAACCACTTCCACAAGGCTAGCACCTTCCCTCAGTCCTTGACGATTAATTTCTTTCACATTCCTTGCAAAAGGCAGAGCATCTTGATCAACATATTCACATGCCTTTGTAATTAAGACCTATATTTGTAAAAACAGAAAATATCTATTATACAAGTTCTTTGTGGGTAACACTAAAACAAATCAAGCTATTGTAAATGCAAATATTGCAACTAATTATACTATTAGTGCAGAATGTAAACCACAAGTGCAATGAGGCTGAAGCAAACAATCATGTTGCAAAAATAAATGTGATTAATATTGTTTAAATTAAGTACTAAGTTACTTGTAATGACATCGGGTTGGATTCATAAGTAGCTAATTGTGCTACATCTATTATTTAACACTACTCAAGTTTTGTGCTCCTGACAAAGTAGCACTTTGATGTAGAAACAACAGGGAAAAGGAAGAGAGGAAGAAGAAAACTATGATATTTTATTCAAAACAACATATCAACATTAATTTATTATAAAGAAGCAGTAACTCTTCATTCTCCTAACTCTATTAATATACAACTAAAATATAAAATCCTGACCGAACTAGAATACTGAAATAGATATCAAAATCCTTTTTTATGATTGAAAAAAAAGAAGTATCAAATGAAGAAGAGAGAAAATTCCAAAAAAGTACAAAAGCAAAGGATAAGAAATCCTCTTCAAACAAAATCCCAAAAGAAAACAACTTAAATATTTTCAAAGATCCACAAGTGGTCAATTTGCAGACACCTAGAATAAACGACGAGATAACAATTCTAAGACCCAAATATCAAAATTAATAACCCATAACCAATCCTAAAATTACCCCAATATAATTAATTAAGGTTCAAAACTAAAGAGTTAATACTCTAGAAAGCATGTAGACATAAGCTCACTCTGTATTATTTATAAAGAAAAATAGAGAAATAGACTATACAATAGGTAATTTTTTAAGATTCAAAATAAAAGAAATTTAGTGAAGGGAAAGAGTAGATACAAGAGATTACATGAATGAGACCAAGAGATCCACTTCAAAAAGACAAAAGGAAGTGTAACTGTCGTTTTTGGCTCAGACAATTGTAATTTGAAACTAGGACCACAAAGGGTCTTAACCTTGGGGGACTTGTCCTTAGGTGATGCACCTAGGTGCCTACGAACCCTTCGGGAGAGATCAAAGTCCATGTAGTTCGTCATGGTGATGTCTATCAGAGCCGTTAGGCAAGGCTGTTACTTGTACTTCACCGTGTGCGGCTAAGACGTGCCTAAGGTACTCCAGGCGGGCGAACTGCTCTTAGGAGGTTGCCTTAGTGGGAGAGAGCTATGGTCTCTGAGGACTGCTCGAAACCCCGTTAACGGTGTGCTCCGAGGAGGAGGTGAGCTTGCCCGAGGTCGGCCGGAATGGGCGCCGGTGATGGAGCTCCAGGTGCGGAGAGGACTTGCACGGCGTATCTGAGGATGCTCAGGTACCCAGAGAGTGGGGAATATCGGAGGTTGATGCACGATAATCCTTCAGGTTGTGTGTAATTCTGTCAAGACTAGATTGCTTGCTTAGTCCCCCGAGTGAGGGTCTATTTATACTTGCGTGTGGGGAGATCGTGCTCAACCCATGACATCATGGGACGTGGGTCGTCGCACGAGGCTTGTGGAGATCCCACGTCTGGTTGAGGAGAGGCTCCGTGTGGTGACATGGGCGAGGGCCACGTAACAGATGGATGAGTGGTGCCACGTGTCTCCAGCGGGTGTTGGGGTCGTGCCTCTAGAACGTCAGTGCCACGTGTCTTTAGGTGGAATATTCCCTAGTTACATAAGTCCCCCAAGTCGACGGGTGTCGGGCACCCGTGGACTTAAGTTCCTTTGCCTGTAAGACACATAGGAATTTTCGCTGCCTTTACTCGCGGGACAGCTCATCCGCTTAGAGTCGCGGTTGTGGGAGCTGGCCATCTGACTCACGAAGTTGGCTCTCTCACATCGCTCTGTAGAAAAGGAGATGTCTTGGAGAGGACACGTGTCTCGTACTGGATGGCCGGACGCTTGGCTTCCTCAGCAAGTTTTTGAGCCATCTCTACAGGAAGTACGCAACTTACCAAGGTGAAGTCACCATTGCTCATAGGGGCATTTCCCAAAATACCCTCCGAGGGCTAGTAAGGGGAATCCAAGAGTCGAGGGCTGCTTTGGTCATTTTTGAAAAGCTCTCCTCTGGCTAGTTTCGTCCGTGGTCAGTGGCTGATGGTGGTTTTCTTGCTGAGGGTTATTTGTTGAAGGAGCGGGCTTCGTTCTAGTTGCCACGCGTCAGAGCTTGAACTGACGCCCCTGTCATTTAAGTGTTTTGCTGCCGCTTCTCCCTCATTAAATGCGGGTTCGTTTTCGAGGGTATCCATCATTAGCGTGGGTGTAGAGTTTTGCAAAAAGGCCCTCAAATGTCTCGAAGCGACTCTTGGGTTCTCGGGGGCTTTTCAGTCTTTGCGTCTCCATTGCCTTGGCTGTGCATCCCGTCCGTTGCTTCTTTCCACGTGTGCGGTTGAAGTGAGCAGTTGCAGCTGGGCTTGATTGTAGAGGATAAAGGGTTTTGTCCATTGTGGGATATGAGGGGTCGATGTGTTTTGAATCATCACGCCTTTGGGTGCCCTATAAATGTCCAACCTTTGAAAGTTTGTGACTTTACATTTGCATTCACCTTTCTCCGTTACCTCTGTTTCACTTACTCTTGCTTTTTCTGATTCTTGCTTCTTGTCGAATTGAATCATCGCAATCGCTGGTGGAGGTGATGATTACAGCTATTACCCCTTTGATTTCACTGATTTGGAAGATCTTCCTTCTTCTTCCCCTCATCCTCCTCCTCTGAGCCGCACTCGTGATGCCAGTCGGAGCAAGGGGAGGAAGAATGGTTAACAGGGCTTGTCTCTGGGAGAAGCCGCCGATGTCCCTGTTCCTGTGCCTCCGTCTTCTAAGAGGGAGCGTCGGCAAGAGGTTCTTCCGAAGGAGAGGAGGAAGAAAGACGGGAAGGTTGGCGCGAGCGGACCCCAAGAGGGGGAAAGGAAAGGAACTTCTATGGCGTAGTTGCCCAAAAGCAAAGAAGGGGGCCCAAGAAGCGTCCTGCTGAGGCCGACTTGCGATTGTCTTTGCAAGTCCTTTGGCGGGTACTAACCGGGAGAATGCACAGGTGGAGGTTCCGGTGGGGGATACTGTTCCTGTTTCTGCCCCTTCCCCTGTTCCTACCTCTGTTACCACTTCTGCTCCCGTCCTTCAGTCACCCATGAGGGTGATTCTTTCTACTCGTCCACCCGTCCTCAGCCCTGTTGATGGGGCGAATCAGCCTCCTACTAAGAGGGCCATGGTGGTCGTTGAGGAGTCTATCGGAGGCTCTTCCACACCTCAGACTGCGACGGGTGGTCCTGCGGCTGAGGAGGTCGCGGAGTTTGGCGATGCGGCCGTGGAGGCCAGAGCCCTCTCAGATGGAGGGAATGTAGTGGCGAGTCAAGCAGCTGCCACGAGAGATCTTGTTCCTGGGTCGAACATCGGCCCTTCTGAACGCCTTGGGCCACCGAAGAGGGAATTGGCTTTTGAGCTGGTGGCACTGGGCAAGCGCTTCCCCGTGGAGATGCGGGAGAGGGAAGCTAGGGGGCTGGACACTTCGCCCCTAAATATTGCCGTTCAAGGCTTTAGTCGGGTTGCTGAGGCACTGGCGAACTTCCACCAGGCTGGTCTTGAATGGGAGAAGCGTGTGGTAAGTCTCTCCATCTCGGTGTTGCATTCTCTCTGTGTTGCTCTGCATTTCTGACTCGTCTTTTTGCAGGGGGAGATCCGTCTTGACCGGGACCAGTTCTTCAGTGTTGCGGCCTATAAGAGCCAGGCTATGGAGATCTCCCAGAACATGTTGGCAGATGTGCGCGGTGAGCTATCCGCGAAGAAGTTGGAGTGTGAGGACCAGGAACGCATGGTTGAGTCCCTGACTCATGAGGTTTCCCGTCTTAGGGCTGAAGCTGGTCACCGTTTCGAGGTTGCGCTCCTTCGTTCAGAGTTGGAGAGGACTCGTCGGGAGCTGACCGCCTACCGAGATGATGCGGAGAGGCGTCAGCAGGAGTTGTACTCACTCTGCGAAGCACTGCGGGGCACCGAGGCTCGCGCCAATGAAAAGCTTTTTGGCTGGCTGGCGGCCGAGGACAAGGTTGCCGATGTTACTGATCTCCAGAGGGAGTTGCCTGCACAGAGGATGTACGACATGCTTCTGGCAGTCGAGCAGCTTGAGCGCCTCCATGGGGAGAGATTTCCAACGGAGTGGGTGGCTTCCTTGCATTCTTCTTTGGACTTTTTTGAAGATGAGCTTCACAACCGGATGGACTCAGATCCTCTGTTGAATCTCGCTTTTCTTCGTTAGCTGACCGATCGCCTGGTGGACAAGCTCTAGGGATTGGACCTACTTCTTAGCAGCTGGCTGAAGCGACCAGGCGGGGCTCATCGGAAGGTGCTGGCCATGTGGAGCCGACTAGGGCTGAGGCCTTTGTAGATCTTGGGGATGCCCAAGATTAGGTTTATGTAAATTTTAGGGTGTTTACCCTTTGTAATGGGCGGACGCCTTCTCATTTTTGGTATTAATGAGAATGATTTTTTGCAAACTCTTTTCCTGCTTTCCTTTTTACTTCTGGATAAAATGTTGTGTGCGTTTGCAATTTCTCTTTTCGTAGTCATCTCTTTACGTCTGGGTAAAAAGATTTTTGCATGAGTACCGTGTGATAAGGACGGTTTGTATGCGTGTTGCTAGCGACGTTTGTCGAATGTTCATTTTGTTGTTTTCGCACCCAACGGGTTTTTATCGCGCTACTGGGGGAAATTTTAGCTTGGCCCTGGGGGCGCTTAGCGTTTTTTGGGGCGGTCGAGCCCATTGTCCTTTGGTAGGACCTATGCGAGTACTTTGCAGAGTTAAAGTCTTGTCTCTAGCTGAAAAGAAGTGCTTTTAATAATAAACAAAATGAATACATTCGTGCAGCCTCAGTCGGGCTAGCCTTAGTTAGGTTGAAGGTAAGCAAAATGATTACATTCGGATTGCCTAAGTCAGGCGAGCCTTGGCCAGGCTGAAAATCCTAAATTCAAAGTAGAGACATATACGACTTGACTAAAGGTAATGTGATAGTGCAAAGTGCGTTCAGAGTCTTAAGCGGAGGTTAGGTCCGGGCGGGCGGACTCTGGCTTCTTTTCTCCTGACTCTTTAGCCTCGGGGGGTTCCTCCCGTGTTTCTTTGGGACCAAGGCGGGCGACCTTGACGGTCTTGGTTAAGCTCGCTGCGGAGGATGCTCGCGCCAGTTTTTGGTCCGCCATGATTTCTCCAACCCCGTGCGGTGTTGGGAACTTCATTGTAAGCTGTGCGGTGGACACTATAGCTCTAAGTTTGTTTAGGGACGGTCGCTCTAGGATTGCATTGTATGCTGATGGTGCTGAGACGATGATGAAGTTTACATCAAGGCTCGCGACCTTTGGCAAGGTGCCCATTATTGTTTGGGCGGTGATGATTCCTTCTGCCGGAACCTGGTCTCCTGAGAACCCTATGAGCGTGCCGGGGAATGTCCTTAGGCTGGCCTCATTCAACCCGAGCTTTCTGAAGGTGTCGAAATAGAGGACGTCTACTGAGGATCCTTGGTCGATCAAGACTCTCTTGACTTCGTAGTTGGCGATTATGGCGGTCACTACCATGGGGTCGTCGTGGACTGGTCCCTCTAGGTTAGTGAGGTCGAAGGTGATGGGGTCTCCCTTGGCCTCGCTCCTCTTCTTGTGCTTTGGAGCGTAATCGAGGGCGAGTATAGAGCGTTCCATCCTTTTCTTATTTTGCGGTAGGCAGGAGGTCCCTCTCTGTAGTTCGCCTGTTATGACGTTGATGACTCCGCGAGTAGGCGCTTGGTCGCTGGCCTCCAGGGGGTGCTCGGCATTAGCCCTATTTTCTTCCTTGATGAATCAGTCGAGTTGTCCCTTCCGAATTAGGTCCTCGATCTGATCCTTCAGGTGGATGTAGTCATTGGTTTCATGTCCATAATCCTTGTGGAATTGGCAGTATTTGGACTTGTCCACCGGCCTTCCCGTCTTACGTCTTTTGACATGTGGGGGGAAATTGAGCATGTCGAAATGATAAATTTCTTCCAACACCCCGACGTGAGATCTGTTGAGGGGAGTGTGGCTCGTGAACTGTGCTCGTGGAGGCGTCCGTGGTCAAGGTGGGGACCACTTCCTACCGCTCTTTTCCTTGGGGGCATGGTTCTCGGTCCCTGTCTTCTCTTTTTTCTTCTCTGCTCGTTCCATATTGGCCCTGCTTATCAGGAACTTCCTCATCTTTTCCTTAGCGATCTGAGCGTTCTCCTCTTGAATGAACCATTCTGCACGCTCCATAAGTTCCTGTAAGGTGGAGACGGGGCACCTGTTCAGTTCCCCGTAAAACTGTGAGCATCGAAGACCTTGCTTTATGACAAAGATGGCAACGACGTCCTGAAGGCCTCAGACATGGAGCGAGAGCTTGGTGAAGTGGGCCAGGAAGGCTTGCAGGGTTTCTCCTTCCTCCTGGTGGGACCAATGAAGGAGTCTTCGTTTCTCTGCTATTCTTTGCTGCTGGCGAACTGTGTAAGGAAGTTCTGCGCCAGTCGTTCGAAGCTGTGGATCGAATTGGTGGGCAGCAAGGAGAACAATCTTATGGCGGCTTCCTTCAGAGTCGATGAGAAGACTCTGCACTTCTGGCTGTCCGTCATACCCACTATCGACATGGCCGAGTTGAATGTGTTTAGGTGATCCCGCGGATCGGTTTCTCCGCCATAAGGTCCGATGTGGAAGGGCATTTTGAAACCCATGGGCACGTGCTCATTCATGACCTATTGGGTGAACGGGTGTCTACCCTTTCCCTGGAAGTCGATCGCAGGCCACTTGTATGCGTTTGCACCACCGGCTGCGTACGGGTTATAGGCCACGGCCCATGGCATATGGAGGTAGGACCCTAGAGGGTAGTTTGGGACTGGTGGTCGCAGATAGCTCCTGACGGGCCGTGATGCTTGTCCGGCGACCATGGTTGGTCCAGGTAGGTTCACCGTTGGGGGTGGTGCCGCCGTCGGTGACAATTGTGCGAACTCCTTTGGTAAGGTTCCAAATTGAATTGTGGGCAAGTCGGAAGGGTCACAAGAGGGCCCTGCCACCGCGCCGTGTGGTACTAAGGGTAACTGAGTGCTCGTATTTGTTGGGGCGAGGTTCCTGTCCTCTTCCCGTTGCTCTTGGCGTAGAGCTGCTACTTTCGCTTCGAGGCGGGCGATCTCAGCGTCCCGTGAGTTCCTTGCTGGCTCTGTCATCTCTTGACCACCGGTTGTGGGGCAAAGGACGTGCGGCATGCCATATGGATGTTGATGCTAAGTTTCCTCTCTAGATGTCGGGTTCTGGACCACGGTTTCCGTGATGGCTACCTGCGTTATTGAGGAGCTCTGAGGCTGAGTCGCGTTTGATCTGCCTACCTCAGTTGTGACCGGTTCGGCCGTTCCCTGCCGATTCCTTGTGCTGCGTCTCAGAGCGCTAGCGTCAATCGTGGTTGCGGGGACGTTCGAGTCGGTCATGATGTATTATATCCTGTATCTATACTGTAGATCAAAACAAAAACAAATACGGGTTTCTGAGCATTAGTTGTATACTCCTACTCCCCGAAAAAGAAATGTGATTTAACGGCAGAGTGCGCAAAGCATTGTGGTCTGAATAAGACTGCGGTGGGCGCCAATGTAACTGTCATTTTTGGCTCAGACAATTGTAATTTGAAATTAGGACCACAAGGGGTCTTAACCTTGGGGGACTTGTCCTTAGGTGATGCACCTAGGTGCCTGCATACCCTTCGGGAGGGATCAAAGTCCACATAGTTCGTCATGGTGACGTCTATCAGAGCCGTTAGGCAAGGCTGTTACCTATACTGGGCCGTGTGCGGCTAAGACGTGCCTAAGGTACTCCAGGCGGGCGAGCCGCTCTTAGGAGGTCGCCTTTGTGGGAGAGAGCTATGGTCTTTGAGGGCTGCTGGAAACCCCGTTAACGGTGTGCTCCAAGGAGGAGGTGAGCTTGCCGGAGGTCGACCGGAATGGGGGCCGGTGATGGAGCTCAAGGTGCAGAGAGGACTTGCACGCGGTATCTGAGGATGCTCAGGTACCCAGAGAGTGGGGAATATCGGAGATTGATGCACGATAATCCTTCAGGTTGTGTGTAATTCTGTCGAGACTAGATTGGTTGCTTAGTCCCCCGAGTGAGGGTCTATTTATACTTGCGTGTGGGGAGATCGTGCTCGACCCACGACATGGTGGGACGTAGGTCGTCCCACGAGGCTTATCAAGATCCCACGTTTGGTTGAGGGGAGGCTCCGTGTGGTGACGTGGGCGACGGCCATGTAACAGATGGATGAGTCGTACCACGTGTCCTCCGTGCTTCTACAATGTCAGTGCCATGTGTCCCTAGGTGGAATATTCCATAGTTACAGGAAGTAACCAATTTTCTTGCTCAATATAGCCTTCCAATCTATTGACACCATAGTTTTATTTGAAAATAAAAATGTTTAATAAAAATTAAGTTTTGGACCAATTTCATCGACATCCCAACCAAAAGTTTTCCATAAAACTCTCTAATACACACAACTGGTGGATTAATGTCAATTCATTTCTCAACTACTTATCCATAGTATTTTAACCACTAAACTCAATAAAATCCAGAAAGAAATACGCTAATAAGTATTGAAGATTCACAGGATAGGTGAAAGAGCTCTACGTCAGTTTTAAGCTTCCAATCGAAAGGGGAAAATGGGTTTGAACACTGACTTCTCTGTTTCAAGAATTTCTCGCAACCCCTAATGCCTTTCTAGCAACTACAAGAGAGTAAGTTTAGGGCAAAGTGTCGATTTCAACAGAGAAAACAGACAGAGATGAGAAATACATACCGTATTCGAAGTGTTCTGAAAAACGAAAGAAGCCAAGCAAACACAGAAACACAAACCCAGAAATCGGTTGTCCTTTGGTGGAGATAGAACGGAGAAGCAAAATAATCGTGCTGCTCGTCGTCATCGCCGCTCGCCGTCGTCCTCAACGCCACTTGCCGTCATCCTCAATGCCGCTCGCTGTCGTCGTTGTTGCTCTCTACATGAATCGTTGCTTTGTGTCGAATGATTTACGGCGTGTCTTTGTGTTCGAATGAGAAAGGGTCGTGAGTCTGTGCGTGTGGAAAGAATGAAAGGAATACTAATTGTTTTTAGGAAGAAAAAAAGGCGCCTAATAAAAGCAAGGCTACCGCCAATTTTTTTTTTCCTTTAGCGACAGTTAACATCATTATGTGAACAACTGTGGCTAACAAAAAGCCCCAATTGTATCTAACAAAAAGCCTCAGCCGTGGTTAGATGACTATGGTTAAAACCCTATTTTTTTGTAGTGCTTTAGGGTTTTAGATTTCGGGTTTAGGGTTTAGCATTTAGGGTTTAAGGTCTTGGATTTAGAGTTTAGGGTTTAGCGCATTGGGTTTAGGGTGTAGGCTTTCGGGTTTTAGATTTTGGTTTTAGGGTTTCGTCACGATTGTAATATCCGGACCTTCCAAGTGATGTGTTAAAAGTTTGGTAGAAGAAGTAAGTGTTTGTGATTGTGTGACATTGATTGTTGTATTTAGAAAGCATATAGTTGTGCACTAGTTTAAGAAAAGAATTGAGAAGGGACTAAAAAGAAAAGGGCTAAAGTGCAAGAGAAAGTTGGTGGGTGTGGGAGAGAAATGAATTTCTACCAAATCCCTTGCCACTAGCCCTTACACGACTAAGGCAAAGTGGCAACACCACCATTTCACACACACTTCATCACATTTAGAGAGAGAGAGAGTTAGAGAGAAGGAGGAGAACTCTAGAGAGGATTCAAGCTTGGGAATCCAAAATTAGCAAGAATTTATCCGTAGAATTGCAGCTGAACAACAACTAAACAAGAATCTAGCTTCAGATTAAGGTAATCAAACTACCAACCTCTCTAATTTTCAAATTAGGTTTTCAAGGAATGCCCCAAAAATAAGTTTCAAATTTTTGAGCCATTTGAGAGGTTTAGAACTACTTCTTTATGTTTTTCGATCTTAGAATGGATGTAGATGATGAATGCGTGCTTGGATTTTAGCTGGAAATTAGATAATTTAGAAGGGTAAGGAAATGGGTATGGGTTTTAGCTTGAAATTCAAATTTAATCTTGTTTAACCATGTTTTGGGGCTAGTTTTTCATGGGCTTTAACGTGTTAATGATAGAAAACAAGTTTATAAAACTTCCATGACTTGAATGGTAGGATTCTTGGTTGAATTCTTGTGTAAAGATAATTTAAAAACCCAGAAATTAACGTAGCAGTCGACTTGTAGGCCAAACCAGTACACTTCCATGTTCTTTTCTGCCCAAAATTCATGCCAAGAACATACCAGTCGACTGCCAGCTAAAAGCAGCCGACTTTTGTGTCCAGAAACGAAACAGAGACGAATCAGTCGACTGGTATGTTACAGCAGTCGATTTGCATGAAGAAAAATGTGAAAAACATTGTTAATGAGCTCCAAAAATCTTGAACTTTTGGCAGGCTAAAACTAGACACATTAAAGATTATGATTGCCAAATGTCATTAATTTTGGATCCTGTTTGGTACCCTTTTTGCACATCTGAAGTTCAAGAACTTATGCAGAAAATATTTACTGGTTTTTATACTTTCATTTACTTGTTGAGGTACCAAATGAAGGATTTAAAGGCTAAAATTTTATATGTAGATTCCTAAGATCCTTAATATGGGATCTTGAAGTTCTCATATTATTTGGAACTTATTTATTATGGTTACAAAAGTCCGGTCTAGTGCCCTGTCACATCACACCGCTACTGTTAAGCTTGATTTTGAGGGGGCAAACATGTGATTTTTGAGCTAAGATTTGGCAGCCGACTATAATTTATATTCATAAACATGTTATAATTATTTCAGAATTTTTGGAGTTTTATAGAACAAGTTATGAGTTTACAAAGTTGGCAAATTTTTGAAATGAACTTGAAACACTTTGTTTTGCAAAAGTTCATTCTTTAGCACTTCAAAAAGGATTTCAAATGCCCCATGACATGCTGAAACATTATGTTATAAGTTTAGAAAGTAATATGAGCTAAGGGTAGAGAGAAATAACATAGAAACGAGAAGAGTAGGTATCTTACATATATGTGTTGCAAATAGATAGGTCCATAATCGATTGACCAATTGTCGGTATGGGACGGCCGTTGGGATTTCCACGGTTGAGCCATAATTTGGGATGGTAAAACATCCAATCGATTGATGATGGAAGTTTATGAAAACACCGTGTTGGTTGTTTAATTTTAAGCTAGTAGACTCTGTATGGCCAAATCAATAGTGACATGCTTAAAATTAGAATAACCATGATTGGGACCTAGACATTTCATCCCATATTTGTATATATAGCATACTGAAAGGGAAGATCTACATAAATGAAAATGAGAAGAACCGTTAAAAAGAGACGGGGATCTCTAAGTTTTAGAGGAGAAGAACCGTTAAAAAGAGACGGGGATCTCCAAATTTTAAGTAGAAGTGACTCCCTTGGCTAAGTAGAACCCAATAGAAGTTGAGATACGACCTACCAAGAAAAGGGGGTAATCTCATAGTACTCGGATCCACTTGGGGACGCTCCAGATAGTACACAGAATAGAATTAGCGTAATTGCTATAGGTTCTTACTTATTAATAGCCACTAGAAGTGTATGTGCGAGTATCCACTGGGTGGTGCTCCCTATGCTCATATGTTTTTCATGAAATGGGGCGAAGGCCCATATGTTTTATAATGTTTGTTATTTCTCTACCATTCAAACATGTAAGATCATGTTTAAGAAGTATATGCTCATATTAAATGTTGTATGACATGTAAGTATGCCATTCCATTTCATATGCCCTAACATGTATGAATTTCCATGCTAAATGTATTATGAAGAGTATGACATGCATAAGTTTTAAGTTAAACATCACATCCATGTTTTATATGTATGATGAGAAAGGAATGCAGAGATTTCTGTGCAAGGCACAGTGGTACACAACAAGGAATTTGAAAACATTTAGTTTTGATTACTAGGTTTACCCTCATTATGTTGGTGTGTATCAGATGATTAGGTACCCGAATGCCTACAAGACGGGGTTGGAGCGATGGGTAGCCTGACTTTTGAAAAGAAGCGGACAAGATAGTCTAGATGCATATAGTTTCATTTTGTATATGTTGAAATGTCCATCTCTTTGAGCCATTAACCTTAGGTATATTTTTGGAAAGGTTAAATGGCATATTTTGTACATGTATAGATAAGGGATGAAGATAAGGATTTTGTATTGTGATGTATATAAGTAAGAATATATATGTATGACTATATTTCAAATATATTTGTATATATACATAATATAAGTACGAAGAAGTTTTTAATCATGGATTATTATGTATGATTGTTTGTATGCTTCCATGTTTTAAGTATGTGCGATAGATACCCGAGAGGTAGAACCCTAACTAGTTTCACTTATTTAATTAATATGGAAAAGTTTTAATAAATTCGGGTAGAAGGAGAGAGGTAACATACCCGTTCCAGATGAAACATATATTCTATATTACAAAACTCTGATTTCTAAAGGGTCTGGAACTGGGGTGTTACAGTTATGGTATAAGAGCATACCGTATCTTGGTTGGAACTGACTAGGGAGGTTCAAACTAAGCAATTAGGATGTAGATTCCTCATAGAAAGGCTGGAATCAGGTTAGTTAGTTGAATGTACACAGTGGAACTCTCTTGTATTCTGGTTTGACTTGAGGAATGGAGTTTAAGTATGGGTAGCTAGCATTTTTCTTGAGTCATATTAACTCTATAATGCAACTGATATTGAGACGTCAATATTGTTTGTTTTGTAGAATGAAGTATGCCTCCAAGAAGAAATGTTGTAAATCACCGAAGAGCTGAGGCTGATCCAGATGATGATGCACAGACTATGAGGGAAATGACACAGGCTATGAGAGAACAGGCCAATGCTACCACCCAAATTCTGCGGCATATGCAGGAGGAAAGGGATCATAGGACACGCGGCTCGACCAATTGAAGCTGATGCTTGTCGTGGATGGGCTGAGTTTCAAAATGCAAGACCACCTACCTTTAGGGGAGAATTTAACCTAGTCCTAGTTGAGGGATGGTTGAAAGAGTTAGAAAAGATATTTAAGTTATTGAAGTGTACTGAAGAGCAGAAAGTTGAGTTTGCCATTTAGATGTTGGCCGGGTAGGCTGAACATTAGTGGATGGGAGCTCAACAATTGATGGAGGCACGACATGTTCAATTGACATGGGACAACTTTAAGACTGCATTCTTGGAGAAATACTACCCCATGAGTGTGAGGTATCAGAAGGAGATAGAGTTCATGCAGCTTAAGCAGGGAAATATGCCATTTGAGGAGTTCATTGCCAAGTATGATGAATTGTCCAAGTTCTCTTCATACCTGAAGCTTCATGCTGATGAGGCATGGAAGGCTATGCATATGTCAGCGGCCTTAAATTCTGCTATGAAAAATGTAGTGGCTCCTCTTGCTATCAAGAATTATGCGGAGCTGGTAGACAGATGCCGCATAGTTGCTTTAAACATTGAGGGAGCTGAGAAGTATAAGCAGAAGGTTAGTTGCAACAACAAGAGGCCGATGAACTTCTCGAAGGCTAGAAACAACAAAGGCAAGAAGCCTATGTTGGGTGATAATGCACCAAATCCTTGCTCCAAATGTGGAAGAAATCATGGAGGTAGACCTTGTCTTTCTGGACAAAATGTTTGTTTTAGCTATGGGAAGCCCGGACACTTTGCTAAGGATTGTTCCCAACCAAAGAAGGCAGGTGATGCAGCAAAACCTCCTACTAAAGGGAGAGTCTTCACTCTCAAGGGCAATAAGGCAAATGAATCTGATAATCTTATCGGAGGTATATGTTTCATAAATGGTAAATCTTTGAATGTACTGTTTGATTCGGGTGCTACGCACTCTATTATTAATTCTAAACGTGTGAAGGAATTGAATTTTCTAGTAATTACTCTTCCTTTTGATTTAGCAATTTCTACCACCACGAGAGAGTGTGCTGTGACTTCTTTGGTTTGTTTGGATTGTCCAATCATTGTGGAGAATAAATCTTTTAATGTTGATCTTATATGCATGCATTTGACAGGTATTGATGTAATCTTAGGAATGAACTGGTTGTCTGAAAATCATGTGGTCCTGAATTGTTGTGATAAGTCTGTGACTTTTATATATGCCAATACCTTTAGTAAATGAAATGAGGAGAAAATTCAAAGAATGAATTTTTTTGTATTCCTCTGAGGTTGAAATTCAGCATAAACTCAATTATATTCCTGTAGTTATAGATTTTCTAGATGTTTTTCCAGAGGAGATACCTAGTATCCCTCCTGAGAGAGAAGTTGAGTTCTCTATAGAGTTAGTCCCAGGGACGGGACCAATCTCTATAGCTCCATATAGGATGGCCCCTCCAGAGTTAAGTGAGTTGAAAACTCAAATAGAGGATCTGCTAAGTAAGCAATTCATCCGACCCAGTGCATCACCATGGGGTGCACCGATATTATTTGTGAAAAAGAAAGACGGGAGTTTTAAGATGTGTATAGATTATTGACAACTCAATCGGGTAATTGTGAAGAACATGTACCCACTTCCTAGGATTGATGATCTTCTCGGTCAACTAAGAGGTGCCACAAATTTCTCAAAGATTGATTTGAGGTCAGGGTACCATCAAATCAGAGTCAAGGCAGAGGACATCCGTAAGACCGCCTTTAGGACAAGGTATGGGCACTATGAACTCCTTGTAATGCCATTTGGTTTAACCAATGCCCAAGCCATCTTTATGGATTACATGAACTGCATCTTTAGACCCCTCTTCGATCGGTTCTTTGTAGTGTTTATTGATGACATCCTAGTGTACTCTGGAAATAAGGAAGAACATGAAGTTCATCTTAGAATGGTACTACAAGTGCTTAGAGAGAAGCAATTGTATGCCAAGTTGTCTAAGTGTGAATTTTGGTTTGAAGAAGTCAAATTCCTAGGTCATGTGATTTCTAAGGATGTAGTAGCTGTAGATCCTAGTAAGACGGATGCAGTAGCTAAATGGGAAAGATCAAAAACAGTGACTGAAATCCGAAGTTTTCTCGGATTAGCCGGTTACTATAGAGGGTTCATCCAAGGGTTTTCGCAAGTAGTGTTACCCATGACAAAGTTGACACGGAAGGGTGTACCTTTTGTGTCGACCTTAGAGTGTGAAGGAAGTTTCCAAACATTGAAGGAAAGGTTTACTAGCACACCGGTATTAGCCATTCCTGATCCTTTAGGTCAGTTTGAGTTGTATACCGACGCGTCTTTAAAGGGATTAGGTTGTGTCCTAATGCAAGACTAGAGGGTAGTAGCCTTTGCATCTAGACAGTTGCGTCCTCAAGAGGAGAACTATCCGACTCATGACTTAGAGTTGGCTGCCATTGTGTTTGCCCTAAAGATATGGAGGCATTATCTTTATGGGATTAAGTTTGAGGTATTTAGTGACCATAAAAGTCTCAAATATCTCTTTGACCAAAAGGAACTGAATATGGGGCAAAGAAGATGGATGGAGTTTTTAAAGGACTATGACTTTGAGTTAAACTACCATCCAGGAAAAGTAAATGTGCTTGCAGATGCCTTAAGTAGAAAATCTCTACACTTGTCTCAATTCATGATTAATGAATTGAGGTTAATAGAGAAGTTTAGAGATTTGAATTTATCCACTCTAGTTGTACCCGATGGGATACATTTGAGTCAATTGAGGATAGAGTGTGATCTTTGGGCTCAAATACTAGAGGCACAAAAAGGGGATGAATTCTTGAAGTCTGTGAAGCACCCGAAAGAATTCATTGAGTCATTTGACGGAGTCTTAACCTATCAAGGTAGAGTTTATGTCCCAAGTCATGGGGGACTAAGGGATAAAGTCTAAGAGGAAGCCCATAAGAGTAAATATACCATACATCTAGGTGCCACTAAGATGTACCAAGATCTCAGGAAGAGATTTTGGTGGCCAGGTTTTAAAAGAGACATAGCGAAATATGTCTCTAAATGTCTTACGTGTCAGCAGGTGAAGATTGAACATCAGCAACCTGCAGGTTTGTTACAACCCTTAGATATTCCTGAATGGAAATGGGAACAAATTTCCATGGATTTCGTTGTAGGTTTACCTTGGACACAATTAGGAAATGATGCGATCTGGGTCATAGTTGACATATTAACTAAATTAGCACATTTCCTACCAATTAAGATAAGCTTCTCACTAGATAAGTTAGGTCATTTGTACATCCAAGAGATAGTGAGGTTGCATGGAGTCCCATCTAGCATTGTCTCAGATAGAGACCCTAGAATAACTTCTAGGTTTTGGAAAGCCTTGCAGGAAGAATTCGGCTCAAAGCTAAATTTTAGTACTTCATATCATCCTAAGACTAATGGACAGACTGAGAGAACCATCCAGACTCTAAAGGATATGCTTAGGGCATGTGTTCTAGAGCAAAAGGGAAGTTGGAATAGAAACATTCCATTACTGGAGTTTGCATACAATAACAGTTATCACTCCAGTATAGAAATGACTCCATACAAGGCGTTGTATGGAAGGAAGTGTAGGTCACTAATATGTTGGTTTGAGACCACCGAGAGGCAATTGTTAGGTCGCGAATTAGTCCAAGAAACAACTGAGCAAATAAAAATGATAAGAGAGAAAATGAGGAAGGCTTAGGACAGGCAAAAGAATTATGCTGATAAGAGGAGAAAACCATTAGCATTTGAGGAAGTAGATCATGTCTTCCTCAAAGTTTCTCCAATTACAGGTATTGGTAGGGCTATAAAGTCAAGAAAGTTAAATCCACGATTTATAGGACCATGCCAAATTTTGAAAAGAATCGGTTCATGTGCTTATCAAATTGCATTGCCCACTTTTTTGTCAAATCTCCCCAATGTTTTCCATGTGTTGCAACTTAGAAAGTATATTCCAGATCCTTCACATGATTTAGATGTTAGAACAATACAATTGAAAGAGAATTTGGCTTACCATCCTAGACCGATAAGGATCATTGGTTCGGATGTGAAGCAATTGAGAAACCGGACTATTTCTTTAGTAAAGGTTTTATGGGATGAGTCTTCTCCTCAAGAGGCAACTTGGGAGAAGGAAGAGCTTATGAGACAATCGCATCTCGAACTATTTGCATGAATAAGTAAGTTCTCAAATTTCGAGGATGAAATTTTAAATAAGGAGGGGGGATTGTAATATCCAGACCTTCAAAGTGATGTGTTAAATGTTTGCTAGAAGAACTAAGTGTTTGTGATTGTGTGACATTGATTGTTGCATTTAGAAAGCATATAGTTGTGCACTAGTTTAAGAAAAGAATTGAGAAGGGACTAAAAATAAAAGGGCTAAAGTGCAAGAGAAAGTTAGTGGGTGAGGGAGAGAAATGAATTTCTCCCAAATCCCTTGCCACCAGCCCTTACACACCTAAGGCAAGGTGACAACACCACCATTTAACACACAGTTCATCACATTTAGAGAGAGAGAGAGTTAGAGAGAAGGAGGAGAACTCTAGAGAGGATTCAAGCTTGGGAATCCAAAATTAGCAAGAATTTATTAGTAGAATTGCAGTTGATCACTAAGTGAACATGAATCTAGTTTCAGATTAAGGTAATCAAACTACCAACGTCTCTAATTTTCAAGTTAGGTTTTCAATAAATGGCCCAAAAATGAGTTTCGAATTTCTGAGCCATTTGAGAGGTTTAGAACTGCTTCCTTATGTTTTTCGAACTTAGATGTAGATGATGAATGCATGCTTGGATTTTAGCAGGAAATTAGATAATTTAGAAGGGTAACGAAATGGGTATGGGTTTTAGCTTGAATTTCAAATTTAAGTTTGTTTAACCATGTTTTGGGTCTAGTTTTTCATGGTTTCTAACGTGTTAATGATAGAAAACAAGTTTATAAAACTTCCATGACTTGAATGGTAGGATTCTTGGTTGAATTCTCGAGTAAAGATACTTTAAAAACCCATAAATTAACGTAGCAATCAACTTGTAGGCCAAACCATCCGACTTCCATGTTCTTTTCTGCCCAGAATTCATGCCAAGAACATACCAGTCGACTGTCAGCTCAAACCAGTTGACTTTCGTGTCCAGAAATGAAACAGAGACGAATCAGTCGATTGGTAAGTTACAACAGTCGACTTGTATGAAGAAAAATATGAAAAACATAGTTAAGGAGCTCCCAAAATCTTGAAATTTGGCAGACTAAAACTACACAAATTAAAGATTATGATTACCAAATTTTTGTAATTTTTGATCCTGTTTGGTACCCTTTTTGCAGATCTGAATTTCAAGAACTTAAGCAGAAATATTTACTGTTTTTATAATTTCATTTACTTGTTGAGGTACCAAATGAAGGATTTAAAGGCTAAAATTTTATATGTGGATTCCTAAGATCCTTAATATGGGATCTCAAAATTCTCATATCATTTGGAACTTATTTAATATTGTTTTCGCAAGAATTTAGAAAAGTCCGGTCTGCTGCCCATTCACATCAGACCTCTACGGTTAAACTTGATTTTGAGGAGGCAAACATGTGATTTTTGAGCTAAGATTTGGCAGCCGACTATATTTAATATTCATAAACATGTCATAATCAAAATTTTTGCAGTTTTATAGAACAAGTTATGAGTTTACAAAGTTGGCAAATTTATGAAATGAACTTGAAACACTTTGTTTTGCAAAAGTTCATTGTTTAACACTTCAAAAAGGATTTCAAATGCCCCATGACATGCTGAAACATTATGTTCTAAGTTTAGAATGTAATATGAGCTAACGGTAGAGAGAAATAACATAGAAAAGAGAATTAGCTTAATTGCTATAGGTTCTTACTTATTAATAGCCACTAGAAGTGTATGTGCGAGTATCCACTAGGTGGTGCTCCCTATGCTCATATTTTTTTCATGAAATGGGGCAAAGAGCCATATGTTCTATAATGTTTGTCATTTCTCTACCATTCAAACATGTAAGATCATGTTTAAGAGGTATGTGCTCATACTAAATGTTTTATGACATATAAGTATGCCATTCCATTTCATATGCCCTAACCTGTATGAATTTCCATGTTAAATGTTTAATGAAGAGTATGACATGCATAAGTTTTACGTTAAACATCACATCCATTTTTTATATGTATGATGAGAAAGGAATGCTGAGATTTCTGTGCGAGGCACAGTGGTACGCAACAACGTATTTGAAAATAGGTAGTTTTGATTACTGTCTTTATCCTCATTACGTTGGTGTGTATCAGCTGATTAGGTACCTGAATGCCTACGAGACGGGGTTGGAACGATGGGTAGCCTGACTTTTGAAAAGAAGCAGACAAGATAGTCTAGATGCATATAGTTTCATTTTGTATATGTTGAAATGTCCATCCCTTTGAGCCATTAACCTCAGGTATATTTTTGGAAAGGTTAAATGGCATATTTTGTAAATGTATAGATAAGGGATAAAGATAAGGATTTTGTACTGTGATGTATATAAGTAAGAATATATGTGTATGACTATATTTCGAATATATTTGTATATATGCATAATATAAGTACGAAGAAGTTTTAATCATGGATTATTATGTATGATTGTTTGTATGCTTCCGTGTTTTAAGTATGCGCGATAGATACCCGAGAGATAGAACCCTAACTGGTTTCACTTATTTAATTAATATGGAAAAAGTTTTAATAAATTCGAGTAGAAGTAGAGAGGTAACACGCCGGTTCCAGATGAAAGATATATTCTATATTACAAAACTCTGATTTCTAAAGGGTCTGGAACTGGTGTGTTACAGTTATGGTATCAGAGCATACCGTATCTTGGTTAGAACTGACTAGAGAGGTTCAAACTAAGCAATTAGGATTTAGATTCCTCATAGAAAGGCTGGAATCAAGTTAGTTAGCTGAATGTACAAAGTGGAACTCTCTTGTATTCTAGTTTGACTTGAGGAATGGAGTTTAGGTATGGGTAACTAGCATTTTTCTTGAGTCTTTTTAACTCTATAATGCAACTGATATTGAGACGTCAATATTGTTTGTTTTGTAGAGTGAAGTATGCCTCCAAGAAGAAATGTTAGAAATCAACGAAGACCTGAGGCTGATCTAGATGATGATGCACAGACTATGAGGGAAATGGCACAGGCTATGAGAGAACAGGCCAATGCCACCACCCAAATTCTGCGGCATATGCAGGAGGAAAGGGATAATAGGCCACCGGCTCGACCAAATGAAGCTAATGCTTGTCGTGGATGGGCTGAGTTTCAAAATGCAAGACCACCTACCTTTAGGGGAGAATTTAACCCTGTCCTAGCTGAGGGATGGTTGAAAGAGTTAGAAAAGATATTTAAGGTATTGAAGGGTACTGAAGAGCAGAAAGTTGAGTTTGCCATTTACATGATGCCGGAGAGGCTGAACATTGGTGAGGGGAGCTCAACAATTGATGGAGGCAAGAGATGTTCAATTGACATGGGACACCTTCAAGACCGCATTCTTGGAGAAATACTACCACATGAGTGTGAGGTATCAGAAGGAGATAGAGTTCATGCAGCATAAGCAGGGAAATATGCCATTTGAGGAGTTCATTGCCAAGTATGAGGAATTGTCCAAGTTCTCTTCATACCTGAAGCTTCATGCTGACGAGGCATGGAAGGCTATGAATATGACAACAGCTTTAAATTTTTCTATGAAAAATGTAGTGGCTCCTCTTGCTATCAAGAATTATGCAGAGCTAGTAGATAGATGCAGCATAGTTGCTTTAAACATTGAGGGAGCTGAGAAGTATAAGCAGAAGGTTAGTTCCAACAATAAGCGGCCGATGAACTTCTCGAAGGCTGGAAACAACAAAGGCATGAAGCCTATGTTGGGTAATAATGCACCAAATCCTTGCTCCAAATGTGGAAGAAATCATGGAAGTAGACCTTGTCTTTCTGGACAAAATGTTTGTTTTAGCTGTGGGAAGCCCGGACACTTTGCTAAGGTTTGTTCCCAACCAAAGAAGGCAGGTGATGGAGCAAAACCTCCTACTAAAGGGAGTGTCTTCACTCTCAAGGGCAATAAGGCAAACAAATCTGATGATCTTATCGCATGTATATGTTTGATAAATGGTAAATCTTTGAATGTACTGTTTGATTCGGGTGCTACGCACTCTATTATTAATTCTAAACGTGTGAAGGAATTGAATTTTCCAGTAATTACTCTTCCTTTTGATTTAGCAATTTCTAGCCCTACAGGAGAGTGTGTTGTGACTTCTTTGGTTTGTTTGGATTGTCCAACCATTGTGGAGAATAGATCTTTTAATGTTGATCTTATATGCATGCATTTGACAGGTATTGATGTAATCTTAGGAATGAGCTGGTTGTCTGAAAATCATGTGGTTCTTAATTGTTTTGATAAGTCTGTGACTTTTATAGATGCCAATACATTTAGTGAAAGAAATGGGGAGAAAATTCAAAGAATGAATTTTTTTGTATTCCTCTGAGGTTGAAATTCAGCATAAACTCAACTGTATTCCTGTAGTTACTAATTGTCTAGATGTTTTTCGAAAGGAGATACCTAGTCTCCCTCCTGAGAGAGAAGTTGAGTTCTCTATAGAGTTAGTCCCAGGGATGGGACCGATCTCTATAGCCCCCTATAGAATGGCCCCTCCAGAGTTGAAAACTCAAATAGAGGATCTGCTAAGTAAGCAATTCATCCGACCCAGTGCATCACCTTGGGGTGCACCAGTATTATTTGTGAAAAAGAAAGACGGGAGTTTTAGGATGTGTAGAGATTATAGACAACTCAATCTGGTAACTGTGAAGAACAAGTACCCACTTCCTAGGATTGATGATCTTTTCGATCAACTAAGAGGTGCCACAATTTTCTCAAAGATTGATTTGAGGTCAGGGTACCATCAAATTAGAGTCAAGGCAGAGGACATCCCTAAGACCGCCTTTAGGAAAAGGTATGGACATTATGAATTCCTTGTAATGCCATTTGGTTTAACCAATTCCCCAGCCGTCTTCATGGATTACATGAACCGCAACTTTTGACCCTACTTCGATCGGTTCGTTGTAGTGTTTATTGATGACATCCTAGTGTACTCTAGAAATAAGGAAGAACATGAAGTTCATCTTAGAATGGTACTACAAGTGCTTAGAGAGAAGCAATTGTATGCCAAGTTGTCTAAGTGTGAATTTTGGTTAGAAGAAATCAAATTCCCAGGTCATATGATTTCTAAGGACGGAGTAGTTGTAGATCCTAGTAAGACGGATGCAGTAGCTAAATCGAAAAGACCAAAGACAGTGACTGAAATCCGTATTTTTCTCGGTTTAGCCGGTTACTATAGAAGGTTCGTCCAAGGGTTTTCGCAAATAGCGTTACCCATGACAAGGTTGACACGGAAGGGTGTACCTTTTGTGTGGACCTTAGAGTGTGAAGGAAGTTTCCAAACATTGAAGGAAAGGTTAAATACCACACAGATATTAGCCATTCCTAATCCTTTAGGTCAGTTTGAGTTGTATACCGACGCGTCTAGAAAGGGATTAGGTTGTGTCCTAATGCAAGACGAGAGGGTAGTAGCCTATGTATCTAGACAGTTGCGTCCTCATGAGGAGATTTATCCGACTCATGACTTAGAGTTAGCTGCCATTGTGTTTGCCCTAAAGATATGGAGGCATTATCTTTATGGCATTAAGTTTGAGGTATTTAGTGACCATAAAAGTCCCAAATATCTCTTTGACCAAAACGAACTGAATATGGGGCAAAGAAGATGGATGGAGTTTTTAAAGGACTATGACTTTGAGTTAAAGTACCATCCAGGAAAACTAAATGTGGTTGCAGATGCCTTAAGTAGAACATCTCTACACATGTCTCAATTGATGATTAATGAATTGAGGTGAATAAAGAAGTTTAGAGATTTGAATTTATCCACTCTAGTTTTACCCGATAGGATACATTTGAGTTAATTGAGGATAGAGTGTGATCTTAGGGCTCAAATACTAGAGGAACAAAAAGGGGATTAATTCTTGAAGCCTCTGAAGGACACGAAAGAATTCATTGAGTCATTTGACGGAGTCTTAACCTATCAAGGTAGAGTTTATGTCCCATGTCATGGAGGACTACGGGATAAAGTCTTAGAGGAAGCGCATAAGAGTAAATATACCTTACAACCAGGTGCCACTAAGATGTACCAAGATCTCAAGAAGAGATTTTGGTGGCCAGGTTTTAAAAGAGACATAGCGGAGTATGTCTCTAAATGTCTTACGTGTCAGCAAGTGAAGTGGACTGTGATCGGCACAGACACAGGGAATATCCCTCTGCTTGTAAGCCTTATCACCTAATTGACAGAATAACTATTATTGAAAAATACATTCACATGCATTATAATACCATGGCTACATCGAAATGGTGGCCTATCCTAGGCAAGCAAATCCACGGCCAGTGCCGCTTCAGGATATAGATATAGGAAAACACACATAATATATAACCTGTGTAGTGGCTACAGATCCAAAGATGCTGCCTATCCCATTCGCATGCAACAGATATAGGTATATATATAATTTGGAAACAAGTTTTCCCTGCATCGTAATCTAATGGATCCTTATCTTTAAGGTGTGTGAAGCTGACAGTTCTAGATTTAGTGATACAATATAGTTGGGTACGTCTACCCTTTACTTTATAAAACAGGATAAAGTAAATTAAATTACAATTACAATTCATTCATCCACATGAACAAGTTGTGGGTCATGGAAGGTTTTGTTCATTCCTCGCTCCACCGAGACTTCTTCAACTTGTACTTAACCTATCTCTGTGAATTAAAAATGAGGTGTGAGTCTTAACCACGCGACTCAGTGAGGACTCTCCCAATCCCGGGGCATGGTGGGTACCATAGGGCTGGGTTTGGGAGTCATACACAACCACATGCAAAAACGACTAGTTACTGTTGTTAGCATACATTCTTGGTGATCACACAACAACAGAAATTTCATCCAAACACTCATATGCATTTAATAACTATAAACATGCAGCAGTTTATTCCACGTCATCAATCAGCAAGTAAACATGTGACATATAGTTTCAGCTTTTACCTACCGGTCTTCTCATGTTTCAGCATGTCTGAATCAAACAAGACGTGTGGTGACGTAATCTTGTACGTTACCAATACGCTGCACAATTAGCAATTATATGCAAACATAGATAATTTGTACATACACACAGATGCTAAACATACATCTACTTAATCTCCCCAACTCTAGGGTATCTACTAGCCACTACGTGGCTTTCCCACTTCGAACCCGTGCACTCGGGTTACTGGCCACCAAGTGGCAAAACATATTTAACCCATTCACGTCGGTACTGGTCACCTCGTGACAATTCTGTTAACCAAACACAATCAACTTCTATCAATCAAACAACTAACACATAGCCACCACGTGGCACGTCCTGACCCCTTGCTGCGGGGCAATAGCTTGAGCCCACTCGTCCATTACCCAACCAGGCCACAATGGCGGGCACGGCACGACGTCTCAAAGCCTGGCCACTGATACATCCTGGACCATCTCAACAGGATGATTTCTCTTCTGCAAGATCAAGCTCACGGTTCACCCATAGGTTCCTCCCGTGTCTCATTATCATGGTCTCACACATTAATAGGATTCTTTGTATCTTTCCCGAAGGATCAACAATTCCTCTCCTTATTATTATGTACAAGTATCCTCAACAAGATATAGCTCATATACTCGTCCAGATGCACTCTCTGAGCCTCAAGCTACCGTCATAGCAATATAAATCCTTTTTGACCCTATTACCAGGATAGGGCAATGACCATCGTTACAGTGATTATAAAACTGAGGTCTCAAGTGCCATCTGACGTTGTTCTAGTCGATGTCTCACATCGCTAGCATAACCAAATTCGAAACCCACCAATAACTCCCTTTGCATGATTATAATTTAAGTCACCGTCGTGACGAGTTTTCAAAATAAAAGTTTAGTCCTTCCGTACAAGGACTCTTGCCACTGTCGTGAAAAAGATTTAATAAAATACTCATTATGCCTCCAGAGCGTATGAGTTGGATTTGTAACACACCAATCATAGCAAACAATTACTCTTTACTCCTATGTCTTCCTATCTAAGCGACCTTCCACAACCTATTTTCTAGTTCCTTTATTCTTTTAACATTCTATAACTCTAGCTAACACATACTAGACAAGCAGAGAATGTACATACTCATGTAATCCACACAAGCATATAACCCTATGAGCAGAGATGGAAGAACCCTCACCTTGGCTAACCTTCCATGCAATCCTCTCTTGTAACTTTAGTCTCCTCGGAGTTCCTGTTGCACTCTATTGCGTGTCGTTGTTCCTATAAGAACAACATTTACTTCAATGAAGTTTTCACTTAGCTTAACTTGTTATTTATCTCTCCGTTACTCTCACATGTAGTCCATGGTTGCCACAGAGTCACGCTCTTGGTCTTATCGGACTTCTCTATCCCGATTTATGCGTATCCTTCCTCGGGCACTTAACTTACTCGAATATAACACTCTACTCGAGTGTTTAACATACTTGTATTTGAGTATTAGACCTCTATATAACTTGTTTTTGCATCTAAGGAAGCTTACCTAGCTTGGTTGGAAGGGATCCAAATTCTAGGAAGGTCTAAGCACTTTAATTCAACTTGTGTTCCTACTTGGGTTCTAAGAAATCTAGTTTCTAAATCTCAATATACCTCCAATTTATCCTACTAGGGTTCTAAGAAATCTAGTTTCTAAACCTCAATATACCTCCAATTTATCCTACTTAAGGTTTCCTAAAGTTTGTGAAGGAATAAGGTTGAAATTCCCGAAGTTAGGCCTAATTGGTTCTGCAAGTTTCCATCCTTGAGAAACAAGAAGGTACCTAAAATAATTCTTGATGCTTGATAGCATATTTAGAATTATTCTAGGGTGTTTAAGATTGAAAAGAGGAGATTTAAAACTCCCAATGTCACCCTTAAAGTGTATTTGGGCAACCCGAGCAGGGACCTTGTACGTTAACGTCAAGGTTCAACCTTAGTAGCCTCGGGCCAGCTCTTCACGGGTCTTGTTCAGCTAATATTCCAACCATATAATTTTAATAATACCAATCCAAGCCTATTTACTCAAATCCAAGCTCAATCCTAATTATCAACAATTTCCCCAATTTATGACTAATTTAAATTTTAACACCAAATCCTTCCAAATTCGAATTTCGGCAAATCCGTGAATATAATCTTGATTCCTACCCCAACTAAGTGTTGAAGAACACTTTCTAGGTCTCAATCTACCCTCGAAATAACTCAATCGAAGGTGAATCGAAGAAATCCCTAAAAATGGAGAAATTGAGGGTTTCGAATGAAATTGGGGTTACCGACCTTGATTCGATCGGTGGGAGGTGTGGAAGATGTTGGAGTCGAGCTCCGGTGGTCGTGGCCGGCGTCAGACCGCCCTCTCCGGCGAGTTTTTCGACGAACCTCCTTCTTCCCCCTCTCCTTTTTATTCTCCCCGTTTTCTCTCTCTCTCTCGTTTCTTCGTTCTCTTTCTCTTCCTTTTTCTTTCTTTTTCTCTTAATACCTGTAGCTCTCTCTTGTCTCTTTCTCTCTTTTTCCTTTCTTTTTCTTTTCTATTTCTTCTCTTTCTTTTTTTTCTCCTAATTACAAGACCCACGACCCCCTTCTGTTTTTCCTTTCTTCTTATTTCTTTTACTTTTCTTTTCTTTTTCTACCTACCTAACCCCCTTTATATAATAATAATAATAATAATAAAATAATCATAATAAATAAATAAATATAATTAAAATAAGATAAATAAATAATAAATAAATAAATAAATATTATTAAAAATAAATTATTTTATAATTCAATAAATAATAACTAATTTGTATTTTTAATTTAATCTCTTTCCCTATTTAATTCAGGTTTCGAATTTCTTAAGTCCTGAATTAAATCCCAAAAATTCTTTTCTACTTCCTTCCTTTCCCTTTTATTTTATTTTAAACTTCTAAAAATTTTCTCAGGTGTTACAATCTTCGAAAAAAATTTCCTTTCCGATTTCTTTTAACTTTCATACTTTTTCTTTATTCTTTTTAAGGTTTTAATTCCTAGCCCCAGAAAAAATCATTCTTTAATCCTTGAAATTTTAAATAAATCATTCATTAATCCTCGAAATTTTCTGGGGTATTACAAGTTTGGTGTTTACGGTTTAGGGTTTGGGGTTTTGGATTTAGAGTTTAGGGTTCAATGTTTTGGGTTTGGATTCACCATTTAGGGTTTAGGGTTTAGGGTTTTGGATTTAGGGATTAGGGATTAGGGTTAAGGGTTTAGGGTTAAGGGTATTGGGTATTGGGTATTGGGTTTAGGGTTTAGGGTTTAGGGCTTAGGGTTTAGGGTATGGGGTTTAGGGTTTAGGGTTTCGGGTTTAGGGTTAGGATTTACCGTCTTGGGTTAAGGGTTTAGGGTTTGGGGTTTAGGATTTAGGATTTAAAGTTTAGTGTTTACAATTTAGGGTTTAACGCTTATGGTTTAGGGTTTGGGTATTTGGATTTATAGTTTAGGGTTTAGGGTTTGGGGGTTTATGGGTTTGGGTTTAGCGGTGTGGTGTTTAGGGTTTTAGGGTTTTAGGTTTAGGGCTCAGAGTTTAGGGTTTTGGGTTTTGGGTTTAGGGCTTAGGGTTTACGGTTTAGGATTTGGGGTTTTGGATTTACAATTTAGGGTTTAGCGTATTGGGTTAAGGGTTTAAGGTTGGGTTTTACCGTGTAGGGTTTAGGGTTTTAGGGTTTCAGGTTTAAGGCTTAGGGTTTAAGGTCTAGGGTTCTGGATTTGTGGTTTTGGATTTAGAGTTTAGGGTTTAGGATTCGGGATTCAGCGTTTTGGGTTTATGGTTTTGGGTTTAGGGTTTGGGGTTTTGGATTTAGAGTTTAATGTTCAAAGTTTCGGGTTTAGGGTTTAGGGTATTGGGTTTATGGTTTATTGCTTAGGATATAGGGTTTAGGGTTTGGGGTTTTGGATTTAGAGTTTTGGATTTAGGGTATAGGGTTTAAAGTTTAGTGTTTAGGGTTTTGGGTTTCGAGTTTAGGGTTTAGGGTTTTGGATTTAGGATTAAGGTTTTCGGGTTTACAGACTGGGATTCAACATTTAGGGTTTAGGGTTTATGGTTTCGGGTTTTGGATTTAGAGTTCAGGGTTTAGCGTTTAGCGTATTCAGTTTAGGGTTTAGGGTTTAGGGTTTGGGGTTTAAGGTTTAAGGATTAGGGTCCTAGATTTTGCGTTTAAGGCTTAGGGTTTAGAGTTTGGCATTTAGGGTTTAGGGTTTGGGGTTTAAAGTTTAGGGTTTACAGTTTACAGTTTAGGGTTTGGGGTTCAGGGTTCAGGGTTTTGGAATTTTGGATTTAGAGTTTAGGGTTTAGGGTTTATGGTTTGGGGTTTTTGATTTAGACTGTATGATTTAGGGTTTCGTGTATAGGGCTTAGGGTTTATGGTTTTGGATTTCGGATTTTGGAGTTTTGTGTTTAGAATTTAGGGTTTCAGATTCAGCGTTTAGGGTTTAGGGTTTAGGGTTTGGAGTTTTGGATTTAGAGTTTATGGCTTAGGGATTAAGGTGTAGGGTTTAGGGTTTATGGTTTATTGTTTAGGGTTTAGGGTTTAGGGTTTAGGGTTTAGGGTTTAGGGATTTAGATTTTGGGTTTAGGGTTTGGCATTAAGGGTTTACGATTTACGATTTGGGATTTAAGGTTTTCGATTTTCGATTTAGAGTTTGACGTTTAGGGCTTAGGGTTTAGGGTTTAGGGTTTGGGGTTTATGATTTAGAGTTTTGGGTTTTGGGTTAAGGATATAAAGTATATGGTTTGGGGTTCAGAGTTTAGTGTTTTGGGTTTTGGGTTTAGGGTTTAGGGTTTAGGGTTTGGGGTTTTGGGTTTAGAGTTAAGGGTTTTGGGCTTAGGGTTTGGGGTTTAGGGTTTAGGGTTTAGGGTTTAGGGTTTGGGGATTTGGGATTTAAAGTTTAGGGTATAAGGTTTAGGGTTTGGGAATAAGCGTTTATGGTTTATGGTTTAGGGTTTAAGGTTTTGGATTTAGAGTTTAGGGTTAGGGTTTCAGGTTTAAAGCTTAGGATTTAATGTCTAGGGTTCTGGATTTGGGGGTTTAGATTTAGAGATTCAGCATTTATGGTTTTTGGTTTATGGTTTAGGGTTTGGGGTTTTGGATTTAGAGTTTAGGGTTCAGGGTTTCGGGTTTCGGGATTTGGGTTTAGGTTATTGTGTTTAGGGTTTAGTGCTTAGGATTTAGGGTTTAGGGTTTGGGATTTTGGATTTAGAGTTTGGGCTTTAGGGTTTTGGGTTTGGAGTTTACGGATTTGGATTTAGCGTTTAGGGTTTTGGGTTTTGGGTTTGGGGTTTTGGATTTAGAGTTTAGGGTTTAGTGTACTGGGTTTAGCGTTTAGGATTTAGGGTTTAATGTTTAGGGTTTTAGATTTTGGGTTTAGGGTTTAGGGTTTAGGGCATAGGGCTTAGGATTTATAGTTTAGGGTTTACAGTTTAGGGTTTAGGGTTTAGGGTTTTGCATTCAGGATTTTATGATTTTGGATTTAGAGTTTAGGGTTTTGGATTCATTATTTAGGGTTTAGGGTTTAGGGTTTTTGATTTAGAGTTTAGGGTGTAAGGTTTTTGTGTTTAAGGCTTAGGGCTTAGGGTTTAGGGTTTAGGGTTTTTGGTTTAGGGTTTGGGGTTTATCGTTTAGGGGTTAGGGGTTTAGATTTTGGGTTTAGGGTTTGGGGTTAAGGGTTTAGGGTTTAAGGTTTAGGGTTTGGGGTTAAGGGTTTAGGGTTTAAAGTTTAGGGTTTATGGTTTTAGATTTTCGGTTTAGTGTTAGGCATTTAGGGCTTAGGGTTTAGGGTTTGGGGTTTAGGGTTTATGATTTAGGGTTTGGGTTTTCGGTTTAGGATATAAAATTTAGTAGGGCTTAGGGTTCAGGGTTTAGGGTTTGGCGTTTAGGGTTTAGGGTATAGGGTTTGGGGTTTTGGATTGAGAGGTAAGGGTTTAGGGTTTACAGTTTGGGATTCAAAGTTGTGGGTTTAGGGTTTAGGGTTTGGGATTTTAGATTTAGAGTTTAGGGTTTAAGCCTTAGGGTTTGGGGTTTAGGATTTATGGTTTAGGGATTTGGGATTTAAAGTTTAGGGATTAGGGCTTAGGGTTTGGGATTCAATATTTAGGGTTTAGGGTTTGGGGTTTTGGATTTAGAGTGTAGGGTTTAGGGTTTCAGTTTAGGGCTTAGGGTTTAAGTTCTAGGGTTCTAGTTTTAGGGTTTTGGTTTAGAGTTTAGGGTTTTGGGTTTTGGGTTTTGGAATTTGCATTTAGGGTTTATGGTTTAGGGTCTAGGGTTTGGGGTTTTGGATTTAGAGTTTAGGGTTCAGGGTTTCGAGTTTCGGCTTTAGGTAATTGGGTTTAGAGTTTAGTGCTTAGGATTTAGGGTTTAGGGTTTGGGGTTTTGGATTTAGAGTTTGGGGTTTAGGGTTTAGGGTTCAGGGTTCTGGGTTTCGGGTTTACGAATTGGGATTCAACGTTTTGGGTTTAGGGGTTGGGGTTTTGGATTTAGAGTTTAGGGTTTAAGGTTTAGTGTATGGGGTTTAGGGTTTAGGGTTTAGGGTTTGGGGTTTGGCATTCAGGGCTTAGGGTTTAGGGTTTGGGGTTTGGGGTTTATGATTTAGAGTTTTGGGGTTTGGGTTTAGGATATAAAGTTTAGGGTTTGGGGTATATGGTTCAGGGTTTTGGGTGTAGGATTTAGGGTTTAGCGTTTAGGGTTTAGGGATTAGGGTTTAGGGTTTTGGATTTAAGGTCAAGGGTATTGGGCTTACAGTTTAGGGTTGAGGGTTTGGGGATTTTGGATTTAAAGTTTTGGGTTTAGGGTTTGGGATTCATCGTTTAGGGTTTATGGTTTTGAATTTAGGGTTTAGGGTTTTGGAATTAGAGTTTAGGGTTTAGAGTCACAGGATTAGGGCTCAAGGTTTAAGGTTTACGGTTTTGGATATGGGGTTTTGGAATTCGAGTTTAGGGTTTCGGGTTTAGTGTTTAGGGTTCGGGATTTAGCATTTAGGGTTTATGGTTTAGGGATTAGGGTTTGGTGTTTTGGATTTAGAGTTTAGGGTTCAAGGTTTCGGGTTTTGGGTTTAGTGCTTAGGATTTAGGGTTTAGGCTTTGGGGTTATGGATTTAGAGTTAAGGGTTTAGGGTTTACAGTTTGGGATTCAAAGATTATTGTTTAGGGTTTGGGAATTTTGGATTTAAAGTTTAGCGTTTAGGGTTTGGGATTCAGCGTTTACGGTTTATGGTTTAGGGTTTAGGGTTTTTGATTTAGAGATTAGGGTTTTTGGTTTCGAGTTTAGTGCTTAGGCTTTAGGGTTTACGGTTCTGGTATTGGAGTTTTGGTTTAGGGTTTAGGGTTTAGGGTTTCGGATTCAGCATTTAGGGTTTAGGGTTTAGGGTTTGGTTTTTGGATTTACAATTTAGGACTTAGGGATTAGGGTTTAGGCTTTAGGGTTTACGATTTAGAGTTTCGGTTTCAGGGTTTAGGGTTTAGGGTTTAGGGATTTAGATTTTGGGTTTACGGTTTGGCATTTACAGTTTAGGGTTCAGGGTTTAAGGTTTGGGATTTAGAGTTTAACGTTTAGTGTTTTGGGTTTTAAATATTCAGTTTGGGGTTTGGCGTTTAGGGATTAGGGTTTAAGGTTTATGATTTAGAGTTTAGGGTTTGGGGTATAAAGTTTAGGGTTTAGGGTTCAGGGTTCAACGTTTTCGGTTAGCGTTTAGCGTTTAGCGGTTAGGGTTTATGGTTAAGGGTTTTGGATTTAGACGTAAGGATTTAGGGTTTACAATTTAGGATTCAGAGTTTAAGGTTTAGGGTTTGGGGTTTCGGATTTAGAGTTTAGGGTTTAGGGCTTATGGTTTAGCTTATTGGGTTTAGGGTTTAGGGTTTCGAGATTAGGGTTTAGGGTTTCGCATTTAGGGTTTTGGGTTTAGAGTTTAGAATTTAGGATTTATAATTTAGATTTAGGGTTTAGGATTTACGGTTTAGGGTTTACGGTTTTAGGATTCAACGTTAAGGGTATAGGGTTTAAGATTTGGGGTTTTGGATTTAAAGTTTAGGGTTGAGGGTATTGGGTTGAGGGTTTAGGGTTTGACGTTTAAGGTTTAGGGTTTGTTGTATAGGGTTTAGGGTTCGGGGTTTGTTGTGTAGGGTTTAGGGTTTGATGTTTAAGGTTTAGGGTTTAGGGTTTATTGTATGGAGGTTAGGGTTTAGGGATTAGGGTTTAAGGTTTGTTGTATAAGGTTTAGGCTTTAGGGTTTACGATTTAGGATTTCCAGTTTGAGATTTTGGAATTAGGGTATAGGGTTTAGGGTTTGGGTTTTAGGGTTTAAGGTTTAAGGTTTAGGGTTTAGCCTTTAGGGTTTAAAGCTTAGGGTTTGTTGTTTTGGGTATAGGGTTTAGGATTTGGGGTTTTGGATTTAGAGTTTAGGGTTGAGGGTATTGGGTTAAGGGTTTAGGGTTTAGGGTTTGGGGATTTGGGTTTAGGGTTTGTTGTATAGGGTTTAGGGTTTAACGTTTAAGGTTTAGGGTTTAAGGTTTGTTGTATAGGGTTTAGGGTTTAGGGTTTGTTGTATAGGGTTGAGGGTTGAGGGTTTAGAGTTTGGGATTTAGGATTTCAAGTTTGAGGTTTTGGATTTAGGGTTTAGGGATTATAGTTAAGGGTTAAGGATTTGGGGTTTAGGGTCTAAGGTTTAGGGTTTAGGGTTTGGCATTTAGGTTGTAGAGTTTATGGTTTGTTGTTTTGGGTTTAGGGTTTAGGGTTTGGGGTTTACGTCTTTGGGTTTTGGATTCAGGGTTTGGGGTTGTCGATTTAGAGTTTAAGGTTTAGGGTTTAGGGTTTTGGGTTTAACGTTTAGCATATTGGGTTTAAGGTGTTGCTTTTACGGTTTGGGGTTTAGAGTTTGGCATTTTGGGTTTATGGTCTAGGATTTAAAGTTTAGGGTTTGGGGTTTAAGGTTTGTGGTTTGGGGTTTATTGTTTAGGGTTTAGGGTTTATGGTTTGGGGTTTGGGGTTTGGGGTTTTGGATTTAGAGTTTAGAGTTTAGGGTTAGGATTCAACAGTTAGGGATTAGGGTTTGGTGTTTTGGATTTAGAGTTTAGAGTTTAGGGTTTAGGGTTTTATATTTTGGGTTCAGGGTTTGGCATTTGGGGTTTAGGGTTTAGGGTTTGTTGTTTTGGGTATAGGGTTTGGGGTTTGGGGTTTTGGATTTAGAGTTTAGGGTTGAGGGTATTGGGTTGAGGGTTTAGTGTTTAGGGTTTACGCTTTTAGATTTTGGGTTGAGGGTTTGATGTTTAAGGTTTAGGGTTTGTTGTATAGGGTTTAGGGTCTAGGGTTTGTTGTATAGGATTTAGGTTTTAGGGTTTAGGGTTTGACGTTTAAGGTTTAGGGTTTGGGATTTAGGATTTCGGGTTTGAGGTTTTGGATTTAGGGTTTGGGGTTAAGAGCTAAGGGTTTGGGGTTTAGGGTTTGGCATTTAGGGTTTAGTGTTAGGGTTTGTTGTTTTGGGTTTAGGGTTTAGGGTTTAGAGTTTAGGGTTTATGGTTTACGGCTTTGGGTTTAGGGTTCAGGGTTTGGGGTTTTCGATTTAGAGTTAAAGGTTTAGGGTTTAAGGTTTTGGATTTAGAATTTAGGGTTTATGGTTTAGCATATTGGGTTTAGGGTGTTGCATTTACGATTTGGGGTTTACGATTTGGGGTTTAGGGTTTAGGGTTTAGGATTTATGGTTTATGGTTTGGGGTTTAGGGGTTTGGATTTAAAGTTTAGAGTTTAGGGTTAGGATTCAGCAGTAAGGGTTTAGGGTTTGGTGTGCTGGATTTAGAGTTTAGGGTTTAGGGTTTAGGGTTTTATATTTTGGGTTTAGGGTTTGGCATTTGGGGTTTACGATTTAGGGTTTATTATTTAGGGTTTAGGGTTTAGGATTCACCGTTTACGATTTTGGGTTTAGGGTTTAGGATTTAGCGTTTAGGGTTTAGGGTTTGCGATTTTAGATTTAGAGTTTAGGGTTTAGGGTTTAGGGTTTAGCGTATTGGGTTTAGGGTGTAGGATATAGGGTTTAGGGTTTGAGGTTTAAGGTTTCGTGTGTAGGGTCTAGGGTTTAGGGTTTAGGATTTAAAGTTTAGGGTTTAGGGTTTAGGGTTTGGGGTTTAGGGTTTAGGTTTTGGATTTAGAGTTTAGGGTTTATGGTTTAGTTTTTCAGATTCAACATTTAGGGTTTAGGGTTTGGGGTTTTGGATTTCGAGTTTAGGGTTTAGGGTATTGGGTTTAGTGTTTGGGGATTAGGGTTTAACGTTTAGGGTTTAGGATTTTAGTTTTTCGGTTTAGGGTTTGGCATTTAGGGTTTTGGGTTTAGGATTTACGGTTTACGGATTACGGTTTTGGGATTCAACGTTTAGGATTTGGGGTTTTGGAGTTAGGGTTTAGGGTTGAGGGTTTAGAGTTTAGGGTTTGGGGTTTAGGGTTTAGGGTTTTAGATTTGGGTTTACAATTTGACGTTTAAGGTTGAGGGTTTAGGGTTTAGGGTTTGTTGTATAGGGTTTAGGGCTTAGGGTTTGTGGTTTGTTGTTTAGGGTTTAGGGTTTAGGGTTTGGAGTTTGGAGTTTTGGATCTCAACTTTAGGGTATTGGGTTTAGGGTTTTAATTTTTCGATTTAGGGTTTGGCATTTAGGGTTTTGGGTTATGGGTTTATGGTTTAGAATTTAGGATTTAAAATTTAGGGTTTAGGGTTTAGGATTTCCGGTTTTTGGTTTACGGTTTTGGGATTCACCATTTAGGGTATAGGGTATAGGGTTTGGGGTTTTGGATTTAGAGTTTAGGGTTGAGGATATTGGTTGAGGGTTTAGGGTTTAGGGTGTGGGGTTTAGGGTTTAGGGTTTTAGATTTTGGGTTTACCGTTTGATGTTTAAGGTATCGGGTTTAGAGTGGGATTTAGGGTTCAGGGTTTTAGATTTTGGGTTTACAGTTTGAAGTTTAAGGTACAGGGTTTAGAGTTTAGGGTTTGTTATATAGGGTTTAGGGTTTAGGGTTTGGGATTTAGGATTTCGGGTTTCGGGTTTTGGATTTAGGGTTTAGGGTTTGGGGTTAAGGGTTTAGGGTTTGGGGTTTAGTGTTTTAGATTTTGGGTTTAGGGTTTGGCATTTAGGGTTTAGAGTTTAGTGTTTCTTGTTTTGGGTTTAGGGTTTAGGGTTTAGAGTTTAGGGTTTAGGGTTTAGGGGTTTGTGTTTAGGGTTCAGGGATTAGGGTTTTGGATTTAGAGTTTAGGGTTTAGGGTCTGGGATTTTGGATTTAGAGTTTAGGGTTCAGGGTTCAGGGTTTTGCATATTGTGTTTAGGGTGTAGCATTTACGGTATGGGGTTTAGAGTTTGGCATTTAGGGTTTAGGTTTAGGATTTAAACTTTAAGGTTTGCGGTTTTCGGTTCAGGGTTTAGGGTTTAGGTTTTAGGATTTACGATTTAGGGTTTTGGGTTTGGCGTTTTGGATTTAGAGTTTAGGGTTTAGGGTTAGGATTCACCATTTAGGGTTTAATGTTTAGGGTTTGGTGTTTTGGATTTAGAGTTTAGGGTTTAGGGTTTAGGGTTTGAGGTTTAGGGTTTGGGGTTTTATATTTAGGGTTCAGAGTTTGGCATTTGGGGTTTAGGGTTTAGGGTTTGTTGCTTAGGGTTTAGGCTTTAGGCTTTAGGGTTTAGCATTTAGCGTTTAGCTTTTTGGGTTTAGGGTTCAAGGTTTAGAATTTTGGGTTTAGGGTTTAGGGTTTATGATTTAGGATTTAGCGTCTAGGGTTTTGGGTTTTGGGTTTGGGGTTTAGGATTTGTGGTTTTGGATTTTGAGTTAATGGTTTAGGGTTTACGGTTTTGCCATCAAGAAAGAAATTTCCACTTTGACCCTGAATTTCCTCAATCTTATCAAAAGGTCCTCTTTCCAAAATAATTGAAATAAATACAATTCCAACCAATTTAACTACATCCAGCCACACAAATTGACCACTTAGGATCCACTACACACATCAAAAAAATTCGCAGCAAAATTCAACTAGAAATTAAGTCAAAATAAGAATCTTGGGATTCTTTCCAGTTTTTCTTTTAAAATGGTCCCATTGAGACTCAATTTCAATTCTGGGTTGTTTCAAGCTGAGACAAAGTTACAGCAAGCTTCACAAGACTAATTATGACTTGCTTTCAAACTTCTCACAATAAAAAACGGCATAGAAACCATATTTTTGCAGCAAAACTCTTTCTTTTAATATTTCTCAAGAAAAGTGATTTTAGTGTCTAAATATAGTTAGAAACCACTCTGACCACTTCCAACGCTGTGCACAGCACCCCAATATCACATAAAGTCAAAATGAATAGGTGACTCGTCTTAAATAACTCAGATCACCCAGTTTTTAACAAAAGGAAGGAAAACAATTTTTTGTTTTATTTTGGTCCCTATTACTAGCCATTTTCTGTTCTGGCTTTTGTCCAGCCATAAGTAACTTTCCCTCACTAGGCTAGAGTCATTTATGACTTGCACATCAAGTGAGTGCAGCCATATCAGTACAGAAATGAAACTTATGCAGTGATTTTGCCACTTTCATATCAATGTTTCCACTTAAGGGGTTTTGGTGTTCTAAAAACCAAACTAAGTACTTTTGATCCTTTTTTCCTTTCTGGAAATACCCTTTTTGGGAGACTGGAAAGTGGGAGAAGTTAGCCTACTCACTCAGAGCCAGAGTACCCAACTTTTAGAGTTGGAATTCCCACTTCTTAATTCACTAAGGGTTCAACTTATCTTTCTTGCATACTAAGAGTGTTCTGACTTTACCATCCCTCATCCTTCCTATTATTCCCTCACTGCCTCATGACTTACATACGCCACAAAAATTAGAAAAACCAGACTTGGGGTTCAATTGTCAGTCATTTTACCTATGACAGGATAGTTGCACCCTATTTTTACCATGTAAACTCTTACTAGTTAATTAGGTTGTATTCTGTGGATTTCTCAGTATCTCAACATATTTAAGACCTCCAATAACATTTTATAACGACAACAAGTCAGAAAGTGAAATTTCCCAATGGTTTGACAGCAAGAAAACCCCACAGAAAACTAAAAGGTCATTTTTTAAATCAAGTAGTTTACCCAAGCTATTTTAACAAAACTAATGAAAAATCACAGTGTTTTCAAAGTATTCAGAGAATCAATGGGTTCAAAAAACAATACCAGCATCAAGAAGCAAAGTTCCCAACCACATCTCAGCAAGCATACTCAAAGAAAACTGACATCGAAAGCTTATTTCTGTCATTTAAGGCATGTAACATACTCTAGCAGATTTAGATGTGGTAACTTCCAATTCCTATATCATTCAGAGGCTTATTAGACTCCCTTTTTGTTACAGACATCAAAGAGGAAGTTCACAACTAATTTTGACAGCAACAAGTTCAGAATAGCAACTCAAACTGCAAATTCCTTTTTAACTTTTAAATTTAAGAATTCTTCACTACTGAATCAAAGCTTAAAGAGGTGATTAGTCCTATTTTCTAGTGTTCTAAAGTTCAATTATTCATTATACAAGTTGCCTTAACCTTGCTCGTAGTCTAGCCTACCAGAAATCACAGAAAACAGCAACACAAATTTAACACCAAAAAAACAAAGTTTTTACATTTTCAGTAGACTTCCAAGGCCACGATCAGCTGTACGGCAGCCTTGGATGAAACATGAATTTAGGGGTTATTAAAGTACATCCTCTTAGCTTTCTTTTGACACCTTAGACGCTCAATTTGGTTAAAAATCGAGAGAGTTATGCTCTCTTGAAACCACACTGCCCAAAACAGGGCTTCAAATGGCAGCAACAAGAAAGAAGGTCATAAAGCCTTATAACATCACCATTGGTGGATGCTCTTGACTCTGAGATGAAGAAGGAAGGGTAACACTACGTTACCTTGAATTTCCAGAGAGGAAAAGTGGGTTTGAGCTCCTAAAACTCTTGGGCCAAGCTTGGTGAAGATGGTTCTCTTTGAGTGCGTATGTGTGGTTGAAGTTTTCCGCATTCCCTCTTGCTTCCAGCTTCGAAACCCGAACTCCCAGCCTTCCTCCTCTTCCTTAGGTATCTAAAACTCACTCTCACCTTTCTCTCAGCTTGCAATTTCAGTTTTTCAGCTAGTGCCTTCCTTCTATCGGTTTGCTCTCTATTTATGAAGGTTTGAGGCATGTGATGAGGGAATGATGAGTGAGTGAGGTGTCCAGCTCCCAGCAGCTGCTAATTTGCACTTAGACACTTAATGGTGTGTGCTGGCAGTGGCTAAGGGCTGTTTGGATGGCCTAAAAGCTGGTTAAGCCTCGGGTAGGGCTAGTTTAAGTGAAATGAGGAATGTGGCTCCTATGTTGCATCTTAGCATGTTAACTTTAGGTCTTTAAATCTGAACTTTGGTTATTCTTTTTTGCGTGTAATTGCGTAAAGGTATTTGTTGCAGTTAAAGTCATAATTATGTAACTTATTGGCTCTTTAATTTAATAAATTTTGGTTACCAAGCATAGGGTACATTTAAGGGGTTAATTAAGATTCCCATTTATTCTTATTTTTAAATTGTGTAACTTGTCTAATATCCTTAATTCTCTATCAAGTCTGGTGGCTGGTACTTATTAGGGCAATTGTGAGTGTCTTGGGGTGGCTAATTTGGGCTTTAGGTAAGCTAGGGTGCCTTATTTGCAAATTTTCATTTCTATCTTTTTAGACCCTGAATTTCTACTGGAGAAAATGTGTCAACTAAGGACTTGTCTTGAGGTTGGGGTCCCTTAGTTACGTCTTAGGGTGTCTCTAGAGTCTCCTAGGGTACTTTTCTTGGGTCAAATAGATTTCCTCTACACTCTTTAACTTCATAAAAGAAAAAGGGCTAAAACTAAGTTTTTCTTTCAATTTAGTCACTAGGCTTTGGGATAAGGATCCACTGGTAATTTTTCCCTGATTTTTGCGTCTCTTGACCTCTAACTAAGGTTTCTAATCCTATTTACAAGCAAAATCAAGCACAAACAAGTTTAATCAAACACACAACAAAAAGTCAAACAAAAAAATCCTAGTCAAAGTTAGGTTTGAATATTCAGGATGTTACATTTCTGGTTTTCGATTTTGGGTTTAAGGTTTGGAATTTAAGTTTTAGGCTTTAGGGTTAGGGGTTTAAAGTTTGGCGTTTAAGATTTAAAGTTTTTGGTTTAGGGTTTAGGGTTTAAAATTCAGGGTTTAGGGTTTAGGGTTTTGGATTTAGAGTTCAGGGTTTAAGGTCTACAGTTTGGGGATTTGGATTTAGAGTTTAGGGTTTAGGGTTTAGGGTTTAGGATTTAGGATTTAAGGTTTAGGGTTTTAGATTTTGGTTTCAAGTTTGGCATTTAGGGTTTAGGGTTTAGGTTTTGGGGTTTTGGATTTAGAGCTTAGGGTTTAGGGTTGCGGATTCAGTGTTTAGGGTTCAAGGTTTAGGTTTTGGGGTTTTGGATTTAGAGATGGGGTTTAGGGTTTAGGGATTTGGGTTTAAGGTTTAGTGTTTAGGGTCTTAGGTTTTGAGTGTAAGGTTTATTGTTTAGGGTTTGGGGTTTAGGGTTTAGGGTTTGCGGTTTAGGGTTTAGGGCTTAGGATTCTGGGCTTAGGGTTTAGGGTTTTGGATTTTGGATTAAGAGTTTAGGGTTTAAGGTTTACGGTTTACGATTTAGCGTTTAGGGTTTAGGGTGTTAGGTTTTCGGCTTTTGGATTTAGAGTTTAGGGTTTGGGGTTTAGGGTTTATGGTTTAGCATATTTGGTCTAGGGTTTAGGGATTAGGGATTAGCGATTTAGATTTTGGGTTGAGGGTTTACGGTTTGGCGTTTAGGGTTTGGGATTTAAAGTTTAGGGTTTACAGTTTACGGTTTAGTATTTAGGGTTTAGGGTTTTGGATTTAGAGTTTAGGGTTTAGGGTTTCGGATTCAGCATTTAGGGTTTAGCGTTTCGGGTTTGGGGTTCTGGATTTTGAGTTTGGTATTTAGGGTTTAGGGTTTTGGATTTCGGGTTAAGGGTATTGGGTTTAGGGTTTTGGGCTTAAGGTTTAGAGTTTAGGGTTTAATGTTGAGGGTTTTTGGATTAGGGTTTTCGCTTTTCAGTTTCGGGTTTAGTGGTTAAGGTTTAGGATTTAGAATTTAGAATTTAGGCTTTAGGGTTAAATGTTTAGGGTTTACAGTTTAGGGTTTACGGTTTAGGGTTTACGGTTTGGGATTCAACATTTAGGGCGTAGAGTTTAGGGTTTGAGGTTTTGGATTTAGAGTTTAAGGTTTAGGGTTTAGGGTTTTGTATTTAGGGTATTGGGTTTTAGATTTTGGGTTTAGGGTTTGGCATTTGGGGTTTAGGGTTTACGGTTTGTTATTTAGGGTTTAAGGTTTGGGGCTTACGATTAAGAGTTTAGGGTAATGGTTTTAGGGTTCAGGTTTTAAGATTTTGGGTATAGGGTTTAGGGTTTAGGATTTAGGGTTTAGGATTTAGGGTTTAGGGTTTGGAGTTTTGGATTTAGAGTTAAGGGTTTACGATTTACAATTTGGGATTCAGGGTTTAGGGTTCGGGGTTTTGGGTTTTGGGTTTACGGTTTGGCATTTAGGGTTTAAAGTTTAGGAGTTAAAGTGTAGGGATTAGAGTTTACGGTTTAGGGTTTAAGGTTTAGGGTTTAGGGTTGATGGTTTGGGGTTTTGGATTAAGAGTCTAGGGTTTAGAGTTTTGGGGTTTGGGTTTCAGCATTTAGGGTTTAGGGTTTGGGCTTTTGGATTTAGAGTTTAGGGTTTACAGATTCAATTTTGAGGTTTTTGAATCAGTGTTTAGGGTTTAGGGTTAGGGTTTCAGTTTCAGCATTTAGGGTTTGGGGTTTTGGATTTAGAGTTTAGGGTTTAGGGTTTAGGGTTTGGGGTTTAGGGTTTGGGGTTTGGAGTTTAGGGTTTCAGGTTTTAGATTTTTTGTCTAGGGTTTGGCGTTTACTATTTAGGGTTTAAGGTTTAGGGTCTAGGGTTTGGGGTTTAGGTTTTAAATTTTCGATTTAGGGTTTGGCACTTAGGGTTTAGGGTCTTGGGATTAGGGTTTAGGGTTTGGGGTTTAGGGTTTTAGATTTTGGGTTTAGAGATTGGCGTTTAGGGTTTAGGGTTTGGGTTTTAAGATTTAGAGTTTAAGGTTTTGGGTTTTGGATTTAAAGTTTAGGGTTCAGGCTTTAAGGTTTAGCGTATTGGGTTTAGGATGTAGGGTTTAAGGTCTGGGGTTTACGGTTTAGGCTTTTGGGTTTAGGGTTTGGGGTTTTGGATTTGGCGTTTAGGGTTTAGGGTTTAGGATTTAAAGTTTAAAGTTTACGTTTAGGGTTTAGGGTCCAGCGTTTGGGGATTTGGATTTAGAGTTTAAGGTTTAGGGTTTAGGGTTTGGGATGCAGCACTTAGGTTATTGGATTTAGCCCTTAGGGTTTAGGGTTTAGAATTTTAGGTTTAGCACTTAGGGTTTAGGGTTTAGGTTTTGGGGTTTTTGGTTTATAGTTTATAGTTTAGGGTTTAGGGTTTCAGAATCAACGTTAAAGGTTTAGGTTTTATGTTTTGGGGTTTTGGATTATGAGTTTAAGGTTTACGATTTAGGGTTTAGAGTTTAGTGTTTACTGTTTAGGGTTTTAGATTTTGGGTTTAGGGTTTGGCATTTAGGGTTTAGGATTTAGGGTATTGGGTTTAGGGCTTAGGGTTTAACGTTTAGGGTTTAACGTTTTAGATTTTTGGTTCAGGGTTTGCATTTAGGGTTTAGGGTTTAGCATTTAGGGTTTAGGATTTAGAATTTACAGTTTAGGGTTTACAGTTTACGGTTTGAGATTCAGCGTTTACAGTATAGGGTTTGGGGTTTGGGGTTTTGGATATAGAAGTTATTGTTTGGGGTTAAGGTATTGGGTTTAGGGTTTAGTGTTTGTTGTTTAGGGTTTAGAGTTTTAGATTATGGGTTTAGGGTTTGGCATTTAGGGTTTAGGGTTTGGTGTTTAAGGTTTAGGGTTAGGGTTTTGGGTTTTGGGTTTAGGCTTTAAGATTTAGGATTTAGGGTTCAGGGTTTAGGGTCTAGGAATCAGGGTTTGAGTTTTTTGATTTAGAGTTTAGGGTTTGGGGTTTAGGCTTTTGGATTTAGAGTTAGAATTTAGGGTTTAGAGTTTAGGGCTTAGCGTATTGGGTTTAGGGTGTAGGGTTTGGGGTTTATAGTTTACGGTTTACGGTTTAGGGTGTATGGTTTAGGGTTTAGGGTTTGGATTCAGCGTTAAGGGTTTAGGGATAGGGGTTTTGATTTAGAGTTTATGGTTTAGGTTTTAGGGTTTAGGGTATTGGGTTTAGGGTTTAGGGTTTGGCAATTGGGGTTTAAGGCTTATGATTTAAAGTTTAGGGTTTACGGTTTATGATTTAGGGTATAGTGTTTGGGGTTTAGGTTTCAGGGTTTAGGGTTTTGGATTTAGAGTTTAGGGTTTAGGGTGTAGGATTTATGGTTTAGGGTTTTGAGTTTGGGGTTTTGGGTTTTAGGTTTAGGGTTTAGGGTTCAAGATTTAGGATTTCGGGTTTAGGGTTTAGCATTTAGGATTTATGGTTTAGGATATAGGATTTAGGGTTTAAGGTTTAGGGATTAAGGTTTAGGGTTTAGGGTTTAGGGTTTAGGGTTTGGGATTTTGGATGTAGAGTTAAGGGTTTACAGTTTACGGATTGGGATTCAACGTTTAAGGTTTAAGAATTACGGTTTAGGGTTTTGGATTTAGAGTTTAGTGTTTGGGGTTTAGGGTTTAGGGTATAGCGTGTTGGGTATTTGGTTGAGGATTTAGGGTTTAGGGTTTGGGGTTTAAGCTTTAGGGTTTAGGGTTTAGGGCTTTAAATTTTGGGTTTAGGGTTTGGCATTTAGTGTTTAGAGTTTAGGATATAAGGTTTAGGGTTTATGGTTTACGATTTATGGTATAGGGTTTAGGGTTTAGGGTTCAGGGTTTAGGGTTTTGGATTTAGAGTTTAAGGGTTAGCGTTTAGGATTCAGGATTCAGCATTTAGGGATTATGGTTTAGGGTTTAGGGTTTAATGTTTTGGATTTAGAGTTTAGGGTTTAGGGTTTATTGTTTAAGGTATTGGGTTTAGGGTTTAGGGTTTCAGATTCAGCATTTAGGGTTTTGGGTTTTGCGTAAAGGGTTTTGGATTTAGAGTTTAGGGTTTAGGATTTTGGTTTTAGGGTTTCGGCTTTAGTGTTTAGGGTTTAGGGTATTGGGTTTAGGGTTTAGTCCTGAGGGTTTACAGTTTAGTATTTCGATTTTGGTGTTTTGGATTTAGAGTTTAGGGTTTTGGATTTAGGATTTCGGATTCAGCATTTAGGGTTTTCGGTCTTGGGTTTGGGATTTTGGATGTAGAGTTGAGGGTTTAAGGATTTGGATTTTTGGTTGAGGGTTTGGCATTTAGGTTTTAGGGTTTTGGGTTTTGGGTTTTAAATTTTGGGTTTTGGGTTTGGCCCTTAGATTTTAGGGTTTAGGGTTTTAGATTTTGTGTTTAGTGTTTAGGGTTTGGGGTTAAGGGTTTAGTGTTTAGGGTTTGGGTTTGCCATTTAGGGCTTTGGGTATAGGATTTAAAGTTTAGGGTTTATAGTTTAGGGTTTAGGATTTAGGATTTGGATTTAGGGCTTTGGGTATAGGATTTAAAGTTTAGGATTTAAAGTTATAGTTTGGGGATTTGGATTTAGAATCTAGGGTTTAGGGTTTGGGATTCATCATTTAGGGTTTATTGTTTAGGGTTTAGGGTTTGAGGATTTTGCTTTAGAGTTTAGGGTTTCGGGTTTAAGGCTTAAGCTTTAGGGTTTAGGGTGTAGGTTTTGGGTTTGAGATTCAGTGTTTAGGGTTTCGAGTTTTGGATTTATAGTTTAGGGTTTAGGGTCTAGCGTTTATGGTTTTGGGCTTAGGGTTTAGGATTTAGGGTTTAGGGTTTGGGGTTTACGGTTTACGATTTAAGGTTTTAGATTCTGGGTTTATGGTTTAGGGTTTGGGGATTAGGCTTTACGCTATAGGGTTTTGGGGTTGCGGTTTCGGTTTTGGCATTTATGGTTTACGGTTTAGGGTATAAAGTTTGGGGTGTAGGGTTTAGGGTTTCAGATTCAGCATTTAGGGTTTAGGGTTTTTGATTTAGAGTTTAGTGTTTAGGACTTAGGGTTAAGGGTTTAGGGTTATAGATTTTCAATTTAGGGTTTAGGGTTTAGGGGTCACGGTTTAGGGTTTAGGGTTTAGGTTTAGAATTTAGGGTTTAGGGTTTGGGGTTTACAGTTTAGGATTTAGAATTTGGGGTATAGGGTTTACGGTCTAGGGTACTGGGTTTAAGGTCTAGGTTTTAGGTTTTAGGTGTTAGGGTTTGGATTTTAGGGTATAGGGTTTAGGGCTTAGGGTTTAGGAATTTGGGTTTAGGGTTTAGGTTTTATAGTTTAAGGTTTGGGGTTTAGCATTTTGGGTTTTGGGTTTGCGGTATGCAGTTTAGGGTTTTCGGTTTTAGATTTTGGGTTCAGGGTTTAGGGTTCAAGGTTTAGGGCTTGGCATTTTGGGTTTAGGGTTTAGAATTTCACGTTTAAGTTAGGGTTTACGGTTTAGGGTTTTGGGTTTGGGGTTTAGGGTTTAGGGTTTCGGGTTTTGGATTTAGGGTTTACGGTTTCGGATTCACCGTTTAGGGTATTGGTTTATGGTTTGGGGTTTAGGGTTTAGGGTTTAGTGTGTAGGGTTTAGGGTTTCGAGTATAGGATTTAGGGTTTAGGGTTTGTTGTTAAGGGTTTAGGGTTTAGAGTTTTGGGTTTAGGGTTTGGGGATTTCGATTTAGAGTTTTGGATTTTGGATTTAGAGTTTAGGGTTTAGAGTTTAGGATATTTGGTTTAGGGTGTGGCGTTTAGGGTGTGGGGTTTAGCATTTATGGATTAGGGCTTTAGATTTTGGGTTTAGGGCTTAGGGTTTGGCGTTCAGGGTTTAGGATATAAAGTTTAGGTTTTAGGGTTTACTGTTTAGGGTGTAGGGTTTATGGTTTCGGGTTTATGATTTAGGGTTTAGGTTTTAGGGTTCTGGGATTGGATTCAGCGTTTAGGGTTTTAGGATAAGAGTTTTGATTTAGAGTTTAGGGTTTAAGGTTTATGGTTTGGGGTATGGGGTTAAGGGTTTAGGGTTTTAGATTTTGGATTTAAGGTTTGGCATTTGGGGTTTAGGGTTTACGATATAAAGTTTAGGGTTTACAGTTTACAATTTAGGGTATTGTGTTTGGGGTTTAGGTTTCAGGGTTTGGGGTTTTGGATTTAGAGTTTATGGTTTAGGGTTTAGGATTAATGGTTTAGGGTTTAGAGTTTTGGATTTAGGGTTTAGGGTTCAGGATTTAGGATTTCGGGTTTAGGATTTATGGTTTAGCGTTTAGGGTTTATGGTTTATGATATAGGGTTTAGGGTTAGGGTTTTGGATTTAGGGTTTTGGGTTTAGGCTTTAGGCTCTGTGCTTGAGGATTTAGGGTTTAAGGTTGAGGGTTTGGGGTTTTCGATATAAAGTTTAGGGTTCAGCGTATTAGGTTTAGGGTGTAGGGTTTACGGTTTACGGTTTACGGTTTGGGGTGTATGGTTTAGGGTTCTGGGATTGGTTCAACTTTTAGTGTTTAGGGATAAGAGTTTTGATTTAGAGTTTAGGGTTTAGGGTTTGGGGTATGGGGTTAAGGGTTTAAGGTTTTATATTTTGTGTTTAGGGTTTGGCAGTTGGGGTTTAGGGTTTGCGATTTAAAGTTTAGGGTTTACGATTTATGATTTAGGGTATTGTGTTTAGGGTTTATGTTTCAGGGTTTGTGGTTTTGGATTTAGAGTTTAGGGTTTAGGGTTTAGGATTTATGGTTTAGGGTTTAGAGTTTTGGGTTTAGGGTTTAGGGTTCAGAATTTAGGATTTCGGGTTTAGGATATAGGGTTTAGCGTTTAGTGTTTATGGTTTAGGATATAGGGTTTGGGGTTTAGGGTTTAGGGTTTGGGATTTTTGATGTAGAGTTAGGGGTTTACGGTTTACGGATTGGGATTCAACGTTTAAGCTTTAGGAAATAGGATTTAGGGTTCTGGATTTAGAGTTTATGGTTTGGGGTTTAGGGTTTAGGGTTTGGGGTTTCGGATTTAAGGTTTTGGGTTTAGGGTTTAGGGTTTTAGATTTTGGGTTTAGGGTTTAGGATTTAGAGTTTAGGGTATAAAGTTTAGGGTTTACGATTTGCAGTTTAGGGTTTTGGGTTTAGGGTTCAGGGTTTGGGGTTTTGGATTTAGAGTTTAGGGTTTAGGGTTTAGGATTCGAGATTCAGTGTTTAGGGATTATGGTTTAGGGTTTAGAGTTTGAGGTTCTGGATTTAGACTTTAGGGTTTAGGGTTTCAGATTCCGCATTTAGGGTTTTGGGTTTTGGGTTTAGGATTTTGGATTTATAGTTTAGGGTTTACGCTTTAGTTTATTGGTATTAGGGTTTAGTGCTTTGGGTTTACAGTTTAGTGTTTAGATTTCAGGGTTTTGGATTTAGAGTTTAGGGTTTTGGATTTAGTTTTTCAGATTCAACATTTAGGGTTTTGCGTTTTGGGTTTGGGATTTTTGATTTTGATTTTAGGTTTACGGTTCGGCAGTTAAGTTTTAGGGTTTAGGGATTTAAATTTCGGGTTTAGGTTTTGGCCTTTAGGGTTTAGGGTTTAGGGTTTAGGGTTTAGGGTTTTAGATTTTGGGTTTAGTGTTTAGGGTTTGGGGTTGAGGGTTTAGCATTTAGGGTTTAGGGTTTGGCGTTTAGGGCTTAGGGTTTAGGTTTTAAAGTTTAGGGTTTAGGGTTTAGGGTTTAGGGTTTAGGGTTTAGGGTCTAGGGTCCAGGGTTTGGCGATTTGGATTTAAAGTCTAGGGTTTAGGGTTTAGGGTTTGGGATTCAGCATTTAGGGTTTATTGTTTAAGGTTTAGGGTTTGAGGTTTTCGATTTAGAGTTTAGGGTTTCGGGTTTATGGCTTTAGCTTTAGGGTTTAGGGTTTAGGTTTTGGTTCTCAAATTCAACGTTTACATTTTAGGGTTTTGGATTTATAGTTTAGGGTTTAGGGTTTAAGGTTTAGGGTTTAGGGTTTTGGGTTTTAGGTTAAGGGTTTAGGGTTTGTGGTTTACGTTTTACGATTTAGGGTTTTAGATTTTGGGTTTAGGGTTTGGGGTTTAGGGATTAGGGTTTACGCTTTAGGGTTTAGGGTTTAGGGTTTAGGGTTTAAGGTTTAGGGTTTATGTTTTAGGGTTTAGGGTTTGTGGTGTCGGTTTTGGCATTTAGGGTTTAGGGTTTAGGGATTATGATTTAGTGTTTTGGGTTTAGTGTATAAAGTTTGGGGTTTAGGGTTTGGGGTTTCAGATTCAGCGTTTAGGGTTTAAGGTTTGGGGTTTTTGATTTAGAGTTCAGGGTTTAGGGTTTAGGGTTCAAGGATTCGGGTTTAGGGTTTTAGATTTTCAGTTTAGAGTTAAGGGTTTGGGGTTTGGGGTTTAGGGTTTAGAATATAAGGTTTAGGGTTTAGGGTTTAGAATATACGGTTTAGGGTTTAGGGTTTGGGGTTTTGGATTTAGAGTTAAGGGTTTAGGGTTTACAGTTTGGGAGTCATAACTTAGGGTATAGCGTTTAGGGTCTAGGTACTGGGTTTAAGGTTTAGGTTTTAGGTTTTAGGTGTTAGGGTTTGGGTTTTAGGGTTTAGGGTTTACAGTTTGGGGTTTAGCGTTTTCGGTTTTTGGTTTTGGGTTTGGGGTATGGGTTTAGGGTTTAGTGTTTAGGGTTTAGGGTTCATGGTTTAGAGTTTGGCGTTTAGGATTTAGGGTTTACGGTTTAAGGTTTTGGGTTTGGAGTTTAGTGTTTAGGGTTTAAGGTTTCGGGTTTTGGATTTAAGGTTTAGGGTTTAGGGTTTCGGATTCAGCATTTAGGGTTTAAGGTTTAGCGTTTTAGATTTTGGGTTTAGGGTTTGGCATTTAAGGTTTAGGGTTTAGGGTTTAGGATTTAGGGTGTATCGTTTAGTGTTTCGGGTTTAGGATTTAGGGTTTAGGGTTTGGGATTTAGGATTGAGGGTTTGGGGTTTTGTATTTGAGTTTAGGGTTTAGGGTTTTGGGTATTGAGTTTTGGGTTTGGAGTTTATGGTTTACGATTTTAGATTTTGGGTTTAGGGTTTAGGGTTTAGGTTTTATTGTTTAGGGTTTAAAGATTAGGGTTTAGGGTTTTGGGTGTAGGGTTTAGGGTTTGGGGATTTCGATTTAGAGTTTTGGATTTTGGATTTAGAGTTTAGGGTGTAGGGTTTAGCATATTTGGTTTAGGGTGTAGCGTTTAGGGTTTATGGTGTAGGGCTTTAGATTTTGGGTTTAGGGCTTAAAGTTTGGCGTTCAGGGTTTAGGATATAAAGTTTAGAGTTTAGGGTTTAGGGTGTAGGGTTTCGGGTTTCTGGTTTAGAATTTAGGGTTTGGGGTTTAGGGTTTTGGATTTAAAGTTTAATGTTTAGGGTTTAGGGTTTAGATTCAGGGTTTAGGTTTTAGGGTTCGGGGTTTTGGATTTAGAGTTTAGGGTTTAGGATTTTTGGTTTAGTGTTTAGGGTATTGGGTTTAAGGTTTAGGGTTTAGGGTTTCGGGTGTTGGGATTAGGGTTTAGGGTTTTAGATTTTGGGTTTAGCCCGTATGTTTTACGGTTTAGGGTTTAGGTTTTAGGGTTTTGGATTTAGAGTTTAGGGTTTACAGTTTAGTGTTTAGATTTTAGTGTTTTGGATTTAGAGTTTAGGGTTTTGGATTTAGGATATCTGATTCAGCGTTTAGGGTTTGGGTTTGGGATTTTGGATTTAGAGTTTATGGTTTTGGGATTTGGATTTTAGGTTTAGGGTTTGGCATTTAGGTTTTAGGGTTTAGGGTTTGGGGTTTAGGGTTTAGTGGTTTAAATTTTGGGTTTAGGGTTTGGCCTTTAGGGTTTAGGGTTTTAGATTTTGGGTTTAGTGTTTAGGGTTTGGGGTTGAGGGTTTAGTGTGTAGGATTTAGGGTTTGGCATTTAGGGCTTAGGGTTTCGGATTTAAAGTTTAGGGTTTACAATTTAGGGTTTAGGGTTTAAGGTCCAAGGTTTGAGGATTTGGATTTACAATCTAGGGTTTGGGATTCAGCATTTAGGGTTTGCTGTTTAGGGTTTAGGGTTTGAGGTTTTGGATTTTGTAACATCCTGAAAAAATTGAAACCCAAGTTTGACCAAAAAGCCTCACTGTTAACTTTTTCTATAAACTGTTGACTTTTTCTAAAAGTGTTGACTTTTCCTTTAACATGTTTGACCTCTTGATTTTTAAGTGTTTGAATGTGTTTGCCTTTGTCTTTGTTTGTAAAAAAGTCTATAAAACCCTAACTAGAGGCCAAGAGACCCAAAAATCAGAGAAAAATGACCAGAGGAACCCAAAACCTAACCCTAGGGACTAAACTGAAAGGAAAAACTTAGTTTTTAGACGTTTTTTTTAGTGAGATAAATAGGGCGGAAAAGACCTATTTAACCCTAGAAAGATACCCTAGGACACTCTAGAGATACCCTAAGACTTAGCTAAGGCACCCCAACCTCAAGAAGAGTCCTAAAAAGATACATTTTTTCAAGTAGAAATTCAAGACTAAAAAGAAAGAATTAAAAAATTGAAGTTAAAGCCCTTTAGCTTACTTAAGGCCTAAGAAAGTTCAATTTAATCAGCTAGAGACACCCTAAACTACCCTACAAAGTGCCAGCCACGAAGCTAAATCAAAAACCAATACAAATAGGTAGGTTACATATTTTAAAAATAGAGTTAAATAAGAAATTTATTACAAATAAATCCGTTTTTAATGGCATTAAGAACTTGTAACCGAATTTACTATATTTAAAGTAAAATAAATACCCAATTAAGGTAGTTACAACATCCAGCAACCTAAGTAAGCTGAATACAAGGCCAAATTGACTAATATTAGGACCGGAAAACAGAGTGTAGCAAGAATACACTTAAGTAAGTAACCACTTAGACCCCCTCACCTAAACTAAGGCTACCCGAGGCCTAAGTGCCTAATTACCCACCCAAACAACCCCTTAAGCTAGCAGAAAAACACACTTAGGTGTCCTAATGATAATACCCGAGCTCTAGCAGCTCACCACCTCACCACTCTCATCATTCCTATCCCACATGCCTTGAGTGCTACAAAAAGAGAGTGAAACCGAGAGGAGAGGATACCAGCAACTAAAACCAGAGATTGAGAGCTGAGAGCAAGTGAGACTAAGTTCAGAGAGAGGCTGAAGCTTTGAGGGAGCTAGGGGAATCAAAAAATTGCAGCTGGAAGTGGAGAAAGAAGATGAGAACACCTACACAAACACAGACTCAGAAACTGCTGATTTCCATCAAGTTAGCCAAGCTGTCCAGAGGTTCAAATTCGTGATTCTTCCTCTGAAAATCAAGGTAACGTAGTGTTAGCCTTTCTTCTCCATCCCTGAGCCAAGAGCATCCACCAAAAGTGGTGGTATGAGCCTCTATGACTCAGTTTCTTGTTGCTACCACAGAGAACTCTATTTTGGGCAGTGTTGCTTCCAGGAGGCATATCTCTTTCATCTCTTAACCAAATTTAAGGTGTGAGTAGTCAATAGAAAGCTAAAATAATGAAATTTAAAAGCCTCTTAATGCATGTATGATCATAGGCTGCCGTACAGGGGTTTAGAGCCTCAAAAACTTGCTGATTTTCTGCTAAAAATGTTATTTTTCTCATATGAAAGTGAATGCTTGCTGTTTTGTTGTTTCTGGTGGCTTGGGTTCTGAATTGAGTCTAGAGGAACTAGTAGATGTTAATAGGACTATGTGAAGTTGAAAGCTTGTTGTAATCCCTCCTAAAACTCTAGTTCAAGTGGTAAGAATTTCTAGTGAAAAGTTGAAACCAGCCTTGACAAATCATTTTTCTAATTTTCTTTCTTTTACTGGTCTTTACTGTCAAAATTGATGTCTCACTACTGTCATGATGGTAAGGGGCAGCTGGTAGCTTCCAAATGACCTTGAGAAGGTTGGTGTACAGTGTGGAACTTGAGTGCAAAGCTGAAATTTTGTAAATATGACTTGTTGCTATTGTTATTTGTGATAATCCTCATGTTTTGCTGAATTTCCTAGTTGCAAAAATTCTAAGAATGCTTGCTGGAATTTTGAATGTAATTTTGACAGTATACTCATGATAAGAACTAAAATTTTAGGGTGTAAGCATGCTGAGTATGGCTATAAGTCTTGTGCTTTCTGTTAAATGCATGAAAATGAAGGTATTGGGTTTTTAATCACTTTAAAATCATACTAAAGTTCTCTTTTTGGACTTGTCTACACACCCTAAGTAGCTAAAGTGACAAAAGCTTGAGTTTTGATGTTTTTGGGGTTATTGTTTGCTGTCAAACATGTTTATGAGGTTAGGAGAAGTCTGAAACAGAAAAAATGAATGTGTCAAGAATGGGAGTAAGAATAATAGGGTCCAAATACTCCTAGAGTGGGAATTGGGTAAGGCAAGCATGGAAAAAGGCAACTAGTGGGCTAAAACTTGGGTACTCAGGTTCTAAGAGGGTAGGCCTATCCTCCCACCCTCTAAACCTCCTAAGTACCCTCACCAAACAGAAAATGAACTAAGTTATGGCGTAGAAAACATTAAAGGGTCAAAAAGAGGAAGAATGGCAAAAAGAGGGAAATACTTGCAAAAATGGCAGCTCTGTACTGATGTGGCTGCACCCACTTGCTGTGCAAGCCACAAATGGGTTTAGCTTGATTAGGAGATGCTAAATTGGGCTGGGCAGAGGTCAAAATAGAAAAGGGTATGCAACAAGGACTAAAATGAACTGATTTTGCTGTTTTTGCCCCTTTAACAAAATCTGTGTAAATTAAGTGATTTGACGTTAAGTTTTTGTACTTTCTGGTCCTATGAGTTAGTGTGGTCTTCTGTATTGGCAGGGAAGTGGTCAAAGTGGCCTCTAACCCTATTTAAACACCTAACTTGGTTTCTTTGCAATTTTATGTATTTTGCGACAAAAGTATGACCTCTGTGTGTATTCTTTCTGTGAAAACTTCACTAGCAAGTCACAAATAGCCTTTAGGTACTTGATGCACCTTGGTTCTAGTTTGAAACAACCTAAAACATAATCTGGGTCTTAATAGGGACCAATTTGCAAGAAAAACTTGAGAAAAGCTTAAAAGTACTATTTTTACCCAAATTCTGGTTAGATTCTTTTGGGATTTTCTGGATGTGTGTTGCAAGTCCTAATTGACTCTTTTGGTGGCTGAATGTCGTCAAAATACTTGAATTGAACCTTGATTCCCTTTGCTTGAAAGAAAATGACTCTTTTGAAAAGATTTGTGAAATTAAGGGTCCAAATGCAATGGTCTTTATTGGAAAACCAGCTGAGACTGTTAAGTATGTGTTAATGATGCATCTGGTATAAATTCATGACTTTTGGATGCTAAAATTAACAGTTATGCCTGTTACTTGCTTTGTAAGTAATATTTGACGTTGTGGTTGACTTTTGTTTGACTTTTAAGTTGACCAGTGGCTGAATTGACTGTTTTATTAGGCTATTTAATAGTGTGGCATCCAAATAATGAAAATGAGTTTTTGCATGCATTTGTGAACTGAAAATGCCTTGGAGGGCAGGTATTCGAGCATGCATCTGTGTGATGTGTATACCCTTGGAGGGGTAAAACTGTAAATACGCCTTGGAGGGCAGGTATTTGTGTTTGACTGCATATACCCTTGGAGGGGTGCAATTGTGATTATGCCTTGGAGGGCAAGTATTTGTTTATACCCTTGGAGGGGTAAAATGGTAAAGATGCCCTGTAGAGGCAATTGAATGGCACCTGAGTAAACATTACCTGTGGATGAAAAATTATATCGTATAATTTGATTTGTATGAAAAGGACACACCAGGCTGGCTAGGAATGCGTCCGGGACGTAGCTGCCTAGCAACTAGTGAGGAGATAATCCAGTCCAGGATTGGTGATCCTAAGGTTCTAACTTGTGCATACACCGGGGGATGCCTTAGGATGTTAGGTAATTTCCTGTTAGCCTTATTTGGGCAGGCTTTTCCATAGTGGTAAATGGTAGGTCGGTATTGTCCTGTTTAATTAGATTGTTTTAAATTGATGGTAATGGTTTAACCAGTTGTACAGGCCCTGGAGAGACTTGATATTTGGCATGGCTGATAAGTGCATTTAGTGGTAAACATGCATATTTTTAAAAAGAAAATGACTTTTCATCTGTTTACAGCTTTTCAGCATGATCATATATTCTGAACTGTGTAAGTGGAAATATCTTGTAATTCATGTGTACCAAGTTTAAATTATCTGTTGATTGGGAAGGAAGTATTTTTCTGTATTCTTAGAAATGCAGCTGAACAACTAATTTGTCTTTTATGAAACTGGTAATCTACGTTACTGGGATTTTATATCTCACTACGTTAGTGTGTTCAGATGCCCAGGTACATATTCCTGCTGGAGATTGTGGTAGAGCTCCTAGAGGTTCCCCTACTGGGTTACTTCCACATCCTGAAGGCAGTCAACATCCTTTTCTTCTTCCCTTCGGCTGAGAATGCCCCGGGGACTTAGAAAGGTTGTGATGGGCAGGTAGCAGGGAGCTGACTCATATTTTGGTAGTGACCCTGATGTCACTCTAGTATAGGCTCTAGTACTGACTATTTTGGGTCTGCGTGCCACTGACTCTGACACTTATGTCTATATGTATATATGTATGAATTATAAGCCGTAGACTAGTCTTTTGAACTGCTTAGGTTATGTATGGAGGACTAGTACATTGTTTCACCTGTCTGTATCTGTGTATGAATTTTGGGAGCCCACGGGAGTATCAAACATGTAACTTATAGTCTCTTAGGTTAAATAACCAACTGAGAGTTAGCGATCCTTGGGGAAGCACTTAACTTTATCCCACATGAAAAGAAAAAGAAAAAAATTGGACTGGGATTATAAGAAGTTAAGTAAATAACCTAATTCCGCAATTAAAATCAATAAAGAAACTAGGACGTTACATATTTAGAGTTTAGGGTTTCGGGTGTCGGATATCGAGTTTAAGACTTAAGCTTTAGGGTTTAGGGTTTAGGTTTTGGGTTTCATATTCAACGTTTAGGGTTTAGGGTTTTGGATTTATTGTTTAGGGTTTAGTGTTTTGGGTTTAGGGTTTAGGATTTAGGTTTTAGGGTTTGAGGTTTATGGTTTACGATTTAGGGTTCTAGATTTAAGGTTTAGGGTTTGGGGTTTAGGGATTAGTGTTTAGATTTTGTGGTTTAGGGTTTACAGTTATGGGTTTGGGGTTTATGATTTAGAGTTGAGGGTTTTGGGTTTAGGGTATAAAGTTTAGGGATTAGGGTTCAGGGTTTCGGATTCAATGTTTAGGTTTTAAGGTTTAGGGTTTGGGCTTTTTGATTTAGAGTTTAGGGTTTAGGGCTTAGGGTTTATGGTTTATGGTTTTAGATTTTCAGGTTAGGGTTTAGGGTTTCGGGTTTAGGGATCAGGGTTTAGGGTTTTGGGTTTAGGGTTTAAGGTTTGGCATTTAGCATTTATGGTTTAGGGTTTAGGGTTTGGGGTTTTGGATTTAGAGTTAAGGGTTTAGGGATTACAATTTGGGATTTAAAATTTAGGGTTTAGGTTTTAGGGTATAAGGTAATGGGTTTAAGGTTTAGGGTTTAGGGTTTGGGTTTTAGAGTTTAGGGTTTAGTGTTTAGGGCTTAGGGTTTAGGAATTTGGGTTTAGGGTTTAGGGTTTAGAGTTTAGGATTTACTGTTTGGGGTTTAGCGCTTTGGGTTTTGGGTTTAGGTTTGGGGTATGGGGTTTAGGGTTTTAGATTTTGGGTTTAGGGTTTAGGGTTTCGCGTTTGGGGTTAAGGGTTTAGAATTTCAAGTTTAAGGTTTAGGATTTACAATTTAAGGATTTGTGTTTGTGGTTTAGGATTTAGGGTTTAAGGTCTCAGGTTTTGGATTTGGGGTTTAGGGTTTAGGGTTTCGTATTCAGCATTTAGGGTTTAGGGAATTGGTTTATGGTTTGGGGTTTGGGGTTTAGGCTTTTAGATTTTGGGTTTAGGGTTTGGCGTTTAGGGTTAAGGGTTTAGGGTTTAGGGTTTAGTGTTTCGGGTTTCGGATTTAAGGTTTAGAGTTTAGGATTTAGGATTTAGGGTTTTGTATTTAGAGTTTTGGGGTTTAGGGTATGGGGTTTAGGGTTAAGGGTTCACAGTTTACGATTTACGATTTACGATTTTGGGTTTAAAGTTTGGCATCCAGGGTTTAGGGTTTGTTGTTTAGGGTTTAGGGTTTAGGGTTTAAGGTTTTGGGTTTTGGGGTTTAGGGTTAAGGGTTTGGGGATTTCAATTTAGAGTTTGGGGTTTTGAATTTGGAGTTTAGGGTTTTGGGTTTAGGATATTGGGTTTAGCGTGTAGCATTTAGGGTTTGGGGTTTAGGGTTTATGGTTTAGGGTTTTGGATTTTTAGGTTTAGGGCTTAGGGTTTGGCGTTCAGGGTTTAGGATATAAAGTTTAGGGTTTACGGTTTACGGTTTTGGGTGTAGGGTTTTGGGTTTTGGGTTTAGGGTTTGGGTTTTTTGATTTAAAGTTTAGTGTTTAGGGTTTAGGGTTTGGATTTTGCATTTAGATTTTAGGGTTTGGGGTTTTGGATTTAGAGTTTAGGGTCTAGGATTTAGGGTTTAGGGTATTGGGTTTAAAGTTTTGGGTTTAGGGTTTAGCGTTTGGCGTTTAGGGTTTAGGGTTTACGGTTTGTTGTTTAGGGTTTAGGGTTTGTGCTTTAGGATTTAGAGTTTACGGTTTCGGGTTTTGGGTTTTGGGTTTAAGGTTTAGGGTTTAGGGTTTCAGGTTTAGGGTTTAGTGTTTAGGGTCTAGGATTTATGGTTTAGAGTTTTTGGTTTAGGGTTTAGGGTTTAGTGTTTACAGTTTAGGGTTCGGGGTTTGGGGTTATGTATTTAGAGTTAAGGGTTTACGATTTACGGTTTGGAATTCATCGTTTAGGGTTTAGGATTTAGGGTTTGGGGTTCTAAATTTAAAGTTTAGGGTTGAGGGTTTAGCGTATTGGGTTTAGGGTTTAGGCTTTTAGATATTGGGTTTAAGGTTTGGTGTTTAGGGTTTAGAGTTTAGGATTTAAAGTTTAGGGTTTAGGATTTACAGTTTTGGGTCTAGGGTTCAGGGTTTGGGGTTTTGGATTTAGAGTTTAGGTTATAGGGTTTAGGGTTCAAGATTCAGCGTTTAGGGTTTAGGGTTTAAGGTATTGTGTTTTGGGTTTATTGCTTAGGGTTTAGGGTTTAGGGTCTAGGTTTTAGGGTTTTGGATTTACAGTTTAAGGTTTCGGATTCAGCGTTTACGGCTTGGTGTTTTGGATTTAGAGTTCAGGGTTTAGGGTTTAGGGCTTAGGGGTTAGGTTTTTGAGTTTGGGGTTTAGGGTTTATGGTTTATCGTTTTGGGTTTTCGATTTTGGGCTTAGAGTTTGGCATTTAGGGTTTAGGTTTTGGGGTTTAGGGTTGATGGTTTTAGATTTTGGGTATAGGGTTTGGGGTTTAAGATTTAGAGTTTAGGATTTAGGGTTCATAGTTTAAAGTTTAAGGTTTAGGGTTTAGAGGTTAGGCTTTAAGGTTTTGGATTTAGAGTTTAGGGTCTAGGGTTTAGGGTGTAAACTTAAGGGTTGCGGGTTAAGGGTTTAGGGTTTTGGGTTTAGAGTTTATGGTTTAGGGTTTAGCGTATTGGGTTTAGGGTTTAGGGTTTAGGGTTTGGCATTTAAGGTTTAGGGTTTGGTGTTTAGGGTTTAGGGTTTGGGATTTAATGTTTAGGTTTTACAGTTTACGATTTAGGCTTTAGGCTTCAGGGTTTGGTGTTTTGGATTTAGAGTTTAGGTTTTAGGGTTAAGATTTTAGATTCAGGATTTAGGGTTTAGGGTTTAGTGTTTTGTATTTAGAGTTTAGGGTGTAGGGTTTAAGGTATTGGGTTTAACGTTTAGTGTTTAGGGTTTAGGGTATGGGATTTATGGTTTAGGGTTTACGATTCGGGTTTTTGGATTAAGGGTTTAGGGTATGTTATTTAGGGTTGAGGGTTTAGGATTTATGGTTTAGGGTTTAGGGTTTTGGGTTTAGGATTTAGGGTTTAGCGTTTAGGGTTTAGAGTTTAGGATTTAGGGTTTGGGGTTTTGGATTTAGAGTTAAGGGTTTACAGTTTACGGTTTGGGATTCAGCATTTAAGGTTTAGGGTTTAGGATTTAGGATTTAGGGTTTAGGGTTTGTTGTTTTGGATTTAGAGTTAAGGGTTTAGGGTTTATGATTTTGGATTCAGGGTATAGGGTTTAGATTTTAGGGTTTGCGGGTTTGGATTTAGAGTTTAGGGTTTAGCTTATTGGGATTAGGGTTTGGGGTTTTTGGTGAAGGGTTTAGGCTTTTAGATTTTCGGTTTCGGGTTTGGCGTTTTGGGTTTCGGGTTTAGGATTTAAAGTTTAGGGTTTAGAGTTTAGGTTTTGAAGTTTTGAATTTAGAGTTTAGGATTAAGGGTTGTGAATACCTCACTTTGACCGGCCAAGCAAGAAAAAATAAACAAAAATAAGATAACAATAAAACAACAAACAAAAAATAATAATAAATGAAAGACGGGTAGTACTACCCGTCGCGACTCTCTTTCTGACGAAACACCGTCGCGACGGATGGTATGCGCATCGCGATGACCCCTCTCGAATTCATGGGAGAATCAATCAGAGCATCAATCAGAGCCCGTCGCGACGGGTAAGTCCACATGTCGCGATGCCCCGGGCATTTATGGCAAATCGGGATTGTATCTGCACGATGCCCGTTGCGACGGTAAATGGTGTCGCAACGAGTATGCCATTAACAGTCGAATTTCTTTTCCGGAATAGCTCTTTCTGACCTATTATAAATTGAGCTCCGTTTCACACTGTGGGGGAATTGAAAATTTCACGAATTGAGAGGCTGGGAGCAACAATTAAGGCGTAAGCAGGTACACAAACACTATGAACCATGTTTTCTTCTTGCATTAACTTCACTCATGTTCACTTGATTGTTGGGAACCTCCTTCCTTCTTATAAAAAACTGTTCTTCTCAGGTTGTGATCCCTCAGGGTTGGCATTTAATCCAATACTTCATTCACACACCCCAAAAGACCCTCATCCCTTTTCTTTTAATCCTTATTTTTCTGAAAATAAAAGGGGTCGCGACCCCCCTCCCCTTCTGGCCTAAGACCCGTCGCGATGAGTCTTCTAAACGTCCAGACGGGCGTTGTTTTTGGACAAGGGGTCACGACGGTAAAAGATGCCTGTTGTGACCCCTTGTCACCACGGTAAAAGAGACCTTCGTCTTTATAGGAGCACTAGCCTACACGCCATCTGGGTGCCATGCCTGATGAGCTCTTACACATGCACCTTTTCTATATCCTTGATCGATTTTATGGTAGATAGTACCAAAAGGCGTTAGCCTCTTTAGGTACATTGCACTGGGAGGCCATCTGAGTATTCGCTTGATGAGTGTCCCTCCACTCACACACTCGCATGACACAGGAACTAAGTGGGCTTTGATCCCCCATTGTGGGTACGTAGGTCCTAGGCTTTAATCCTAGGTCAAGCCCGCCCTCTCTTTTTCTCAATCCTCTCTCATAAGTATATGTACTTTTAAGGCCAAATAATTTTAATATTAATTTTTAGGGTAACCGCCTTCGGACGGGGGAGGAAGGGTGCCTAACATCACCTTCCCTTCATCTCAATCAGACTCCCGAACCCACGATTTTGTGAAAATTCATTTTAACCCATTTTTGAACTTATTTTTTTCTCTCTACAAATTTCGATTGAAAATTTGGTGGCGACTCCCGTCGAAGGCTCCGATCTTCACAGTTGGCGACTCCACTGGGGACTTTTTAATTAGAGATTCAAGCCATTTTCTTTTAAAAGTTAATATTAAAATTGTTTGGCCTCCAATATTTGTTTGTATATATCTTCGTATACGTGTGGCTTCCTTGTCTCTTTTTGCAGTGTTTCCACTTTCGAGTGGAAGGGAAGGGTAGCTAGAGTGCTTCGTATATTCACAAATGCACTATTTACATTTATTTCAACCTACCAATTGGCTCTTATACCCGGAGTACGTCCAAATAAGTTACAATGGCATATGAATATCTTTCCCTGTTGGGCGTAGGCCTACGGAGGTTGACCTATCTATCCTACTTAGATTGTTACTTGCCTTAAGAGTTGATTCGCGTAGAATTCTCTGTGACAATATCCTCTCTTAAGTCAGGGTCTCTACCTTTTGTAGGGGCAATCTAAGGGCCTTTTTATGATATCTAGATCCCAAGCTAAACCATGTGCAAGTTGACCTTAAAAACCTACCGGTATTAGGTTAGCCAATTTCAGAGACCTTAAGAGCCTAGCCTATAGGACATAAGGAGCAAAAAACCCCCGCATCACACGCATTGCATATAGTTTCTTCTATGTATTATCAAAATGACTTGTGTACTAATCCTCTTTCCTTTTCCTTTTTCTAGCAAAGATTATTGTTTGTGCTTTTTATTCGAAAAAAACTTTTTGAAATGGCATCAGATCAAGTAACGGCCTTTTATGCCCCTACAAGCTTCGCCATCACTGGAAGAAGAATCCATGTCAAGGTCCAAGCCAATGCATTAGATGACCTAATCAAGATGAGAGAGTAGTTGCCAGGGGATGAACTCAGGAAATTTCGAGGCCGATATGGGGATATCTTAGATCTTTTGGATATAAAAATTTTAGAACAAACATTACAAGCCCTCTTTCAGTTTTGGGATAATAAACTAAGGGCTTTCGTCTTCCCCAATTTTATGCTATCTCTGATGCCTGAAGAATATGCTAGGCTGCTGAGAAACCCCCTTCTCCCCACAAGTCAAGTATACAGGTTTTCAGAGATTTTCCCAACGCAAAAAGAGGTTGCTGATTTACTTGGGGTACCAGAGAAGAAGGCCGTCATCAGGAACCATGCCCAAGGGGGAACTCTCTCCACTAAGTTCCTCCTGGAACACATCGAGGCAATGAGGAGAAAAGGAGATTTGACAATGTTTGAAAGGACGCTTGCTCTGGCAGTCTATGGACTTGTCCTCTTCCCCACTACACTTGACGTAGTTAACTTATCCTCTATTTGGGTCTTCTTGGCTGTCGAGAGATATGGAATAAATCCCGTGCCTGCCATTTAGCAGAAACAGTAGGTTCCCTTACTTATTGTCAGGCAGGAAAGGGAAAAAAGCTACAGTATTGTCTTCAACTCTTCACGGTTTGGCTGGCTAACCATATTTTTTGTGAAGGGTATTCTACTGGAGGGATTCTGGAAGTGGGACATCACCCTCTTCGAGATTTCTCTCGACGTGAGGGTTTTCTATTATAGAATTTCGAATCACAAGGCCCTGTAGGATCAGAATGGTGGATACATTTCCTTGCTTAGCTCAAAGAAAAAGACATCCGTTGGAAATTGGTCGGGTGGCTAAGTGAGGAAGTACTATACAGTTGTGGTCCGTTCCTCAACGTACCATTGGTGGGGCCGAGGTTTGCGGCTAACTACAATCCATCCATCCTTGGCACATACCAAGCTGACGTTTCGTCAAGATATGGCCGCAGAAGAATTGTTGCTCTCATTTTTACATTCCCTCAGGGGACGTAACTCTATACATGGCATTACCATTTCAAGAGCTTGGGATCATATGCATTTCAAAGCAAAAGCTGAGTTGGGAAGCCGAGGGCTTGTGTCAACAAGTGACTTTAGGGCCTGGCTAAGGGAAAGAATCAATGGCAAAGTAGTGGAGAGATTTGTGCCATTGAATCCTCTCCTAGGAAATGATCAACTAAAGATCGAAAAAGCCCTAAAAGGAAAGATTGATGAACACAAAGACGCATTAGAGAATCTCGAAACCTAAAGAGACAGAAAAGTGAAGGCTATCCGTGAAGCAGAGAGGGAATACGTCCGTGTAAGGGTGGACAGTGAAGACGTTCGTAAGAGTTCTCCTCTGCTAATCGAAAATAGGAATCTCAAGGAGGCAAACTATAACTTGAGAGATGAGTTAGCCAAAAAAGAAAGAGAATGGGGGGGGGGGGAATGCATAAATGTTGAAATCCAAATCAAGGAATCTAGAGCACAAGCATTAGAGGCCCGTGTCAAAGAACTAGAGGTCCATAATCAGGGGTTGCAGGCTCAGTTACTCAATTACAACCCGACTGCTCAGGAACAACTCAAAAGGGCATTGCTCCAGATACAGGCCATGAGTTTGGCAATAGAAAGCCTACAGGAAAAATGCAAAGCAAGGGAAGAAGTCATGAATGAACTTGAAAAGGAGATAGAACCGTGGAAAAATGATGCAATTCGGTTGCATAACAAGATCAAACAAATGGCTCAATTAATCGATATGTCTGTCCCGTCTTTCATTGACGCCTTTAAAAAGGTTGAATGGCGAATCAACTTGCCTCATGTCCCGCCCGAACTGGAAGAAATTATAGTATTCGGCCGTATCTTATTCAACAAGTGGAATGCGATGCTAAGCATGTAGCGTCAGATAGAAGGCCGGGCTAGGTGCTTGATAGGCCCATAGCTTTCGTAGCACCTCATCAACTTTTCCTATCATTGAATTCTATATTTATGAATGGGAATAAGGATGTTCTGATCGCGATATTAATTAATAAAATTTGCAATTTTTCTTTCTTATTTATGTTTTGTTCCAATATTCTTCTGTTTCTCTTTCTGTTTTAATAATAAAATGGGTTTACATTAATATCAGTAAAAATGCCACCTAAAATCCACCCAACCAAGAAACCAGAGAATGCTCGCACTCATTTGGAGGAAAGAAGGAACGCGTTATATAGACAAGAGCTGGAGTTCCTTAGACAAGAAAACAAGATCATCAAGGCAGAAATGGCAGCACAAAGGCGCTCGCATCTAAAGAAATAGAAAGAACTCCGCCAATAGGCAGAAAAGTATCGCCTGGAATCCCTCGAGAACGAGCGACTGACATTCAATTTCCCCCGCGTGTACCGCGAGATGTGCCGTTGGGTAGATCTGGCCAAACTGCAGTGGTTGTATCTTGAAGAACAGGCAGAAAAAGAAGAGGCCAGGAAGTAGACTTTAGAAAGAAATGTATGGAAGACTCCTCATAGGAAACAATGTTAGGAGGAGCATCTTTAAATAATATTTTTATGAATAAAGTTTCCTATTTTATCTCTATTCTATGTCTCTCGCTCTCCCAAAAGGTCCAAGCTAATTAGCTACGATGATTGGTTGATGAACATAGTTCTCATAGCAAACTATCAACCTTCTTCCCCTATTGGGTATTCTAACTCATAGAGGGACTGAATGGGGATTTTAGGTGCTAAATTACTAATATTAACAAAATAACCCAACTCAAAAATGAATTTAAAATTACTAAAGGAATTTGGTCTCGCAGGCTTTTCAAGATAGCGCAAACAAGTCATCAATATTTTACTCGAACTCGAAGAATGCAAATGGAATCCCAAGCAGCTAAATCCGCAGCAAAGATAGCAGAAATGGAGAAATTTTGGACATGACTAAGTCCCAAGTGGCTACCTTGAGTGACAAGATGTATCAAATCCTGGCCTACTTTGTCGGAGGCCAGCAAGAACAAGGGGAGGGCTCGGACAAAGCATCTAAAGGAAAGAAGATTCCTCAGGTTATAATCCCTGAAAATCATGAAGAGTAATATGTCGAGGAAATACCTGTTGAAGAATCACCCAAGGTCAATGAATCTAAAACCAATGAAGGTGTTTCGATCAATGTGGCCGCGGTCATGGCTGCTTTGAAAACCCAGCAAGATAAGCAGAATCAAGGAAAAGAAGATGGAGATGCAATCAGGGAACAAATAGAGAAGGAGGTGAGCCGCGCACTCAAAATGGCCACAAGGGTTGAAGACGAAAAAGAAGTGGCCCTGTTTAGCTTCCTTAAAATCCATGTCCCACAAAAGTTCAAATTGCCACTCTTGAAAAGTACGATGGCCTGTCAAACCCAGATAACCACATCAAAGGGTATTGTGCTACGATGGCAACCTATAGCTCTGAACCGGCGTTCTTGCTTGCTCATTTCCGTAATAGTCTAAAAGGAGCCGCGTATAAGTGGTTCATGAGACAAGAGAATGGGACTATGAAGTCATGCGCCAACATGATAAGAGCCTTCGGCAATAATTTCAAGCACAACATCCATAGTGAGATGACAAGAGAAAGCATGATAGCTTTGGAAAGAAGGACTAATGAAACCTTCCGAGAATATGCTTCCAGGTGGAAGGAAGCCTCAGTAGTTGTCCAACCCCCAATGAGTAAAAGAGAGACCTACCGCTACTTCGTCAAGAGGCGCCTCCGCCTAGAAAGAGCTTTACTCCTAATTATGGGAAAAAGAAGGAAGAAAGCACAAACTTTTTGCAAAATACCCCAAAAACATTCTCTGTCAACGCTGTAGGGAATTCAAGGACTTCCCAACAGAATCAGACGCAGAAAAACAATAATAGGGTAAACAATCGGGACAGAGAATTGCCCGATTTAGGCCTCACAGAGACGGAGCTATTCGAGCACCTGAAAGAACAGTAGATGATGTTTGCTTGGCCGGGAAAGACCTGGGAACCCCTGTACCCGGCCTGGTACAAGCCGGAGTTGTCTTGTGTGTACCACCAAGGCAAGAAAGGACTTTCAATTGACACATGTGACCACTTCAAAACACACGTCCTGCAAAAGATAGATGCGGGATGGACTAACCTCTCGAATATCACTAAGAACCCCTTGCCCGAGCATGGGGCAAATGCCATAGAGGAGGAAGAATGGACAAATAAGGAATTGGCGCACGTGTCCTTTTCTCTTGAGCAAATCTATAGAGCTCTTGCTGAGGCAGGCCATGTACCACGTCTCAAAGAATACAATGCATCTTCCTATTAGTATCATCAGACCAACAATCATCCCACTAATAGGTGCGAGATCTGAAAAGAAAGGTGCAACAATATATGGGTCTGGGAATCATAACCATAAAGAGGGGGACGCCTGAAATTCAGGTATGTGCGACCTCTATCAAGGAAGAGAAGACATTACCATTTACCCTCAAGTTCCCTAAAACGGAACCTCCTGCACAAGTCTCGAAGTCTTCACCCCTTTTCACCATCAGAAAACCTAGTCCACAAAATGTGACACGCCCTCAAATGATCACCTATCCACCAAGGCCCACGCCCTATACCTCCAATAAGGCAGTGACTTGGAGGTATCAAGCAATCGTAGAGATCGGAGAAAAAAGGAAGAAGTGGGAAAAGTGCTCGCGGATACCCGTGCTACCCCAGGGCAGGGATTTTCCATAAGTGGGAGGTTATACACGAGAAACATATCAGAAGCGCCGAAAGAAACTCCTGACACAGAAAAGGAAAAAGTCCCTGAAAATTACCCGGAAAAAGAAGAGGCGGATTTCGAAAAAGAATTTTTGAGCATAGTCAAGAAGAGTGACTATGACATCGTGGAGCAGCTGAGGAAAACTCCATCTAGAATCTCTATGCTTGCCCTCATGTTGAATTCTGATGGACATCGTCAAGCCCTCCTGAAAGCATTGGCTGACAGATGTCCCAAAGGAAATCACACCAGAGAAAATGGTGAATTTGGTAGACGCAGCTAGACATGCGTCTGTCCTTTCCTTCTCTGAGGAGGAAATTTGTCCAGGCTTGAAGGCCTTGCACATCACTGCCAAATGTTATGGCTTTACAATAGCGAAGGTCCTCATAGATGGAGGATCCGCCTTGAACGTCTTTCCCATTGCTACCTTTCAGCAGCTTTTGGTAGAATCAACCCGGATCGATGCTAGCAATATGATTGTTTGGGCCTTTGATGGAACCAGAAGGGAAGCCATGGGAGGGGTCACTCTTCCCATTGAAATAGGGCCTTTCACTTTTAACATATCCTTCAAACTTATGGAAGTGGACGCAGCCTACACCATGCTGTTAGGGAGGCCTCGGATACATGAGGTCAAGGCCGTACCCTCTACTTTCCACCAGAAGATCAAGTTCCTCAAAGAAGGAAGAGTCATCACCATCAAAGGGGAAGAAAGCATGCTGATAAGTCATCCCTCTCCCGTGCCTTTCATCGATAGTGCTGAGGAGGCTTTGGAGTCCTCTTTTCAAGGATTGCAAATAGAATAACTATCCAGGGAAACTTTCCAAATCAATAGTGTAGCCACCAGGATTATGGCAAAACAGGGCTACCAACAGGGGCGTGGCCTAGGTCCCATGCCGTCTAGAATACCACGGTGTATCGAGCCAAAAGAACTAGAAGCTCTGGTCGAGTTAGGCTACACCTAGACAACACAAAGTAAGTATGCCAAAGGAGAACATCTTCCTCTCGCTCAGCGTTTCATGCCTGCCAAAATAATAGGGGAAGACAATCACATCCTAGCCACAGAAGAAGGAGAAGCAAGGAACAACAGTCCCCTCATATGGCGCACGGCAGAAGGAGCTAACCTAGGAAATTGGGAAGTAGACTGGGTGTTAGCAATCAATAGTTCCATGTAAAGAACGAATTGTAATTGGTCTAAAGTTGAGCTCTAAGCTTAGATCAAAGAATAATACATCTATTAGCTTATCTGTTGCTATTTATCAACTTTTCAATAAAAACGGCTTGCATATTTTACTAAGAGATAGTTCATATGAGTTTCTTTCTAGCCCTCTTCTTCATTTCTTAATTCGTGTTTTTCTTTGCCTTCAGGGAATTAGAATTCTCCGAGATTCCGCCCAATTTGGCGGTTCCTGGTTTTTACGAATATCGGGATAACGAACATATTCAAAATGAATACGACTCTGATGATGAGGATGCCCCTCCTATCTTTGCTAAAATGGTCAAATTTGATGCGAAAGGAATAGTCCTACATCAAGAAACAATTGAACACATAAATCTGGGGACTGAAGAAGGAAAAAGGGATGTAAAAATCGTAGATAATCCAGAAAGAGAAGAATTGATATCATTATTAAAAGTATACTCAGATGTATTTGCATAGTCATACCAAGATATGCCAGGACTCAACTCAGGGACTGCGTCTCACAAAATACCGACGTTCCCCCACATGGAACCAAAGAAACAAAAATTAAGGCGCATAGTTCTCGTCCCTAAGAAAGATGGGAAGGTCCGAATGTGCGTCGACTATAGAGACCTAAATAAGGCCTCCACTAAAGACGATTTCCCGCTTCCACCCATTGATGTCTTGGTAGATAACAGCGCTGGGAGCTTCCGCTACTCATTCATGAATGGGTATTCAGGCTACAACCAGATACTCATGCACCCCGAGGATAAGGCCAAGACTATACCTTCATCACACAATGAGGGACTTATTGTTATAAAGTTATGCCATTCGGACTCAAGAACGCAAGGGCAACTTACCAACAGGCCATGGTGGTACTATTCCATAAAATGATCCACAAAGAAGTAGAAGTCTATGAGGACGACATGGTGGCCAAGTCAGCAGAAGAGGAAAGTCATGTGAAGGTCCTAAGGAAATTATTTGCTAGACTTTGAAAATTCAAACTACGACTTAACCCTAACAAGTGCGTTTTTGGGGCCCATTCCGGAAAGCTCCTCTGATTTATAGTAAGTCGAAAAGGAATTGAAGTCGATCCTGACAAGATCAGGGCCGTCAGAGAAATGCCACCCCCACCACCGAAAAACAAATACGGAGCTTTCTGGGCAAGGTGAACTACATTGCCCGCTTCATACGTAACTTGACAGCTACGTGTACACCTCTTTTCAAACTCCTCAAGAAAAATCAATCGCTAGAATGGAACGCAGAGTACCAATTAGCATTTGATACGGTAAAAGAGTACCTTACCAACCCACCAGTGTTGGTACCTCCTACACCCGGGAGTCCCTTAATATTGTATCTGACTGTCCTAGAAGAGTCTATGGGAGCCATCCTAGGGCAATACGATCCCGCGACAAGAAAGGAACGAGCAGTTTACTATCTAAGCAAGAAGTTTGACTCAAATGAGTCACGATACCCCCTAGTTCATGCTGCGCTCTCGCATGGACAGTACCACGACTAAGACACTATATGCTCTATTATGAGACATTCCGCATCTCGCGAATGGATCCAATGATGTACATCTTTGAAAGTCCACATGTGTCCGGACGAGTATCCAAATGCCAGGTGATATTAGCAGAATACAACATCAGGCATGTCACTGAAAAATCCATCAAAGGAAGTTCCATAGCAGATTACCTCGCCAACAATCCGTTAGACGATGAACATGCCTCGGATTATCAGTTCCTAGATGAAGAGTTAAATGTTATAGAAGATGAATCCCATATAGTGACCTGGGAAATGTTCTTTGATGGAGCTGTCAATGTCTTTGGAAATGGGATCGGGACCATTCTTATATCCCCTGAAGGGAAGCAGTTCCCAATCACAGTCAAGCTTGATTTTGAATGTACCAACAACATGGCAGAGTACAAAGCTTGTATTTGTGGGCTGCAAGCTGCCATAAGACTGAGAGTTAGAAGAATAGAGGTCTTTGGCGACTCTGCATTGATAATCTATCAAACCAAAGGGGAATGATAGACCAAGGATCCCAAATTGGTCACCTATCAAAAGTTTCTCACGGGACTAACAAGCCGATTTGAGTCCATAGAGTTTCATCTCTTGTCGAGATGTAAGAAATCCTTCGCTGACGCGTTGGCTACCTTGGCAGTAATGCTTGACACCAACTGCGGGGTCATTCTCCAACCAATCAGGATGGAGTATAGAAATACAGAAATTCACTGCTCAATGATCGAACAGGAGCCCGATGGCCTCCCTTGGTTTTATGACATTCAGACGTATATGGAAAAACAAGAATATCCGAATGGAGCTAGTGAAAATGACAAAAGGACTCTCCGGCGATTAGCCATGGGTTTCTTCCTTAGTGGAAAGACGCTATATAAGAAAAGGCCAGACGGAGTGTTACTTCGTTGCATTGAAGCGTCTGAAGCCAATCAAATTTTGACTGAAACACACGAGGGGGTATGCGGGACCCATTCTAGTGGGCACACTCTGGCCTGACAAATTCAAAGAATGGGGTATTTTTGGATGACACTCGAAAGCAATTGCATCGAGTACGTCAGCAAATGTTACAAATGCCAAGTTTACGCAGACAGAATCAATGCACCTTCTACGATGCTTCATAATATGACTACCCCATGGCCTTTTTCTATGTGGGGAATTGATATTATTGGTCCCATAAATCCAAAAGCGTCAAATGGTCATCGCTTCATCCTAGTTGGAATCGATTATTTCACCAAATGGATAGAAGCAAGTTCTTACGCCCAAATCACGCAAAAAACATTTATGTGATTCCTGAAGGCCAATATCATTTGCAGATATGGAGTCCCGGAGAGGATAATTACTGATAATGGGAGTAATTTAAATGGGATCGAGGTACAAAGGATCTGTGAAGAATTCGTGATAAATCTCCCCAATTAAGCACATACCATCTCCAAATGAATGGAGCGGTTGAAGCGGCCAATAAAAAAGTGAAGAAGATCATCGAAAAGATTACTACTACATACAAAGATTGGCGTGAGATTCTCCCCTTTTCCTTGTTGGGATACCGCACTACTGCTCGTTCCTCAACTGGAGCTACCTCTTTTTCACTAGCCTATGGCACCCAGGCAGTTTTACCAAACAAGTACAAATCCCCTCTCTGCGAATTATCGCAGAAGCCAATCTTGATGAGGACCTATGGGTGCAAAGTCGATATGATCAAATTAGCTTGATTCACGAAAAACGCTTAAGGGCCATATGCAATGGACAGCTCTACCAAGCAAGGATGGCCCGAGCCTTCAACAAAAGGGTGCAACCTCGTTCATTTGAAGAAGGGGACTTGGTAATAAAGAAGATCTTGCCCAATCAGAACGATCCCAAAGGAAAATGGGCTCCAACATACGAGGGACCATTCAGGGTCAAACGCGTATTTTCGGGTGGTGCACTCATTCTAGAAGACTTAAATGGGGGGTGGAATATGGTCGTTTGATTAATTCTGACTCCGTCAAAAGGTTCTACGCTTGAGAAGATCGCTCGAATTCCATATGTTCTGTATCTCAGGAAATACCATGGAATCGACAGGCAGCGTCCTTCGCGCATTTCTGAAAAGCTGCTACAAGTTCCTAGTGGCTCTTAATTTTCAAAAATATACCAATTTTGACTCATAAATATTGAAATGAGAATTATTCTTCCAATAAAGTCTCTTCACCTTTTCCTTTGCCATGCAAGTCATATATTGTTGCATTGTTGATTTAAAACAATAGATTAACAAATATGTATTAACTTTAAAATTCTTCCCTTTACCCATGAACGATTGTTGACTTAGATAATAGGAAAGTCACTCAGTAACCTCATACTACTCTTAAAGTCACCAAGCATATGAGGAGGCTTGCTGCTCCTAATCAAAGTAGGACTAGGAAGGCAATTTACGGTGCTAAAAGCTTTCGGAAGAGCTAATCGTTGGAAGGTATTACCTAATGAAAGATATTTCTAACCTGTGGGTTACCTGCAACTTTACAAATTTGTTTCAATATCCTGCCAGTGAGTGTTTTAGGATTCAGTATCCTATCCCGCCGGTAAGTATTTTGAGGAAGCGTACGACAATCAATATCCTACCAATGAGTGTTCGAGGATAATGATACCCACCTTTTGACCAAATCTCCCCAATAAGTGTTACGAGATCTGGCCCCATTGAACCCTACCAATGAGTGTTTCAGGGTTCAGTATCTTGTCCCACCAGTGAGTGTTTTCGGGACCGATACAGGACTCAATACCCTACCAAAGTGTGTTTAAGGATAAAGACGACCACCTTTTTGACCAAGTCTCACCAATAAGTGTTACGAGATCTGGCCCCATTGAATCCTGCCAGTGAGTGTTTCCGGATTCAGTATCCCATCCCACCAATAAGTTTTTCGAGGATGGATACGGGAATCAATATCCTACCAAAGAGTGTTTAAGGATATGGATACCAACCTTTTCATTGGACCGAATCTAACCAATGAATGTCCCGAGATCCGGTACCTCCGTTCAATCCTACCAATAAGTGTTTTGGGATTCACCGTAATCAATATCCTACTAAGGAGTGTTTATGGGTATTGATGCAAGACTTTTGCGAAATCTTTTCACTAAGTGTCTTAGGATCTGGTGTCACCTAGGATCAAATCTTGCCAATGAGTGTTCTGTCCTACCAAAAAAAAGAAAGAAAACCAACCATCGCGACGTAAAAAGGGTGAGTCGCGACGGGCGCATGACATCGCGACAGAGAAAACACAAGCGTCGCAACGTGTAAACACGTCACGAACCACGAAGCCATAAATGAATGCCGTCACGTCGGTAGGCATTCACCGTCGTGACTCCCCCCAACGGTCGATCAAAGGGGCAAGGGTTGACTAAGTTAGCGTCGCAACGGGTGGCGCCAGGCAGCGCGACGGGTGAAGTGGCATCTCATGACCGTCGTCGAGAACCGGTCTCATTAATGAGCCATCGCGACGGGCCCCCTACCCGTCGTGACGGTCCTGGCCGAAAAAGATTTTTAAGGAAAACCCGTCGCACTCAAAACGTCACGACTCCACTTCCCTTCTCTCGAACTCTCTCACGACCTCACTCGAAAATAAACCGATTAGAAGGAGGTTCTCAAGATCCCCTCCACATCAGTCTCCCTCTTGGACCCCGTATCCACAAGGTAAGTAAAATGCATAGGGGTCACGACGATATCACAAGGGCGTCGCGACACCCTTCTTCTCATTTTCCATCGCGACGGGTAGTTACTTCCGTTGCGACGCCTCTATAGATTATGATGGCTTGATCTACCCGTCGTGACCCGAATCACTCATAGGGGTTTTCTTTGGGTATTCGATTATTTTCTAGTACTAACCCTAAGTTTATCCTTTTAGGAAAATGGTTCATCAGAACAGATCTCGTACCACTGCCTCTTCATCGTCTCAACCTCCCGTAGATCCTGAGCGTTACCGGGTTGCTATTCAGACCAGATCATTGAACCCAGAGCGGAACATGGAGCGGTTGGAGATAAGCCCATCGTTCATAGAGGGTGTCAAGTTTTATGGGCTCTGTGACCTGTTAAAGGTCACAAACCAGAGAAATGTCCTTCCAGTATATCAATACCATATGGGATATGCCTGCACGTGGAGCAGGGCATTCATACTCAGGGACTGCGTTCTTCCAAAAGTGATACCCCAACACTTCGGTGATAAGTACAATCTGAGGATGGAGCCTAATTGTGTCTTCACCCAGACGCTAGCAGGGGAATACCCAAAGGATGAAATTGCAGCGGCCCTCACCTTACCAGGACAGGACACGTGGGAATCCAGGAGTGGAGGGCTTAGAAGGAATGGCACCCACCACATGACCAAGAACTGGCAAAACTTCCTCACCAGCAATGTCATCCCTGTGAAGCACAGGGAATCCCTGAGCAGGAAACTAAGCATCCTCATCATGAAGAGAGCTCCGCTTTGCTTCAGAACCATCATGTGCAGGGAGTTCCACAGTAACGTTAATGACGTCAGGCTAGAGCTCGGATCTCGAGGCTCTCCTACCGCCATCACTTTCCCCCACTTTCTTACTGCCTTTTGTGAGCGCTTCCAGGTTACCTGCCAAGCGCTAGAATATTTTGAGGTGGCCACTTCCTACTACTTGAGGGCAGATCAAAACATGGCAGGTTTCCCTACCCATCAGGATTTGGACTGGGCAAACATCCTCCTAGAAAATTCGGAGCCACAGCCAACGCCCCAGTGGAGACAGCAACAACCGCAACAGGATCAGCCCCAGGGGCAGGGCGCTCCTGCAGGACCTAAGGCAGTACGTATTGAGGATCTAAATCTGGAGATTCGAGAACAGAGAAGGCAGATCCAACGTCAGGAGGAAGAGAAAAGGGGCTACGAGAGGACGTCTGCGTGTTACAAGGGGGAATGCGGTCCCTGCTGAGGCATTTCCATCTATTTGAGGACGTAGTCCCAGAGCCGTTGCCCAGAGTACACTCCGAGAGTGATAGAGAAGGCAGCGGTAATGAGTAGGGTGGAACCATCTAGAGACCGTAGGAATTCATTTAGGTTTTATTCCATTGCATTTTGTACCCCAAACAATTATGATATTTGACAAAGCTCGGTTTCATTTTGATTTCTTTACTTTTTCCTTCAAAAGATTTAAAAGAAAAGTAAAGAGGGGACTCTCTGAACACCTCACTTTGACCGGCCAAGCAAGCAAGAATAAACAAAAATAAGATAACAATAAAATAACAAACAAAAAATAATTATAAATGAAAGAAATTGCGGAATAAAAATAAAATAAAAAATAATAAAAATAAAGGAGGGCGTCGCGACGGGTAGTACTACCCGTCGTGATTCTCTTTCTGACGAAACACCGTCGCGACGGATGGTATGCTCGTCGTGACGCATCTCGCATTCATGGGAGAATCTATAAGAGCATCAATCAGAGTCGTCGCGATGGGTAAGTCGACACGTCGCGACGCCCTGGGCATTTATGGCAAATCGCGATCGTACCTGCACGATACCCGTCGCGACGGTAAATGGTGCGCGTCGCGACGGGTATGCAATTAATAGTCGGATTTCTTTCCCGGAATAGCTCTTTCTGACCTACTATAAATTGAGCTCTGTTTCACAATGTGGGGGACCGGAAAATTTCTCGAATTGAGAGGCTGGCAGTAAGAAATAAGTCGTAAGCAGGTATATAAACTATGAACTACGTTTTCTTCTTGCATTAACATCACTCATGCTCACTTGATTGTTGGGAACCTCCTTCCTTCTTATAAAAAAATTGTTCTTCTCGAGTTGTGATCCCTCAGGGTTGGCATTTGATCCAATACTTGATTCACAAACCCCAAAAGACCCTCATCCCTTTTCTTTTAATCCTTATTATTGTGAAAATAAAAGGGGTCGCGACGGGTAAGTATGACCGTCGCGACCCCCCCCTTCTGTACTAAGACCCGTCGCGTCGCGTCTTCTAAACGTCGCGACGGGCGCTATTTTTGGACAAGGGGTTGCGATGGTAAAGGATACTCGTCGTGCCACCAAGAGACCTTCGTCTTTATAGGAGCACTAGCCTACACGCCATCTGGGTGTCATGCCTATGAGCTCGAACACATGCATGTTTTCTATATCCTAGATCGATTGTATGGTAGATAGGTACCAAAAGGCGTTGGCCTCTTTAGGTATATTGCACTGTGAGGCCATTTGAGTATTTGCTTGATGTGTCTCCCTCCACTCGCACACTCGCATGACACAAGAACAACGTGGACTTTGATCCCCCATTGTGGGTACGTAGGCCCTAGGCTTTAATCCTATGTCAAGCCCTCCCTCTCTCTTTTCTCAATCCTCTCTTTCATAAGCATATGTATTTTTAAAGCCAAATAATTTTAATATTAATTTTTGGGGTAACCTTCTTCGGACGGGGGAAGAAGGGTGCCTACCACCTTCCCTTCATCTCAATTAGACTCTCGAAACCACTATTTTGTAAAAATTCATTTTACCCCATTTTTGAACTTATTTTTTCTTTTTCCAAATTTTGATTGAAAATTTGGTGGCGACTCCCGTCGACGGCTCCAGTCTTCACAAGGGTTTAGGGTTTCGGATTCAGCATTTAGGATTTAGGGTTTAGTGCATCTACTTTTAGAGTTTAGGGTTTACGTATAAGGTTTATGGATTTAGGATTTGGCGTTTAAGGTTTAGGGTTTAGGGTAAAGGGCTTAGGGTTTAGGGTTTATGGTTTAGGATTTAGGATTTAGGGTTTAAGGTTTAGGGTTTATGCTTTGGGGTTCGGCGTTTTGGCTTTGGGGTTTTGGATTAAGAGTTTAGGGTTTAGGGTTTAGGGATTAGGGTTTGGGGTTTGGGGTTTAGGGTTTAGGGTTTTAGATTTTGGGTTTAGGGTTTGGCATTTAAGGTTTAAGGTTTAGGGTTTAGGGTTTATTCTTTAAGATTTAGGGTTTGACTTTAGGGTTTAGGGTATTGGGTTCAGGGTTTTAGATTATGGGTTTAGGGTTTGGCGTTTAGGGTTTAGGCTTTTTGATTTAGAGTTTAGGGTTTAGGGTTCAGGATTTGGGGTTTTTGATTTATAGTTTAGGGTTTGGGGTTTAGGGTTTAGGATTTAGGGTTTAGGGTTTAGGGTTTAGGGTTTAGGGTTTAGGATTTAGCGTTTAGGGTTTGGGATTTAAAGTTTCAAGTTAAGGGTTTAGGGTTTATTGTTTGGAGTGTAGGGTTTAGGGTTTAGGATATAGCGTTTAGGGTTTAAAGTTTAGCATTAGTGGTTTTGGATTTAGAGTTTAGGGTTTATGGTTTAGGGTTTAGGGTATTGGATTTAGGGTTTACGGTGTGGGACTTAGGGATTAGGATTTTGAGTTTAGGGTTTAGGGTTTTAGATTTTGCATTTAGGGTTTTGGCATTTGTAGTTTAGTGTTTACGGTTCAGGGTTTAGGGTTTTCGGTTTAGGATTTAGAGTTTTGGGTTTTAGGTTTGGGGTTTCGGGTTTAGGGTTCATGGTTTGGGATTTAGGGTTTACGGTTTACGGTTTACGGTTTAGGGTATAAAGTTTTGCATTTTAGATGTTGGGTTTAGGGTTTGGCATTTAGGGTTTAGAGTTTAGGATTTAATGTTTAAGGTAACAGTTCACGGTTTAGGGTTTAGGGTTTAGGGTTTACGATTCAGGGTTTGGGGTTTTGGATTTAGAGTTTAGCCATTAAGGTTTAGGGTTCGAGATTCAGCATTTTGGGATTATGGTTTGGGGTTTAGGGTTTGGGGTTTTGGATTTAGAGTTTAAGGTTTAGGGTATTGGGTTTAGGGTTTAATGCTTAGGGTTTAGTGTTTAGGGTTTAGCGTTTGTCGTTATGGATTTTGAGTTTAGGGTTTACGGTTTTAGATTGAGCATTTAGGGTTTAGGGTTTAGGGTTTGGGGTTTTGGATTTTGGGTTTAGGGTTTAGGGTTTTGTATTTAGGGTTTTAGATGTTGGGTTTACGGTTTGGCGTTTAGGGTTTAGATTTTGGGTTTAGGGCTCGGCGTTTAGGGTTTACGATTTAAGGTAAAGGGTTTGGGGTTTAAGATTTAGAGTTGAGGATTTTGTTTTTAGGGTTTAAAGTTTAGGGTTCAGGGTTAGGGATTTAGAGCTTAGGGTTTAGGGTTTAGCGTATTGGGTTTAGGGTGTAAGGTTTAGTATTTGGGGTTTAGGGTTTAGGGTTTAGGGTTTGGCGTTTAGGGTATAGTGTTTATAATTGAAAGTTTAGGGTTTAGAGTGAACTGTTTGGGGTATGGATTTAAAGTCCAGGATTTAGATTTCGGGTTTAGGGTTTGGATTTTAAGGTGTCGAGTTTTGGGTTTAGGGTTTAGGTTTTGGGGTTTGGGGTTTAGGGTATTGGTTTATGGTTTAGGTATTGGGGTTTAGGGTTTAGAGCTTAGGGTTTTGGGTTTTGGGTTTTAGATTATGGGTTTAGGGTTTAGCATTTAGGGTTTACAGTTTAGGGTTTAGGGTTCAAGGTTTGGGGTTTTCGATTTAGTGTTTAGTGTTTCAGCTTTAGGGTTTTAGATTTTAGGTTTAGGTTTTAGTATTTGGCGTTTAGGGTTTAGAGTTTAGGATTTAACATTTAGGGTTTAGGGTTTACACTTTGGGGTGTTAGGTTCAGGGGTTAGGGTTTAGGATTTAGAGTTTAGGGTATAGGGTTTAAGGTTACGGGTTTTGGATTGAGAGTTTAGGGTTTAAGGTTTAGGGTATTTGATTTAAGGTTTAGGGTGTGGGGTTTATGGTTTACGGTTTCGTGTTTAGGGGTTAGGGTTTTAGATGTTGGATTTACGGTTTACGGTTTATTGTTTAGGATTTGGGATTTTGGGGATAGGGTTTGGTGTTTAGCGTTTAGGAATTATGTTTTAGGATTTAGGGTTTAGGGACTAGTGTGTAGGGTATAAGGTTTAAGGCTTTAGATGTCGGGTTTAGGGTTTGCCATTTAGGGTTTAGAGTTTTGGATTTAAAGTTTAGGGTTTACGATTTAGGGTATAGGGTTTTGCTTTTAGGGTTTAAGGTTTACGATTCTGGGTTTCGGTTTTTGGATTTAGAGTTTAGGGTTCGACGTTCAGCGTTTCAGGGTTTAGGGTTTGGGGTTTGGGGTTTTGGATTTAAAGTTTAGGGTTTAGGGTTTAGGATATTGAGTTTAGGGTTTAGGGCTTAGGGTTTAGGGTTTGGGGTTTAGGTTTTGGGGTTTTGGATTTATAGTTTAGGGTTTGGGATTCAGTGTTTAAGGTTTATGGATTAGGGTTTAAGGTTTGGGGTTTTGGAATTAGAGTTTAGGGTTTCGAGTTTAGGGCTTAGGGTTTAGGGTTTAGGGTTCGAGTTTTGGGGTTTTGGATTTTTGAGTTTAGGGTTTAGGGTTTCAGATTCAGCGTTTAGTGTTTATGGTTTAGGGTTTGGGGCCTTGCATTTAGTCTTTACGGTTTACGGTTTAGGGTTTAAGGTTTAGGCTTTAGGGTTTACGGTTTGGGGTTTACGATTTGTGTTTTAGCGTTTAGGGTTTAGGGTTTTGGGTTTGGGGTTTGGGTGTTACGGTTTAGGGTTTAGGTTTAGGGTTTTGGGTTTAGGTTTAGAGTTTAAGGTTTTAGATTTTGGGTTTAGGGTATAGTCCTTTAAGTTTAAGGTTTTGGGTTTACGGTTTCGGGTTTTGGGTTTAGGGATTAGGGTTTAGGATTTGACATTTAGGGTTTAGGGTTTAGGATTTAAAGTTTAGGGTTTAGGGTTTACGGTACGGGGTGTAGGGTTTAGGGTTTAGCATTAAGATTTTAGGGTTTAGGGTTTAGGGTTAGGGGTTTTGGATTTAGAGTATAGGGTTTAGAGTATTGTGTTTAGGAATTATGGTATGGGTTTAGGGTTTAGGGTTTGGGGTTTATGGTTTAGGCTTTCAGATTTTAGGTTTAGGGTTTAGCATTTAGGGTTTAGTGTTTACAGTTTCTTATTTAGTGTTTAGGCTTTAGGCTTTAGGCTTTAGGATTTAGAGTTTAGGGTTTTGGGTTTAGGGTTTACGATTTACAGTTTCGAGTTCAGGGTTTTGGATTTTGGGTTTCGGGCATAGGGTTTAGCGTTTAGGATTTATGGTTTAGGATTAAGAGTTTAGGGTTTACGGTTTAGAGTTTAGGGTATAAGGTTTAGCATTTTAAATGTTGGGTTTAGGGTCTGTCATTTAGGGTTTAGAGTTTAGGATTTAAAGTTTAGTGTTTAGGGTTTACCGTTTAGGGTTTTGAGTTTAGGGTTTACCGTTTAGGATTCAGGGTTTAGGGTTTTGGATTTAGAGTTTAGGGTTTAGTGGTTTGGGTTTAGGGTTTAGGGTATTGGGTTTAAGGTTTAGTGCTTAGGGTTTAGGGTTTAGGGTTTAGGTTTAGGGGTTTTGGATTCAAAGTTTTGGGTTTACGGTTTAAGGTTTCAGATTAAGCGTTTATGGTTTATGGTTTTGGGTTTGGATTTTTGGATTTAGAGTTTAGGGGTTAGGGTTTAGGGTTTTAGATTTTGGGTTTAGGGTTTGGCATTTAGAGTTTTGGGTTTGGGGTTTTAGATTTTGGGTTTAGGGTTTGGCACTTACGGTTTAGGCTTTACGGTTTAGGGTTTGGGGTTTAAGATTTAGAGTTTAGGGTTTAGGGTTTTGGATTTAGATCTTAAGGTTAAGGGTTTTGGGTTTAGAATTTATCCTTTAGGATTGAGGGTTTTGGGTTTTGGGTATAAGGTTTAGGGTTTTAGTTGTTGGGTTTAGGGCTTGGCGTTTAGGGTTTAGAGTTTAGGAATAAAGGTTTAGGGTTTACAGTTTACGGTTTAAGGTTTGGGGTTTACGGTTTAGGATTCAGGGTTTAGGGTTTTGGATTTAGAGTTTAGGGTTTAATGTTTTAAGTTTAGGGTATTGGGTTTTAGGTTTAGTTCTTAGGGTTTAGGGTTTAGGTTTAGGGGTTTAGGGTTTTGGGTTTCAGATTCAGCATTTAGGGTTTAGGGTTTTGGGTTTGGATTTTTGGATTTAGAGTTTAGGGGTTAGGGTTTTAGATTTTGGGTTTAGGGTTTGGCATTTAGGGTTTTGGGTTTAAGGTTTTGGGTTTGGGGTTTAAGATTTAGAGTTTAGGATTTTGGGTTTAGGGTTTTGGATTAGAGCTTAAGGTTTAGGGTTTAGGATTTAGCATATTGTGTTTAGGGTGTAGGGTTTAGGGTTTGGGGTTTAGGTTTTAGGGTTGGGGTTTATGGTTTACGGTTTGGCGTTTAGGGTTTATGGTCCAGGGTTTGGGGATTTGGATTTAGTGTTTAGGGTTCGGGATTTACGGTTTGGGATTCATCATTTATGGTTTATGGATTAGGGTTTAGGGTTTAGGGTTTTGGATTTAGAGTTTAGGGTTTCGGGTTTAAGGCTTAGGGTTTAGGTTTTGGGGTTTTCGATATACTACCTAAGCAAGAAGTTTGATCGAGAAGACGTGTTGTGGTTTCGTATGGACGGTACGATGCCTAAGACATTACATGCTCTAGTATGAGACCTTCCTCATATCACGAATGGATCCCCTGAAATACATCTTTGAAAGCCCACACGTGTCGGGACGAGTCTCAAAATGGTAGGTGATATTAACAGATTATGATATCAAGCACGTCACCCAAAAATCCATCAAAGGAAGCGCTATAGCTTATTATCTAGCCAACAACCCACTGGTTAAGGAACACGTCTTAGATTACCAGTTCCCAGAGGAAGGGTTAAATGCCATAGAAGAAGAATCTCACACAGAGACTTGGGAAATGTTCTTTGCCGGGGTAGTTAATGTCTTTAGAAATGGGATCGGAGCCGTTTTCATCTCCCTTGATGGGAAGCAATTCCCAATCGCAATCAAGCTCGATTTTGAATGCACCAACAATATGGCGGAGTACGAAGCTTGTATTTGTGGGTTGCAAGCCGCTATAAGATTGAAAGTCAGGAAAATAGAGGTCTTCGGGGATTCTACATCAATAATTTACCAGACTAAGGGAGAATGGCAGACCAAGGATCCCAAGTTGGTCCCTTACCAAAAGTTTCTCACGGACCTAACTTGCCGATTTGAGTCCATAGAATTTCATCATTTGCCGCGATGCAAGAATTCGGTCGCTGGCGCCCTGGCTACCTTAGCAGTAATGCTTTATACCAATTGCGGAGTCTACCTCTAACCAATCAGGGTGGAATATAGAAACACGAAAGTCCATTGCTTAGTGATTGAACAGGAGTCCGATGGCGTCCCTTGGTTTCACGAGATCCAGACATATCTGGAAAAACAAGAATATCCAAATGGGGTTAGCGAAAATGAAAAAAGGACTCCCCGATGATTAGCCATGGGTTTCTTCCTTAGCGAAACAACACTACAAAAAAAAGACCGGACAGAGTATTGCTTCGTTGTGTTGAAGCAGCCAAAGCAAATCAAATTTTAGCTAAGGTGCATGAAGGGATATGCGGGACCCACTCTAATGGACACACTTTGGCACGCCAGATCCAGAGAACGGGGTATTTTTGGATGACGCTCGAAAGTCATTGCATCGAGTACGTTCGCAAATGTTACAAATGCCAGGTTTACGCGGATAGAGTAAATGCTCCTTCTACGGTACTTCACAATATGAATACCCCGTGGCCCTTCTCCATGTAGGGAATCAACATTATTGGTCCCATAAATCCGAAAGCGTCGAATGGTCATCGCTTCATCCTAGTAGCAATCGATTATTTCACCAATGGATAGAAGCAAATTCTTATTGCAAAATCACAGAAAAGACGTTCGTGAGATTCCTGAAATCCGACATCATTTGCAGATACGGAGTCCCGAAAAGGATTATTACTGATAATGGGACTAATTTGAATGGAAATGAAGTGCAAAGGATTTATGAAGAATGCAGGATAAGCGACCATCATTTGGCACCATACTACCCCAGATGAATGGCGTTGTTGAAGCTGCTAATAAGAACATCAAAAAGATAATCGAAAAGATGACTACCACATACAAAGATTGGCACGAGATGCTCCCCTTTGTTTGGTTGGGGTATCACACCACTGCTCGTTCCTCGACCGGGGTTACCCCTTTTTCATTAACATATGGCGTTGAGGCCGTTTTACCCATAGAAATACAAATTCCCTCTCTACGAATCATTGCAGAAGCCAACCTCGATGACGATCAATGGGTCCAAAATCAGTACGATCAAATTAGCTTGATTGACGAAAAGCGCATAAGGGCAATGTGCCACGGGCAGCTATACCAAGTGAGAATGGACCGAGCTTTTAACACAAAAGTACAGCCTCGTTCATTCAAAGAAGGAGATTTGGTAATAAAGAAGATTTTACTAAAACGAAGCGATCCAAGAGGAAAATGGGCTTCAACATATGAAGGACCGTTCAGGGTCAAACATGCGTTTTCAGGCGACGCACTCATCTTGGAAGATCCGAATAGACAAGAGTATGGCCGAATGATTAATTCGGACTCCGTCAAGAAGTTCTATGCTTAAGAAGACTACTCACGAGGAAGGATATTCGAATTGCATATGTGTCATATCCCAGAAAATATCATGGAATTGCCAGGCACCTTCCTTCGCGCCTTTCTGAAAAACCACGATAAGTTTCTAGTGGTTCTTGATATTTAAAAGTGTACCAACTTTGACTCATGAATGTTGAAATGAGAATTATTCTGCCAATAAATCTCTTCACCTTTTTTCCCTTTCTGTGCAAGTCACATATCATTGCATTGTTGATTTAAAACAATCGATTGAAAATTGTGCACTAATTCTACAATTCTTGTCTTTAATTACCTATGAATGATTGTTTGATTTAGATAACAGGAAAGCGACTCAACATTTCAGGCTACTCCCAAAAGCTAGAAAGCATATGGGAAAGCTGGCTGCTCCTAGCAAAGGTTGGGCTAGGAAAGCAATTCCTTGTGCCAGGAAGCTCCCTTGGAGAAGCCAACTATCTTCGCCAAGGTAATACTTCGTTAGGAGGTGTTTCTGACCTAGGGGCCATTCGCGACCCTACTTACGCAAAGGCTAAAACTTCGCTTTAGTATATTATCCCACTAATAAGTGCTTTGGGATCAGATATGGGAATCAAAATTCCACTAATGACTGTTTAGGGATTGTTGATACCCACTTTCTTTAATTGGGCAAAATCTCACCAATAAGTGTTTCAAGATCTGGCACCATTGAATCCTACCAATAAGTGTCTTAGGGTTCAATATCTTATCCCACCAATAAGTGTTTTGGGATCGGATATGGGAATCAAAATTCCACCAATGATTGTTTAGGGATTATTGTTACCCACTTTCTTTAATTGGGCCAAATCTCACCACTAAGTGTTTCAAGATCTGTCACCGTTGAATGCTACCAATAAGTGTTTTTGGGTTCAATATCTTATCCCACCAATAAGTGTTTTGGGATCGGATATGGCAATCAAAATCCCACCAATGAGTGTTTAGGGATTGTTGATACCCACCATTTTTTAATTGGGTCAAATCTCACCAGTAAGTGTTTCAAGATCTGGCACCAATGAATCCTTCAAATAAGTGTCATAGGGTTCAATATCTTATCCCACCCTTGAGTGTTTTGGGATTCGATGTGGAAATCAGCGTGCTACCAATGAGTGTTTAAGGACCCATCTTTGACCAGATCTCACTGTTAAGTGTTTTGAGGGTTGGCATCATGTTTACTGGATCTCGCCTATAAGGGCTTGGGGTTCGATACCTTGTTTCACCGGTAAGTGTCAAGGGATATAATGTAGAATTTCCCCATAAACAAAATGAGAGATTTCCTTTCAAAAAAAAAGGAAAGAGATTTTTCAAGCACCCGTCGAGACCCAAAAGGTACAGCGTCACGACGGTTGACCAGCGTCACGACTAGTGGAGCACACCCGTTGCGACGGTTAAAGGCGTTACAGATCACGAGGCAATTAATGCAGGCCGTCGTAACGGTCAATTTTCCTCGTCGCGACACTATCACTGGTCGGTCAAATGGTCAAGAGTTGACCAAAGGGCGTCGCGACGGTAGTCGCTTTGCATCGCAACGGGTGGCATGGCATCTTCTGATTGTCTCTGAGAGGCGGTCTCATTAATTGAGACCGTCG
>CM026260.1:14604128-14760126 GCA_014851425.1 Senna tora | reverse complement strand
ACTAGGGCTTCATCCTTAATTTAGGCTTCCTTGATTTGAGCCCTCAGGTGGCATTCTATTCGAAACTCACTCATCTCTAACTTTTCATTAGCTAATATAGTATTCAAACCTAGGTCTCTGGATTTCTCAATCATTTTCATCTCCTCGACCATCAAGTGGGCTACCTGAATGGTTTTCCTACTTAAGCCATCGGCAACTACGTTGGCATTCCCTGGATGGTACTTAACTCCTTTTGATCGAAAAGGTACTTAAGGCTCTTATGGTCACAGAAGATTGTAAACCTAGCTCCATATAATAAATATCTCAAAATTTTCACTGCAAAGATTATAGCTGCTAACTCTAGGTCATGGGTCGGGTAGTTCTCTTCATTTGGCTTAAGTTGTCGCGATGCATACGCCACGACTTGCTTATTCTGCATTAGCACATAGCCAAGTCCTTTCCTTGAGGCATCAGTTTATACCGCGAAAGGCTCCGATGGGTCAGGTATGGTAAGCACAGGGGGTGTGGTCAACCTATCCTTCAGAGTTTGAAATCTTGTTTCGCACTCTACTGACCATTTGAAAGGTGTGTTCTTTCGAGTCAGTCTTGTCATAGGGAGGGCCATTTTAGAAAATCCCTTAATAACACTACTATAGAACCCAGCTAAACCCAAAAAGCTTCTAATTTCGGTTACGGTTTCAGGTCTTTCCCAGTTTCTAACAGTCTCCGTCTTACTAGGGTCTACAGTTATGCCTTGCTTATTGATGACATGCCCTAAGAACTTTACTTCTTCTAATCAAAACTCGCATTTCTCTATCTTGTCGTATAGTTGTTTCTCTCGTAGTACTTGCAATACCAGTGCAAGATGTTCTTGATGCTCTTCTTCACTCCGATTGTAAATCAGAATGTCATCAATGAACACTACGACGAATTGGTCTAGGTAAGGTCGGAAAATGCGGTTCATATAATCCATGAACACCGCAGGGGCATTGGTCAGCCCGAATGGCATCACTAGGAACTCATAGTGGCCATATCGCGTTCTGAACGAGGTCTTAGGTATTTCTTCCTTTTTGACTCTAATCTGATGGTATCCTGATCTAAGGTCAATTTTTGAAAACACAATCGCTCCTCGCAACTGGTTCAACAAATCATCTATGCGGTGTAGGGGATATTTGTTTTTGATGGTTACTTTATTTAACTGCCTATAGCCTATACAGAGTCTAAGGCTTCCGTCCATCTTTTTCACAAAGAGGATTGGGGCTCCCCACGGTGAAACACTAGGTCTATTAAACTCCTTGCTCAGCAAGTCGTTTATTTCGGCCTTCAGTTCCTGCAATTAAGGTGGGGCTATACGGTAAGGTGTGATGAATATGGGTCCGGTTCCAAGCATGAGATCTATGGAGAATTCTATTTCTCTCTCGGGAGGCAACTCGTGTATTTCATCAGGGAAAACATCACTAAAATCCTTGAGTACTAGAATTAGAGTTATTCTCTCTTCTGGACTTCCAGTCCTAGGTTCTTCAACAGTACATGCATTTAAAAAGATCAGAGATTTAGCAGCGCAATCTAATACAACACAATTCTTAAATAACCAATCCATTCCTAAGATTATTTCTATGGTGGACAGATTCAAACAGATAAGGTTTGCGTGAAAAAGTTTAGAATTGATAGTCATGGGACAGTTCAAGTAAGTATGGGTAGCAACCAATCTTTTTCCCAAAAGGGTAGAAACATGCAGTTCACACAATAAGGGTTTGGTGGAGAAATTTAGGGTTTTCACAGATGTTTCAGAAATGAAAGAATGTGTGGCTCCTGAGTCAAATAGACTTTTAAAATTCATGTTTTCAATCTTACCCGTTCCCTCTATAAGATCCTCAGTTTGTTCATTGAGAACCCCGTCCAGAGCAAAGACTCTTCCAACAGCCGGTGTTCTGTTTCCCATCCCTGCAGGTTACTTGGCCTTGCATACCTTGGCAAAATGCCCTGGCTTTCCACACCGATAGCAGGTGAAACAAGGCTGAGTAGGGTAGTTGTCCTTATTGCATTTGGCACATCGAGGACGGTTCACTCCAAAAGCGGTAGTTCTGCTGGTACTTCCCTGGGTAGGTATGAAGTTTGGTTACCTCACATTGAGGTTATTTTGGGGTCTCCGATTGAACCTTTGGTTTACTACAGCTCTATCACTCAACTTTTTGCTGATCATGCGGCATTTTTTGACTAGCTCTGCATAGTTCTTTATTTCTAACAGAGCTACTTGGGTTTTTATATTCAGGTCTAACCCGGGCTCAAAATTGGGCTGCCTTCCATCCCTCATCATGCCTAAACCTCAGGTAGGTAGAGAATTTGGCAAGTTCCTCAAACTTGGCCAAATACTCATCAAAGGGTCTCCCCCTCTGTTTTAGCTGCAGAAATTCAATGTCCCTCTCCTTTTTAACACTCTCTGGATAGTATTTTGCTATAAAGGTTTCCCTAAAGGTTTCCAAGGTCAAGGCGCAGTTCCTACCCTCGAGTAGTTGTTTGGCTCCTTGCCACCAGTACTCAGCCTCACCTTGTAGTTGATAGACTGCGAAGGCTACTTTTTGTGGATCAAGGGTATGGAGTACATTAAGCAGCTTTTCTAGTTCCCTCAACCATTCCTCAGCTACAACAGGGCCATGGGTACCTCTGAATATCGGAGTCCTAGTCATCTAGAATTCAGCCCACCCCAGGTTATTACCCTCATGGTGCCCATTATCATGTTGATCATGGTTTGGGGTATTATGCTTTCCCTAGGCCTGGCAGAGTACCTCGGTAGTTGCTGAGGCTTGGTCCCTCATTGCTTGTGCCATGTTCTCAAATGCGTGCATCATTTGACGAATCATGTCACCTTCGGGTTGCCTATTGTCAGCACCTCTCTTGGTATTTGCCATAACTTTCTGCTAAACAAGAATATCACTAAGGTTATCAATCTCAAAAATACTGTTAAATAGAGAAAAGTACAGCAAATAGAGGAGACATGTAACAGTGTAGGGTTCCTATCACAAACATAGACTCAGTTCACTCAATCTGTCATGATCACCTGAGTTTATCCAATCAGTGTTTATGTTAGGCTATTCTACCAATGAATCAACAAAGTTCTAATAACTGTGCTCTGATACTAAAATGTAACATCCTAGTTTCTTAATTGATTTTATTTGCGGAAATAGGTAGAATCCCAGTAACATAGATTACCAGTTTTATAAAAACTAATTAGTGGTTCAGTTGCATTACCAAGAATACAGAAAACTTCCACCATAATTAAATGCAGTTATCAATTATTTAACATCAATCACAAGATATTTCCACACATGAGTTCAAAATATATGATCATGCTAAAAAAGCCTAAAAGAGATAAAATAACCATATTCTTTTAAAAATATGCACATTTACCATCACATGCATTTATCAGCCATGCCAAAAACCAGATCTCTTCAGGACCTGTTCAACTGGCTAAACCATTACCATAAATAAAAGCAATCTAATGAAACAGGACAAAAAATCGACTTACCAATACAAGTAAAGTCCGCCCATATAAGGCTACATGAATTACCCAACATCCCAGGGCATCCCCCGGTGTGCGCACAAAGTTAGAACCTTAGGATCACCAATCCCAGACTGGATTATCTCCTCACTAGTTGCTAGACAGCTACGTCCCGGACGCATTCCTAGCCAGCCTAGTGTGTCCTTTCCATACAGATCATGATAATATAACATAGGTTCTTCCATAGGTAATGTTTCTTTAGTTGCCAATCACTTGCCCCTCTAGGGCATATTTACAGTTTTGGCCCTCCAGGGCATATGCATTCATTCACAGATGCTTGCTAAAATACCTTCCTTTCAGGGCTTATCAGTTCACAGATGCATGTTAAATCTCAATTTCAGAGTTGGATGCCACACACTTAATTATACTGATTAAAACAGGTCAACTTTGCATCTAGTCAGTTCAAAAGTCAAACAAAGTCAACCACAATGTCAAATATAACTTGTGCAGCAAGTAACATGCATAACTTCTCATACAGGCATCCAAAAGTCATGAAATTTCATCAGAGGCATCTCTATTATATATTTAACAGATTCAACTGGTGTTTCAAGAAAGGAAATTACACTTTTACCCTCAGTTTCCTCAATATTTATCAAAAAGGTCCTTTTTTTCCAAGATAAGTGAAATGAATACAAATCCAAACATTTTAACTACATCCAGCCACAAAATCTAGTCAATTAGGATCTACTACACACATCCAGAAAGGTTCCAGCAGGGTTCAACCAGAAATTATGTAAAAATAAGAATCTTGGGATTCTTTCAAGCTTTTCTTTCAAAATGGTCCCTATTGAGACTCAATTTCAATTTTGGGTTGTTTTAGGCTGAAACAAGGATACAACAAGCTTCACAAGACTAAATATGACTTGCTTGTACAGTTTTCACAATAAAAAACAACACAGAACCTTATTTTTGCAACAAAACGCATTCCTTTGAAAATTTCTCAAGAAAAGTGATCTTAGTGTCAAAATATGGTTAGAAACCATTCTGACGACTCCCATCCCTGTACACAGCACCCCAATATCCCATATAGTCAAAATGGATAGGTGACTACCCTCAAATAACTCAGATCACCCAGTTTTCAACAAAAGTGAAGAAGACAGTATTTTTATTTCATTTTACTCCTTCTCACTAGCTCTTTTCTGTTCTGGCTTCTGTCAAGCCCTAATCAACTTTCCCTCACTAGGCTAGAGTCATTTTTGACTTGCACAGCAAGTAAGTGTAGCCATATCCGTACAGAGGTGAGATTTATGCAGTGTTTTACCCCTTCCCTATCAATTTTCCCACTTAAGGGAGTTTTGGTGTTCTAAGAGTCCAAACTAAGTACCTTTCGTCTTTTTGTCTTTCTGGAAATACCCTCTGGGAAGTCTGGAGAGTGTGAGGAGGGGGCCTACCCTCTCAGAACCTGAGCACCCAACTTTTATAGTTGGAACTCCCACCTCTTAATGCACTAGCGTTCAATTTTGGCTTGGGGCGTCCTCTAAGGTGCCCTGGCTTTTCCCACCTCTTACTTAGCCCTTTAATCTCCTTACTGCCTCCCTCTTTCTTAGCTTCCAGAGTTTAGAAACCTTTCTTAAAAATTCAGAACCCCTTTTTCCCTAAACTTGCTATTTTCGCTTTACCCAGTTCAAACTATGAAACTCTTCCCCTTACCTTTTAGGCTCTAAATTCAACTACATGTTGTTGGTTTTATCAATTTTCAGCATCGCAAGGAAGCTAGAACTCTTGTCATTAGCTCATAATAGTAGGGCTGTATGAAGGTAAGGCTTTGGGATATTTGACAGCAAGGCATTCCAACAAAGTTCATGAAAATTGTCCATTTTTAGTTATTTAGACTCTTTAACCAAATTTAAAGATCTTATAGGTCAAATCAGAGTCTTGATCATTACTTAGAGACTTAGTATTTCATGTGAGAGACATAATTTTCAGCAACCAGCAAACCTAGCAGACTACCAGGAAATTTAACATCAAGACAACACCACAAATTCATTTCTTTTCAATTCTAACCCATAAGACTCACTCTAACAGATTTCATATAGAGGGTTAACATTTTCAAAGTCACTCTGAGGTCTACCAGCTACCATTTTACAGTTAAAACATTAGTGTACAAACTAACAGTAGTTGACAATGAGCAAAACCAGAAAACTACTTAGCAAAGGCAAATTCTAAGCTTTTTAAATGGAAATTCTTCACTACTGAAACAGGAGTTCAAGTAGGTGATTAGATCAACTTTCTAATACTTTACAGTCCTAATATCTATCACTAAGTTACTCTAATTCAGTTTGAAACCCAGCCCATCAGAATTCACAGAACACAGCAATACAAGTTCCACACCAGAAAATAGGGTTTTGACATTTTTCAGTGGACTTTCGAGGCTTTGATTAGCTGTACGGAAGCCTCTGGTTGAACATGCATTTTGGGGTTATTAAAGTTCATCTTCTTAGCTTTCTTTTGACTACTTGTACACTCAATTTGCTTGAGAATCGAGAGAGTTATCCACTCTTTAAACAACACTGCCCAAAACAGGGCTTCACATGGCAACAACGAGAAAGAAGGTCATAGAGCCTTAGAGCACCACAATTGATGGATGATCTTGGCTCAGAGATGAAGAAGGAAGGGTAACCCTATGTTACCTTGAATTTCCAGAAAAGAAACGTGGGTTTGAGCCTCTGAATCTTTTGGGCAAGCTTGGTGATTACAACACTCCTTGAGTGTGTGTGTGTGTGTCCAAGTTTTTCTGCTTCTTCGTTTGCTTCCAGGTGCTAACCATGAGCCTCATGCATCCTCAGCCCTCTCTTAAACCTAGACTCACCTCTCTCTTAGTTTCCAAGTGTAATTTTCAGCTGGTGCTTCCTTCTCTCTCGTGTTCTCTCTATTTAAGGTGGCTTGAGGCATGTGAGGAGGGAATGATTAGTGAATGAGGTGTCCAGCTCCTGGTAACTATTAAGTTGCATTAAGACACCTAATGGTGTGTGCTGGCAAAGAGTTTAGTGGCTGTTTGGGTGGTTTAGTGGATGATTAGGCCTCGGGTAGGGCTAGGTTAGGTGAAATAGAGAATGTGGGTCTTATGTGGCATCTTAGCATATTAGACTTAGGTTTTTAAGCTTTAATTTCATTATTCTTCTTTTTATATAGTTTCCTAAATTTATTTGCTGCAGCTAAGGCCATAATTGGATATTTAATTAGGTCTTAAAGTGGTAATTCCAGTTACTAAGCAAAGGGTAGCATTAAAGGGGTTAATTTGATATTAAATTCTTATTTATTCCACTTATAAAATTGTGTAACTTGCCTAATTTCCTTAATTCTGTACCAAGTCCATGGCTGGTACTTAATAGGGCAGTTTTGAGTGTCTTTGGGTGGCTAAATTGGGCTTTCTTGGACTTTAAGTGAGCTAAGGTGCCTAATTTGCAATTTTTCATTTCTATCTTTTTAGTACCTGAATTTCTACTTGAGAAAATGTGTCAATTCAGGACTTTTCTTGAGGTTGGGGTCCCTTAGTTAAGTCTTAGGGTATCTCTAGAGTGTCCTAGGGTACTTTTGTAGTGTCAAATAGGGCTAAAACTAAGTTTTTCGTTCAATTTAGTCCCTAGGGTTTTGGATAGGGTTCCTTTGGCACTTATTCCCAGATTTTGCGGTCTCTAGACCTCTAACTAAGGTTTCTAATACTATTTACAGGAAAAAATCAAGTACAAACAAGTTCAATCAGACAAACATCAAACGTCAAATAGGAAAATCCTTGGTCAAAGTTAGGTTTGAATTTTCAGGATGTTACATGCACTCAACATGTTCAAATTACTTACTGAAGAAATTGATCCACATGTGTACAATTCATTAACACATGCCGATGTGCTTGATGTTTCTCCATGTCTGTAAGTAAAAAATGTGAAGATCCACCAATTGGCTTGCCTATTCGAGGGAACAAAGTTCCCACATTTAATGATGCAATCTCATCAACTTGATCATCAACACATGCAAGGTGATTGAATCTTGTATCTATGTTATTTAAATACCTTGATGAAAATGTAAGGCATTCGTCCGCTATATAACCTTCTGCTATAGATCCTTCAGGTTGTGCCCTATTACGCACGTAAGACTTAAGTTTCCCTAAATACCTACAATATTTAAATACAATCAAGTGAAGTACCAGAGGCTTAGAAGAAGAAAAATTTGATATATTGAACTATAAAATGCACCATGACAGTAAAGAACGATGGAGGAAATAACATTTCCAGGTGGCATAAGCACAAAATAATTCGCTTCTGAAGGTTTTCTAATTCAGTGGTACTTAACACTTTACTGCAAAAGAGTCGAAAAAATGAACATAATTCCACTAAAACTGCACTCACTTGATTAGGCAACAAATTCCTCATGGCTATTGGTAATAATTGCTCCATAAGAATATGAGAATCGTGACTTCTTAACCGTCTTAATTTACGATTATTAAAATCAATGCAACTAGAAATGTTGCTTGAATAACCATCTTGTACTTTGACATTCTTCAAGATACTTAGAAATTTATCCTTACTTGCATTTGTCATTGTGTACAAAACTAGAGGATATTTGCCATTGTCATCCGGCCAAAGATCCCTTCGAAAACCCATAGCACACAAGTCTTTACGAGCAGGAAGATGATCCTTTGACTTACCAACTTCATTGAGTAATGTGTAAATGATATTATCACAAACATTCTTTTCAATATGCATGACATCTAGATTGTGTCTTATCAAATTTAAATGCCAATATGGAAGTTCGAAAAATATACTTTTCGTCCTCCATTGAGAGTCACTTCTTTTCAAGCGATTATTGCAAGTTCTTTTACTTCTAGCATCAACCTCCGGTCTCTTTCCAAAGGTCACGTTAATCTTCTCCACTTGTGTCAAGATTTCTGAGCCTGAAAGAAACGGTGGTGTATCCCTCATCTCAACCTTATCATTAAACCGAATTCGATTCAATCTAATTTTGTGTCTTGGTTCCAAAAAATGGCGATGACCTGTGAATATGGACAAGCCAACCCTATGTATGTGTTCCAACCAGACAAGGATCCAAGACCAGGAAAATCACTAATTGTCCACATCAAAGTTGCACGCAATGTGAACATTTCGTTCTTTGACAAAACATATGTTTCCACCCCATCAGTCCATAACACCTTCAAGTCTTCAATCAAAGGCTGTAAGTAAATATCTATATCATTCCCTGGACCACGCTTACATGGAGTGATCATAGAAAGAATTAATGAAGTTTGTTGTAGACACATCCAAGGAGGAAAGTTGTACGAAATAAGAATTACAGGCCATATGCTGTAGTTGGTACTTAAGGTTCCAAAAGGATTGAAAGCATTACTAGCTAGTCCAGGTCGTACATTACGCACCTCTGTAGCAAATTCAGGATAGGCTGCATCAAATGACTTCCATGCCTCAAAATCCCTTGAATGTCTCATTAGCCCATCGTTGTTCAAATCTTTTGCATGTCATCTCATATCACCAGCAGTTTTAGAAGACATCTACAACCTTTGTAACCGCGGTTTCAATGGAAAGTATCGCAAAACTTTTGCAGGTTGCTTCTTTTTCTTCTTCTTACCCCCACCCATAATGTTGCTTTCATTTTCCTTAGCTTTCCATCGAGAAGTATGACAAACTCTGCATGATTCTTTACTTGCATCGTCTCTCCAATATAACATACAATCATTCGGTCATGCACCAATCTTAGTATAATTAAGTCCTAATTTGTTAATTATTTTTTGGCCTCATAGAATGAACTAGGAATCTTTGCATGCTCAAAAGCATCATGCAATAATTCAAGTATCATGGACATGGCTTTATCAGTCATCCGACAATAAAAGTTAATGGGATACAATTTAATAAAAAATGATAGTCAAGAATACTTTGTGCACCCTGCGTAGAGTTGCTCGTTACATTCTCTAATTAAATCATCGAAGTTTGTATCATTGCAACTATATTCTCGATGGAACCCATGCACCGTACTCTCAACTTCATCTATATATAAATTCATTTGCTTCTATCTCAACATTCCTATTAAATTTGACTTCTTCACGGACCATATCTTGAATTTGATCTTGATCGGGCAAAGCACCTTTATCCGTAACTCTATCTTGTGCTACATTTGAAGTGTTACTAGCATCTCCTATGAGTGACTCTCCATGAAAAGTCCATATTGTATACCCTTGAGGGAATTGGGTACAAATCAGTGATCATATACCACTTCCCTGGTATGCCACCTTTTAAACCCACAACGGCTACAAGCACATCTTATCTTGCCATTAACAATCGTGTGTGCAAATGCAAAATCTAAAAAGGCATTTAAGCCTTTCTCATATTCAGGGCTCACCCTAGACATTGTAATCCAAGATTTATCCATAGCAAAAGCCTAAATATTTACCAAAAAAAGTAATGTTAATGTAGCATCTATATTCTCATAATCACAAACTCTTAAGAAAGGAACAAAAAAGGGATATTTATATTCATACTTCAAACTAGAAAAGAGCATAAAAGGGCTAAAACATAAAGGGATATTCCTATTGAAATCCCTCCTCATACACATAATCAAAATCAACTTACATGAAAAGAGCAAGGCACTAGAAATTCAAATCAAAAGGGCTAAAACATAATCCACCCAACAACTAAAATCTAGAATACAATTTAAAATGACCTTTCATGTAAATGCAATATACTAACCTCAGAAGTAGCAGTCCAACTACTTGTTGTCCACTTATGAACTCACTTGTACATGTTACAAGAGTAAACAACTTATGATAGCACAATAAAGAAAAAGAGTACACAAAACAGAGTGCGAGAAAGAGAAGGTGAAAGAAAAATTAATCCAATAATATATTAGCTTTCAAAATATCATCAAATAAGAAGCAAACACATAACACAATAATCTCAATTTGTACAAAAGACAAATGATAATAAAAATTAGAAACAATCATTAACATGTAAATGAATATGCAAAAGAGTAGTGAGAGTATTGAATGGTGATGCATTAGTAAAAGAAAATGCAAAACAGTAGTGAGAGTCTTATATAAGAAATTAATTAGTTTCTCGCAATGAAAAATTATTTGAAAGAAGTAGCTCTGATGATTAAGTCAAAAAGATTTTTAAAGAAAGTAAAAGAAGTTCAAGGATATGCCTGGATTGGAGAATAAAAATAAGAACGGAATAGGGGATCAAAATATCTTCCTCCCATTTGAGAAGTTGAGAATTGGAGGGAAAGATAATGCAAAATGAATACAATCCTTCATTATAATTATCCTATATAAATTTAAGATACTCCAAATAAGAAAGAGAAATTGCATCAAAGAAAATAAAAAAATAAGAAAGAGAAATTAATTGATGAAAAAATGCAGAGGGCAAGTGAAGGAATAAGGAGACCCACAATTAGCTAGCCAATGAGCCAATAAAAAAGGGGTAACTTTGATGCTTGTTTATTCGGTAATGAGGGTCCATTGACAAAGTCAATCATAGGATTAAAATTTCTTAAAAGGAACTTGGAGGTTGTCTCACGTGATGTGGAGGTCACATGTTTAAATCCTAAAAATAGTCCCACTCCTTACCGGGATCTTGAAATATTGAGGAACCCGAAATATGAAAATGTGGGTGTGGCCTTTATGTGGTCCCTAGAGTCTTACACTCTTTCATGTCTGTTTTGCTAAGGTTTCCTCCTTTGTTATGCCTAGATTACCTGTGCCAGGGGTACAAGAGTATTAAGAAAGATAATTCTATCACTATGTACTTGACTACTTATAAAATTCAATTATGAATTGAAACGTCAGACCCTTCCATTAGCTGTTAGTGTTATTAATTATGTCACATATATATTCCTTCCCCGAGCAGCCTTATTATAAAAAAGGGAATGTTTTCCAGCTTGAGCATAAACAAACAAAGGTGCAAGTGGAGGAGGTTGTAATTGATAAAAGCCATGCATAGTGGAGTGGTAAGTAAGTACGGTTAAAAAAAGTCATCGTTAGTTGAAATCACTTCCAAGTGATACTGATATATTAATGAAACTTAAAAGTTGAGGCTTTATTAGTCTTGTAGTTAGTACATACCTAACACACTTGTACATAATGCATTAATTAAAGTTGAGAACGAAGCTTCCAATTAGTACTTCTCAACAACATCCAAATTCTTAATACTATTAGTCCAATACATAATTGTACTCGTGAACATATCCTGCAAATTAATTATGTGAATACTCCAGCTGACTTTGATTTAAACTAACCACCTTCCTTTTCTTTGACTTAAACTAACCACAAATCAGTTTTATAATTCTTGGATAAAACTTGAATGTGAATGAAGCCCATAAATCAGTTTAAAAATAATCTTAAAATTTCCAACAAGGAAATAGTCAAACAATTAACCAATAGCTCAAAATCAAAATGATAGTCAATCTAAATAGTATTATTGTTGCTTATCTTAAGGACATTAGTTATAAAATTAAAATCTAAAGGTAATGAACTTTTTCACTAAATGATTGCCAATAAAAGGGTTGGAGATCTAGGGTTTATTAATAGAAAAACTAATTATGTCCTGGATAAGTGATCAATCTTTGATCTACATAAATCGATTCTGGGTCAATATTGTTGAAAAAAAACTACTGCCACCCATTAGTGGTTGGTTGAGGTGGTAAGCAACCTACAATCCCAAGAGGAGGCTAGACTCTAGAGGTTTGAATCCCAGGACTTAAGATATTGAATATCTTTTTGTCATGCTTATAATACAACATTCCCTTGTATATACATCCGTCTAGTCTTGGACCTCTTTATTTTCCAGTTTTTCTTCCCAAAGGCTAGTAGTTAGTTATTTTTGTTGTTGCTTAAGAAAACACATTAGCAATAAACTAATAATATATAAAATTTTTGGTGCAAGTTTTGCTCCAAAAACAAGTCAAGTTTTGTAAGATAATTAGAATTATGGTAATTTTATCCTTATTAACTTTGAAGGGAGATCAATATGTCACTTTGGAAACGAGTAAATTATTCAAGTTCAAACATATACAATAATGCAGAACTCAGTAACCAGCAACAACCAACTTTACATGAACCACGCATTCCAGATTTACACTTTTTAAAAATGGAAAATTTTTCATTGGGGCCAAAAGAGGAAGCAGAAAACATCAGAGAAAGGTCAGCAGCTCCTTAATAGGAAACCAGAAATGTAGAAAGCAGTAAACATGCGAAGCCCACAAATCAGTTTAAAAGTAATCAAAGCCAGTCTAAATAGCAACTTACTCTAGATTAACCAGCAACGATATGCAAAGCTGAAGACGTCCCCCAAACCTAAACCCTTAGGAATCATCTCTGCCTACAGAGAAGAGAAGTGAAATTAGGGATCTTTCAAACTTTAACTTCCACCATCTCCTTCACTTCTCGGTGTAGAGAGCACAAAGACAGCTCGAGAGCAAGCGAGAGAGAGCAAAGAAGAGCATACCTTACTGATCCAGATGAAAAGAAAAATCGCTGCCTCTCAATCGACGATCTCGCTGTGCTCTTCCTCCACGATTTGGGAATCGTATATTTCCTCAGACAGAGAGAAGTGGGTTTTGGCGCTGGTAGGAAGGAAGGTGAAAAGAAATGGTGGGTTTTCGCGTTGGAAATTGATCAGATCAAATTAGCTTTTTAGGGTCATTTTGTGGCGCCTCATAAGCGTCGAAAACAAAAAAAATTAATATAATAAAAATTTTATTAAATTAATCTTATTTGTGGCATTTTAGAGGTGCCAAAAACTGATAAAAAATTATAAATCAAAAAATTATTGTGTTTTGTGGCACTTTAGAGGCACCAGAATTTTTAAAAAATATTATGAATAAAAACTTTATTAAATTATGTGTTATTTGTGGCGTTTTAAATGCGCCAAAAAATTACTTACGAATTCTAATTTAATAATTTATTAATTTAACGGCGCTTTAAGCGCCACTAAATGGTCCCAAGCGCTACAAATTGAAATTTATTCGTCACGCCTACTCAAGTGCCGGTAATGGAGCATATTAGTGGCACTTGTATTCAAGCGCCAAGAATTAAGCGCCACTAAATAACAATTTTCTTGTAGTGTTTTAGGGTTTAGGTTTTCGGGTTTTATATTTTGGGTTTAGGGTTTGGTGTTTAGGGTTTAGGGTTTGTTGTTTAGGGTTTAGGATTTTGGGTTTTGGGTCTAGGGTTTAGGGTTTAGGATTTATGGTTTAGGTTTTAGGGCGTATGGTTTGGGGTTTTTGATTTAGAGTTAAGGGTTTAGGGTTTATGGTTTGGGGTTCAGCGTTTAGGGTTTACGATTTAAGGTTTAAGGTTTTGGATTTAGAGTTTAGGGTTTAAGGTTTAGCGTATTGGGTTTAGGGTTTAGGTTTAAGGTTTGCGGTTTAGGGTTTTAGATTTTCAATTTAGGGTTTAAGGTTTGGCTTTTAGGGTTGAAGGTTCAGGAATTAAAGTTTAGGTTTTACGGTTACAGTTTAGGGTTCAGGGTTCGGGGTTTTGGATTTAGAGTTTAGGGTGTGGGATTTTGTGTTTATGGTTTAGGGATTGGGGATTCAGATTTGAAGTTTAGGGTTTCGGGCTTAGGGTTTAGGCTTTAGGATTTGGGGTTTTGGATTTAGAGTTTAGGGTTTACAGTTTATAGTTTCGGATTCAGCATTTAGGGTTTTGGATTTAGAGTTTTGGGCTTAGGGTATTGGGTTTAGGATTTCACGTCTAGGGTTGAGGGTTTAGATTTTGGGTTTAGGGTTTGGCATTTAAAGTTTTGGGTTTAGAGTTTAGCATTTAGGGTTTACGGTTTCCGGTTTAGGATTTATAATTTAGGGTTTGGGGTTTAGGGTTTGGAATTTAGCATTTAGGGTTTGGGGTTTGGGGTTTTGGATTTAGAGTTTAGGGTTTAGGATTTTAGGATCTAGGGTTTAGGGTTTAGGGTATTGGGTTTAAGGTTTAGGGTTCGGGGTTTGGGGTTTAGGGTTTGGCATTTATGGTTTAGGATTTAAGGTTTGTTGTTTAGGGTTTAGGGCTTGGGATTTAGGATTTTGGGCTTGGGGTTTTGGTTTTAGTGTTTAGGGTTTAGGGTATTGGGTTTAGGGTTTTGGGTTTAGGTGTTTAGGTTTTCGGTTTAGCGTTTGGCATTTAGGGTTTAGGGTTTAGGGTTTTGGGTTTCCAGTTTAGGGTGTGGGGTTTAGGGTTTACAGTTTAGGGTTTGGGGTTTTGGATTTAGAGTTTAGGGTTTCGGGTTTAGGGTTTGGTATCAACATTTAGTGTTTAGGATAAAGGATTTAGGGTTAGTTGTTTAGGTTTTAGGGTTTGGCATTTAGGGTTTAGGGTTTGTTATTTAGGGTGTAGGGTTTAGGGTTTAGAGTTTAGGGTTTATGGTTTAGGATTTAGCATTTAGGGTTTAGGAATTAGGGTTTAGGGTTTGTGGTTTAGAGTTTACGATTTAGGGTTTAGGGTGCTTGGTTTCGGGTTCAGGGTTTAGGGTTATGGATTTAGAATTTAGGGTTTAAGGTGTACGGTTTTGGATATAGAGTTTAGGGTTTACGATTTAGGGTTTGGGGTTTGGGGTTTAGGATTTAGAGTTTCGAGTTTAGGGTTTAGGGTTTAAGATTTTCTATTTAGGGTTTGTGGCGTTAGGGTTCAACATTTAGGGTTTAGGGCTTTAGATTTTGGATTTAGGGTTTGGAATTTTGAGTTTAAGGTTTAGGGTTTAGGGTTTTGCATTTAGGATTTAGAATTTAGGGTTTAGAGTTTTGGGTTTTGGGTTTAGGGCTTAGGGTTTACGGTTTGGGATTCAGCATTTAGGGTTTAGGGTTTGGGGTTTTGGATTTAGAGTTTAGGATTTAGGGTTTAGGGCATTGAGTTTAGGGTTTAGCATTTAGGGTTTAGGGATTTAGATTTTGGGTTTAGGGTTTAGGGTTTGGCATTTAGGATTATGGGTTTGGGATTTTGGATTTATAGTTTAGGGTTTGGGGTTTAGGGTTCAATGTTTAGGGTATTTGTTTTAGGGTTTAGGGTTTAGAGTTTTAGATTTTGGGTTTAGGGTTTGGTGTTTAGAGTTTAGGGTTTTGGATTTAGAGTTTAGGGTTTAGTGTTTAGGGTTTCGTATTCAGCGTTTAGGGTTTGGGATTTTGGATTTAGAGTTTCGGGTTTAGGGTATTGGGTTTAGGGTTTGGGGTTTAGGATTTCACATATAAGGTTTAGGGTTTAGATTTTGGGTTTACGGTTTGGCATTTAGAGTTTAGGGTTTAGGGTTTGGTGATTAGGGCTTCGGGTTTAGGGTTTAGGATTTGGAATTTAGGGTTTAGGGTTTAGGGTTTATTATTCAACGTTTAGGGCTTAGGGTTTGGGGTTTTGGATTTAGAGTTTAAGGTTTAGGGTTTAGGATCTATGGTTTAGGGTTTACAGTTTAGGGTTTACAGTTTGGGGTTTGGGGTTTAGGGTTTTATATTTCGGGTTTAGGGTATGGCATTTAGGGTTTAGAATTTAAGGTTTGTTGTTTAGGGTTTAGGGCTTGGGATTTAGGATTTTGAGCATGGGTTTTGGTTTTAGAGTTTAGGGTTTATGGTTTAGGGTTTATTGTTTAGGGTTTAAAGTTTGGGGTTTGGGGTTTCTGATTTAGGGTTTAGGTTTTGGGGTTTAGGGTTTGGGGTTTTGGATTTAGAGTTTAGGGTTTCGAGTTTAGGGTTTGGTATCAATATTTAGGGTTTATGATTTAGGGTTAGTTGTTTATGGTTTAGGGTTTTGCATTTAGGGTTTAGGGTTTGTTTGTCACGACAACCGTTTAGAGGACCGTGACCGGCACAGACACGGGGTATTCCCCTATGCCTGTAAGGCTTATCACCTAATTCACAGAATATCTATTTTTGAAAATACATTCGCATGCATTATAATATCATGGCTACACCGAAATAGTGGCGTATCCTAGGCAAGCAAATCCACAACCAGTGTCGCTTTAGGATATAGATATAAAATCACACATAATATATATAACCTGTGTACCGGCTACACATATGACGATTCTACCAATCTATTCACATGCAACAGATATATTTATATATATATATATATATATATATATATATATTTTGAAAACAAATTTTCCTTTTATGGCATTAAAATAAATCCTGATCTTTAAGGTGTGTGAAGCTGACAGTTCTAGATCTAGTAATACAATCTAATCGGGTACGTCTATCCTTTACTTTATGATACAATGAAAAGTAAATTAAATTACAGTTACAATTTATTCACCCACATGAACAAGTTCTAGGTCTTGGAAAGTTTCGCTTGTCCCTCGTTCCACCGAGACTTCTTCCACCTATACTTAACCTGTCTCTGTGTAGAAAAATTGAGGTGTGAGTCTTAACCACACGACTCAGTGAGGACTCTCCCATCCCCGGCGCAAGGTGGGTACCATAGCGCTGGGTTTGGGAGTCATACACAACCACATGCAAAAACTAGTCACTGTTGTTAGCATACATTCTTGGTGATCACACAACAACAAAAATTTCACCCAACACTCACCTGCATTTAATAACTGTAAACATGCTGCAGTTTATTCCACGTCATCAATCAGCAAGTAAACATGTAACATATAGTGACGGCTTTTACCTACCGGTCTTCGCACATTTTAGCATGTCTGACTCAAACAAGACGTGTGGTAACGTAATCCTGTACGTTGCCACTATGCTGCATAATCAGCAATTATATGCAAACACAGATAATTTGTACATACACACATATGCTAACATACATATACTTAATCTCCCCAACTCTGGGGTATCTACTACCCACTACGTGGCTTTCCCACTTTGAACCCGTGCACTCGGGTTGCTGGCCACCAAGTGGCAATACATACTTAACCCATTCACTTGGGTACTGGTCACCTTCGTGACAATTCTGTTAACCAAACACATTACACTTCTATCCATCAAACAACTTAGGCATAGCCACCACGTGGCACGTCCTGACCCCTTGCTGCGGGGCGATAGCTTTAGCCCACTCGTCCATTACCCAACCAGGCCACAATGGCGGGCACGGCACGACGTCTCAAAGCCTGACCACTGATACACCCTGGACCATCTCAACAGGATGATTTCTCTTCTGCAAGATCAGGCTCACGGTTCACCCGTAGGTTCCTCCTGTGTCTCCTTATCTTGGTCACACATATTAATAGGATTCTTTGTATCTTTCCCGAAGGATTAACAATTCCTCTCCTTATTAATATGTACAAGTATCCTCATCAGGATATAACTCATATACCCGTCCAGATGCACTCTCTGAGCCTCAAGCTATCGTCATAGCAATAAAAAAGCTTTCTGACCCTATTGCCAGGATAGGGCAATGATCATCGTCATGGTGATTATAAAAATGAAGTCTCAAGTGCCACCTGACGTTTTTCTAGTCGATGTATCACATCGCTAGCATAATCAAATCTGAAACCCACCCATAACTCCCTTTGCGTGATTATAATTTGAGTCACCGTCGTGACGAGTTTTCAAAATAAAGTTTATTCCTTCCATACAAGGACTCTTGCCACCGTCGTGGGAAACATTTATTAAAATACTCATCATGCCTCCGGAGTGTATTAGTTGGATTTGTAACACACCAATCATAGCAAACAATTATACTCTACTGCTATGTCTTCCTATCCAAGCTACTTTCCACAATCTATGTTCTAGTTCTTTCATTCTTTTAGCATTCTATATCTCTAGCTAACATATACCAGACAAGCAGAGAATATACATACTCATCTAATCCACATAAGCATACAACCCTAGGAGCAGAGATGAAAGAGCCCTCACCTTGGCCAACCTTCCATGCAATCCTCACCTGTAACTTTAGTCTCCTCGGAGTTCCTGTTGCAGTCTATTGCGTACCGTTGTTCCTATAAGAACAACATTTACTTCATTAAAGTTATTACTTAACTTAACTCGTTATTTATCTTTTCATTACTCTCACATGTAGTCCATGGTTGCCACAGAGTCATGCTCTTGGTCTTATCGGACTTCTCTATCCCGACTTATGCGTATCCTTCCTCGGACACTTGACTTACTCGAATATAACACTCTACTTGAGTGTTTCACATACTTGGATTTGAGTATTAGACGTCTATCTAACTTGTATTTGCATCTAAGGATGCTTATCTAGCTCGGTTGGAAGGGATCTAAATTCTAGGAACGTCTAAGTACTTTAATTCAACTTGTGTTCCTACTTGGGTTCTAAGAAATCTTGTTTCTAAACCTCAATATACCTCCAATTGATCCCACTTAAGGTTTCCTAAAGTTTATGGAGGAATAAGGTTGAAATTCCCGAAGTTAGACCTAATTGGTTCCGCAAGTTTCCATCCTTGAGAAACAAGAAGGTACCTAAAATAATTCTTCATGCTTGATAGCATATTTAGAATTATTCTAGGGTGTTTAAGATTGAAAAGAAGAGGTTTGGAGCCCTCAACATCACCCTTAAAGTGTATTTTGGCAAATCGAGCAGTGACCCGCCACGTTAACGTCAATGTTCAACCTTAGTAACCTCAGGCAAGCTCTTCACTGGTCTTGTTCAGCTAATATTTCAACTATATAATTTTAATAATACCAATCCAAGCCTATTTACTCAAATCCAATCTCAATCCTAATTATCAACAATTTTCCCAATTTATGAATAACTAGAATTTTAACCCCAAACCCTTCCAAATTCGAATTTGGGCAAATCTGAAAATATAATCTTTATTCCTACCCCAAATAAGTGTTCAAGAACACTTTCTAGGTCTCAATCTACCCTCGAAACAACTTAATCGAAGGTCAATCGAAGAAATCCCTAAAAATGGTGAAATTGAGAGTTTCGAATGAAATTGGGGTTACCAACCTTGATTCGATTGGTGGGCGGTATGGATGATGTTGGATTCGAGCTCTGGTGGACGTGGCCGGCGTTGGACGGCTCTCTCCGGCGAGTTCCTCCCTCTTCCCCCTTCTTCTCCGTCCACTCCTCCCTCTCTCTCTCTATCTCTCTTCTTCTTCTCTCTCACGTCTTTCTCGCTTTCTTTTTCTATCTTTTCCTTTCTTATTCTCTTTTAGTAAAACCATAAGGCACCCCATTATAAATAAATAACAATAATAAAATAATTAAAATAATTAAATAAATAAATATAATTAAAATAAAATAATAAAATAATAATAAATAAATATTATCTTCTTAGGTCCCAAATTAAATCCAAAAATTATCTTCTACTTGTTTTCTTTCACTTTCTACATTCTTAAAAACCCCCTTTTAAACATTTAAAATAATCATAATAAAAATAAACTAATTAATAATTAAACAAATAATAACTAATAATATTTTGATTTAGTTCCCACTCCTATTTATTTTAGGTTTCTAATTTCGTAGGTTCTGAATTAATTTCGAAAAAAAAATATTTTACTCCTTTCTTTAATCTTTTATTTTACTTGAAATTTCGAAGAATTTCGTGGTTCCTCTCCGGTTTCCCTTAACCTTCATACTTTTCCTATATTTTTTTTGAGGTTTTAATTCCTAGCCCCGGAATAAATCGTTCTTAAATCCTCAAAATTTTAAATAAATCATTCTTTAATTATCAAAATTTTCTGGGGTATTACATTGTTGTTTAGGGTTTAGGGTTTGGGGATTAGAGTTTAGGGTTTAGGGTTTAGGGTTTAGGATTTAGGATTTAGCATTTAGGGTTTAGGATTTAGGGTTTAGGGTTTACGATTTTTTGGTTTAGGGTTAGGGTATTTGGATTCGAGTTCAGGGTTTGGGGTTTTGGATTTAGAATTTAGGGTTTAGGGTCTACGGTCTTGGATATAGACTTTAGGGTTTAGGGTTTGGGGTTTGGGTTTTGGATTTCAAGTTTAGAGTTTAGGATTTTCTGTTTAGGGTTTGTGGTTTAGGGTTTAAAATTTAGGGTTTAGAGTTTTAGATTTTGAGTTTAGGGTTTGGCATTTAGAGTTTAGGGTTTAGGATTTAGGGTTTAGGGTTTTGTGTTTAGGATTTAGAATTTAGGGTTTAGGGTTTTGAGTTTAGGGCTTAGGGTTTACGATTTAGGATTCAGCGTTTAAGGTTTAGGGTTCAGGATTTAGGGTTTGGGGTTTTGGATTTAGAGTTTAGGATTTAGGGTTTACAATTTAGGGTTTGGGGTATTGGGTTTAAGGGTTAGCGTTTAGGGTTTACGGTTCAGGGTTTAGGGTTTGGCATTTAGGATTTTAGGTTTGGGATTTTGGATTTATAGTTTAAGGTTTGGGGTTTAGGGTTTTACGGTTTAGTGTTTTAGATTTTGGGTCTAGGTTTTGGTGTTTAGAGTTTAGAGTTTTGGGTTTTGGGTTTAGGGTTTAGTGTTTACCGTATTGGGTTTAAGGTGTCGGGTTTAGGGTTTGGGGTTTAGGGTTTATGGTTTAGGGTTGAGGGTTTTGGATTTAGAGTTTAGGGTTTAGGGTTTGGAATCAACATTTAGGTTTTAGGGTTTGTTGTTTAGGGATTGGGGTTCGAGGTTTATGGTTTGCATTTAGGGTTTGTTGTTTAGGGTTTACGATTTACGGTTTTGGGTTTATGGCTTAGGATTTAGGATTTAACGTTTAGGGTTTAGGATTTAGGATTTTGGGTTTGGGGTTTAGGGTTTAGGGTTTAGGGTTTAGGTTTTAGGGTTTTTGTTAAGGGTTTGGAGTTCTAGATTTAGAATTTAGTGTTTAGGGTTTAGGGTTTCGGATTTAGTGTTTAGGGTTTAGGGTTTAGTGTTTAGGGTTTTAGATTTTAGCTTTAGGGTTTAGCATTTAGGCTTTAGGGTTTGTTGTTTAGGGTTTACAATTTACGGTTTTGTATTTACGGTTTATGTTTTAGGGTTTACAGTTTAGGATTTAGTATTTAGGGTTTAGAGTTTACGATTTAGGGTTTAAGGTTTCGGGTTTAGGGTTTAGGGTTTGGCATTTAGTGTTTAGGGTTTAGGAACTAAGGTTTAGGTTTTGTGTTTATAGTTTAAGGTTTTGGGTTTAGGGTTTCTTCTTTTGGATTTAGAGTTTAGGGTTTAGGATTTAGGATTTGGATTCAGCATTTAGGGTTTAGGGATTAGGGTTTAGGGTTTGGGGTTTTTGATTTAAAGTTTAGGGTTTACGGTATTGGGTTTAGGGTTTAGGGTTTCAAGTTTAAGCTTTAGTAAAGAGCATTTAGGGTTTAGGGTTTTTGATTTTGGGTTAAGGGTTTGTTGTTTAGGGTTTAGGGGATAGGGTTTAGGATTTAGGGCTTCGGGTTTAGGGTTTAGGGTTTACGATTTATGGCTTTGGGTTTAGGGTTTAGGGTTTAGTGTTTTGGATTTAGAGTGTAGGGTTTACGTTTTACGATTTAGGATTCAGCGTTTAGGGTTTGGGGTTTGGGGTTTTGGAATTAGCATTTAGGTTTTAGGGTTTAGCGCATTGGGTTTATGGTTTAGGGTTTATGGTTTAAGGTTTTGGGTTTAGGGTTTCTTCTTTTGGATTTAGAGTTTAGGGTTTAGGATTTAGGATTTGGATTCAGCATTTAGGGTTTAGGGATTAGGGTTTAAGGTTTGGGGTTTTTGATTTAAAGTTTAGGGTTTACGGTATTGGGTTTAGGGTTTAGGGTTTCAAGTTTAAGCTTTAGTAAAGAGCATTTAGGGTTTAGGGTTTTTGATTTTGGGTTAAGGGTTTGTTGTTTAGGGTTTAGGGGATAGGGTTTAGGATTTAGGGCTTCGGGTTTAGGGTTTACGATTTATGGCTTTGGGTTTAGGGTTTAGGGTTTAGTGTTTTGGATTTAGAGTGTAGGGTTTACGTTTTACGATTTAGGATTCAGCGTTTAGGGTTTGGGGTTTGGGGTTTTGGAATTAGCATTTAGGTTTTAGGGTTTAGCGCATTGGGTTTATGGTTTAGGGTTTATGGTTTGTGCTTTAGTGTTTTAGATTTTGGGTTTAGGGTTTAGGGTTTACGGTTTACGATTTAGGGTTTAGGTTTTAGGGTTCATGGTTTCAGATATAGAATTTAGAGTTTAAGGTATTGGGTTTAGGGATTAGCGTTTAGGGTTTGGGGTTTAGGGTTTAGGGTTCAGGATTTTGAGGTTTGGATTTAGAGTTTAGGGTTTATGGTTTAGCATTTTGGGTTTAGGGTGTAGGGTTTAGGATTTGGGGTTTAGGGCTTAGGGTTTAGGGTTTATGGTTTACAATTTAGGATTTAAAGTTTATGGTTTAGGGTTTTGAATTTAGCATTTAGGGTTTAAGGTTTAGGGTTTGGATTCAGCGTTTAGGGTTTACAGTTTACGGTTTAGAGTTTAGGGTTTTGGATTTAGAGTTTAGGGTTTAGGGTTTAGGGTGCAGGATTTAGGGTGCAGGATTTAGGGTTTAGGGTTTAGGGTTTCGTGTTTAGGGTTTAGGGTTTGGGGTTTTAGATTTTGGGTTTAGGGTTCGGTGTTTAGGGTTTAGGGTTTATTGTTTAGCGTTTAGGGTTTAAGATTTTAGGTGTAGCATTTAGGTTTATGGTTTAGGATTTAGGGCTTAGGGTTTAGGGTTTAGGATTTTGGTTTTAGGGGTTTGGGTTTGGGATTTAGGATTTTGGGTTTTGGGTTTAGGGTTTAGGGTTTAGGGTTTAGCGTTTGGGGTTATGGTTTGGGATTCAGTGTTTAGGGTTTAGGGTTTGAGGTTTTGGATTTAGAGTTTAGGGTTTAGGGTTTAGCGTATTGGGTTTAGGGTTTAAGTTTCAGGGTTTTAGATTTAGAGTTTAGGGTTTGTGGTTTAGGGTTTAGGGTTTTAAGTTTATGATTTACGATTTACGGTTTCGGGTTTAAGGTTTAAGGTTTAGGGTTTAGGGTTTAGGGTTCAAGGTTTTGGGTTTTGCGAGGGTTTTGAGTTTAGGGTTTTAGGTTTAGGGTTTGGGATTTAGGATTTAGCGTTTAGGGTTTAGGATTTGGTGTAGGGTTTGTGGTTTAGGGTTTAGGGCTTAGGGTTTAGGGTTTGGGGTTTTGGATTTAGAATTTAGGGTTTTGGGTCTAGGGTCTTGGATATAGAGTTTAGGGTTTGGGGTTTGGATTTAGAGTTTAGAGTTGAGGGTTGAGGGTTTAGGGTTTAGGGTTTGGAGTTTAGGATTTGCGGTTTAGGGTTTAAAATTCAGGATTTAGGGTTTTAGATTTTGGGTTTAGGGTTCGGTATTTAGAGTTTAAGGTTTAGGGATTAGGGTTTAGGGTTCAGGATTTAGAATTTAGTGTTTTGGGTTTTGGGTTTTGCATTTTGGGTTTAGGGTTTATGGTTTGGGATTCAGAGTATAGGCTTAAGGGTTCAGGATCTAGGGTTTCGGGCTTTGGATTTAGAGTTTCAGATTTAGGGTTTAGGGTAATGGGTTTAGGGTTTAGCATTTAGGGTTTAGGGTTTAGAGTTTAGGGTTTTTGATTTTGGGTTTAGGGTTTAGGGTTTAGTGTATCGGGTTTAGGGCGTAGAGTTTAGGGTTTGGGGTTTAGGGTTTAGGTTTTAGAATCAGCATTTAGGGTTTAGATTTTTTTGTTTAAGGTTTAGGGTTCAGCGTTTAGGGTTTAGGATTTAGGATTATGGGTTGGGCTTTTCGATTTAGAGTTTACAGTTTAAGGTTTAGGGTTTTAGATTTTGGGTTTAGGGTTCGTATTTAGTGGTTAGTGTTTGTTGTTTAGGGTTTTGGGTATAGGGTTTAGGGTTTAGGATTCAGGATTTAGCGATTAGGGTTTAGGATTTAGGCTTTCGGGTTTATGGTTTACAATTTAGGGTTTAGGGTTTCGAATATAGAGTTTAGTGTTTAGGATTTTAGATTTTAGGTTTAGGGTTTTGCGTTTAGGGTTTACGGTTTACGGTTTATGGTTTATGGTTTTGGATGTAGAGTTTATGGTTAAAGGTTTACAGTTTAGGATTTAGGATTTAGGGTTTACAATTTAGGGTTTAGGGTTTAATGTTTCGGGTTTAGGGTTTAGGCTTTGGTGTTTGGGGTTTATAATTTACAGTTTAGGTTTTAGGGTTTAGGGTTTAGGGTTTTGCATTTAGGGTATAGGGTTTGCGGTTTTGGATTTAGAGTTTAGGGTTTAAGGTTTGGGGCTTAGGATTTAGAGTTAAGGGTTTAGGGTTTAGGGTTGACAGTATTGGGTTTAGTGTTTAGGGTTTCAAATTTAGGTTTTAGGGTATAAGGTTTCGTGTTTAGGGTTTTAGATTTTGGGTTAAGGGTGTGGTGTTTAGGGTTTGGGGTTTATGGTGTATGATTTAGGGCTTAGGGCTTAGGGTTTAGGGTTTAGGGTTTAGGGTTTTGGATTAGGAGTTTAGGGTTTACATTTTACGGTATGGGATTCAACGTTTAGGGTTTGGGGTTTTAGAATTCGAGTTTAGGGTTTAGGGTTTAGCTTATTGGGTTTTTGGTTTATGGTTTGGGCTTTAGGGTTTTAGATTTTTGGTTAAGGGTTTATGGTTTAGGGTTTGGCATTTAGGGTATAGGGTTTACGATTTAAAGTTTACGATTTAGGGTTTAGGGTTTAGGACATTTGGTTTAGGGTTTAGGGTTTAGGGTTTGGGGTTTTGGATTTAGGGTTTGGCGATTAGGGTTTAGGGTTTACAATTTGTTGTTTAGGGTTTAGGTTTAGGGTTTAAGGTTTAGGGTTTTGGAATTCGAGTTTAGGGTTTAGGGTTTAGGGTTTTAGATTTAGAGTTTAGGGTTTAGAGTTTGGGGTTTTGGGTTTAGGGTTTAGCATTTTGTGTTTAGGGTGTAGGGTTTAGGATTTGGGGTTAGGGCTTAGGGTTTAGGGTTTATGGTTTACAGTTTAGGATTTAAAGTTTAGGACTTAGGGCTTAGGATTTAGGGTTTAGGGTTTTGGATTTAGCGTCTAGGGTTTAAGGATTTGGGTTTGGATTCAGCATTTAGGGTTTACAGTTTACGGTTTAAGGTATTGGGGTTCTGGATTTAGAGCTTACGGTTTAAGGTTTAGGGTTTAGGGTTTGTTAGAGATTAGGATTTAGTATTTAGGATTTAGGATTTAGTGTTTAGGGTTTAGGGTTTTGCTTTTAGGGTTTAGGGTTTAGGGTTTGTGGTTTTGGATTTAATGTTTAGGGGTTGGGGTTTAGGATTTGGATTCAGCATTTAAGGTTTAGGGTTTAGGGTTTGGGGTTTTGGACTTAGAGTTTAGGGTTTAGGGTATTGGGTTTAGGGTTTCAAATTTAGGGTTTAGGGTTTAGGGTTTAGAATTTTGAATTTAGGGTGTAGGGTTTAGGATTTCGGGTTTAAGGCTTAGGGTTTAGGGTTTAAGGATTATGGTTTACAGTTTAGGATTTAAAGTTTAGGGCTTAGCGCTTAGGGTTTAGGGTTTAGGGTTTTGGATTTAGCATTTAGGGTTTAAGGTTTCGGGTTTGGATTCAGCTTTTAGGCTTTACGATTTACAGTTTAGGGTATTGGGGTTTTTGATATAGAGTTTACGGTTTAAGGTTTAGGGTTTAGGGTTTTGGGTTTTGGGGTTTAGGTTTTAGTGTGCAAGATTTGGGCTTTAAGGTTTCCGTTTAGTGTTTAGGGTTTAGGGTTTGTTGTTTAGGGTTTAGGTTTTATGGTTTACGGTTTAGGGTTTAGGATTAAGGATTTAGCGATTAGGGTTTAAGATTTAGGGTTTAGGATTTCGGGTTTAAGGCTTAGGGTTTAGGGTTTAAGGATTATGGTTTACAGTTTAGGATTTAATGTTTAGGGCTTAGGGCTTAGGGTTTAGGGTTTAGGGTTTTGGATTTAGCATTTAGGGTTTAAGGCTTCGGGTTTGGATTCAGCTTTTAGGCTTTACGATTTACAGTTTAGGGTATTGGGGTTTTTGATATAGAGTTTACGATTTAAGGTTTAGGGTTTAGGGTTTTGGGTTTAGGGGTTTAGGTTTTAGTGTGCTAGATTTGGGCTTTAAGGTTTCCGTTTAGTGTTTACGGTTTAGGGTTTGTTGTTTAGGGTTTAGGTTTTATGGTTTACGGTTTAGGGTTTAGGATTAAGGATTTAGCTATTAGGGTTTAAGATTTAGGGTTTAGGGTTTAGGGTTTATGGTTTACGGTTTACAGATTAGGGTGTTCGGTTTAGGGTTCAGGGTTTGGGGTTTTGGATTTAGAATTTTGGGTTTAGGGTTTAGAGTTTCAGAAATCGAGTTTAGGGTTTAGTGTATTAGATTTAGGTTTAGGGTTTAGGGTTTACGGTTTTGGGTTTTGGATTTAGGGTTTATGGTTGAAGGTTTTCGATTTAGGATTTACGATTTAGGGTTTACAAATTAGCGTTTAGGGTTTAATGTTTCGGGTTTAGGGTTTAGGGTTTGGTGTTAGGAGTTTAGGGTTTAGGATTTTATGTTTAGGTTTTATGGTTTTGGGTTTAGGGTGTAGGGTTTAGGGTTTGCGGTTTTGGATTTAGAGTTTAGGGTTTAGGGTTTAGGATTTAGATTCAGCATTTAGGGTTTAGGGTTTAATGTTTGGGGTTTTGGATTTAAAACTTAGGTTTAGGGTTTACAGTATTGGGTATAGGGATTAGGGTTTAGGGTTTCGGGTTTAGGGTATAGGGTTTTAGATTTTGGGTTAAGGGTTTGGTATTTAGGGTTTAGGGTTTGTTGTTTAGGGTTTAGGGTTTGGGGTTTATGGGTTAGGGTTTGGGGTTTTGGATTTAGAGTTTAGGGTTTACGTTTTACAGTTTGGGATTCAGAGTTTAGAGTTTAGGGTTAAGGGTTTAGCATATTGGGATTATGGTTTAGGGTTTATGGTTTGGGCATTAGGTTTTAGGGTTCAAGCATTAGGGTTTTAGATTTTTGGTTAAGGGTTAAGGGTTTAGGGTTTGGCCTTTAGAGTTTAGGGTTTAGGGTTTATGGTTTACAATTTTGGGCTTTGGGTTTAGGGTTTAGGGTTTAGGATACTGGGTTTAGGGTTTAGGGTTTGGTGTTTAGGGTTTAGGGTTTAAGGATTTAGATTTTGGGTTTATGGTTTGGCGTTTAGGGTTTAGGGCTTATGGTTTGTTGTATCAGGTTTAGGGTTTAGGGTTTAGGGTTTAGAGTTTAGGGTTCAGGGTATAGCATTTTGGGTTTGGGGTGTAGGGTTTAGGATTTGGGGTTTAGGGCTTAGGGTTTATGGTTTATAGTTTATGATTTAAAGTTTAGGGCTTAGGGCTTAGGGTTTAGGGTTTTGGATTTAGCGTTTAAGTTTTCGCGTTTGGATTCAGCATTTAGGGTTTACAGTTTATGGTATTGGGGTTTTAGATTTAGAGTTTAGGGTTTAGGGTATTTGGTTTAGGGTTTAGGGTTTAGGGTTTAAGGTTTAAGATTTAGGATTTGGGGTTTAAGGTTTAGGGTTTAGGGTTTGGGATTTTTGTTTTTAAGTTTAGGGTTTAGGGTTTAGAGATAAGGGTTTAGGGTTTGAGGTTTTGGATTTAGAGTTTAGGGTTCAAGGTTTAGCGTATTGGGTTTAGGGTTTAGGTTTTAGGGTTTAGGGTTTATATTTTAGGTTTAGGGATTAAGGATTAGGGTTTGGGGTTTAGGGTTTAGGGTTTAGGATTTAAAGTTTAGGGTATACAGTTTACAATTTTGGGTTTTGGGTTTAGGGTTTAAGGTTTTGGGTTCAGGGTTTAGGGTTATGGGTTTGGGGTTTAGATTTTTGTGTTTAAGGTTTAGAGTTTAGGGTTTAGGGTTTAGGGTTTAGGGTTTAATATTTAGCATTTAGGGTTTAGGGTTTAGGATTGAGGGTTTAAGGTTTAGGGTTTAGGGTTTACTATTCAGGGTTTAGGGTTTTGGATTTAGAATTTAGGGTTTTGGGTCTAGCATCTTCGATATAGAGTTTAGGGTTTAGGGTTCAGGGTCTAGGGTTTGGGGTTTTGGATTTAGAGTTTCGAGTTTAGGGTTTAGGGTTTACGATTTGCGATTTAGGGTTTGAGGTTTAGGGTTTAACATTTTGGGTTTAGGGTTTGATTTTGGGTTCATGGTTTGGTATTTAGAGTTTAAGGTTTAGGATTTAGGGTTTTAAGTATAGGGTTTAGGGTATTAGGATTTAGAATTTAGGGTTTAGGATTTTTGGTTTAGGGTTTTGGGTTTAGGGTTTACGGTTTACGGTTTGGGATTTAGCGTTTAGGGTTAAGGGCTCAGGATTTTAAGTTTGGTGCTTTGGATTTAGAGTTTAGCATTTAGGGTTTAGGGTTTAGTGTTTAAGGTTTAGGGTTTGGGGTTTAGAGTTTAGGGCTTAGGGTTTCGGGTTTTAGATTTTGGGCTTAGGGTGTGACGTTTGGCGTTTTGGGTTTGTTCTTTAGGGTTTAGGGTTAAGGGTTTAGGGTTTGGCATTTAAAATTTTGCATTTGGGGTTTGGGATTTAGAGTTTAGAGTTTAGGGTTTGGGGTTTAATGTTTAGGGTTTAGGGTTTAGCGTATTTATTTTAGTGTTTAGGGTTTAGGGTTTTAGATTTTAGGTGTAGGGTTTGGTGTTTATGGTTTAGCATTTTGGCATTAGGGTTTAGGGTTTAGGGTGTACAGTTTAGGGTTTAGGGTACAGGGTTTAAGGTATGGAATCTGCGTTTAGGGTTTAGGGTTTATTGTTTATGATTTAGGGTTCAAGGTTTAGTCTTTGCGATTTAGGATTTTGGCTTGGGATTTTTGATTTAGAGTTTAGGGTTTAGGGTTTACGATTTTGGGGTTTAGGGTTTTAGATTTTGGGTTTAGGGTTTGCATTTCGGGTTTTGGGTTTGTTGTTTAGGGTTTAGGGTGTAGGATTTTGGGTTTAGGGTTTAGGCTTTTGGCTATAGAGTTTAGGGTTTAGGGTTTTCGATTGTAGGTTTAGGGTTTGGCATTTAGGGTTTAGGGTTTGTTGTTTAGGGTTTACAGTTTAGGGTCTTGGCTTTAAGGTTTATGGTTTAAGGTTTACGGTTTAGGATTTAGGATTTAGAGTTTACACTTTAATGTTTAGGGTTGAAGGTTTTGGGTTTAGGGTTTCGCGTCTGGGGTTTAAAGTTTAGGATTTAAAGTTTAGGGTTTAGGGTTTAGGGTTTAAGGTTTAGGGTTTAGGGTTTAGGGTTTAGGGTTTAGGGTTTAGTGTATAGGATTTAGGGTTTGCAGTTTTGGATTTAGAGTTTAGGGTTTAGGATTTGGATTCAGTATTTAGGGTTTAGGGTTTAAGGTTTGGGGTTTCAGATTTAGAGTTTAGGGTATAGGGTTTACGATATTGGGTTTAGGGTTTAGGGTCTAGAATTTACGGTTTTGGGAATAGGGTTTAGGGTTTAGGGTTTAGTGTTTAGGATTTTCTGTTATTTTTTTTGGGTTTGTTGTTTAGGGTTTAGGGTTTAGGGTTAAGGATTTATGGTTTCGAATTTGGGGCTTAGGGTTTAGGGTTTAGGGTTTGGGGTTTAGGGTTTAGGGTTTGGGGTTTAGGGTTTTGGATTTAGAGTTACGGGTTTACGATTTACGATTTGGGATTCAGCGTTTAGGGTTTAGGGTTTGGGGTTTTGAATTTAGAGTTTAGGGTTTAGGGTTTAGCGTATTGGGTTTATGGTTTGGGCTTTAGGAGTTAGGTTTTAGGCTTTAGGGTTTTAGATTTTAGGTTTAGGATTTAAGGTTTAGTGTTTGGCATTTAGGGTTTAAGGTTTATGATTTACAGTTTACGATTTAGGGTTTTGTGTTTAGGGTTTAGGGTTCAAGGTTTTGGATATAGAATTTAGGGTTTAGGTTTTAGGGATTGGAATTCAAGGTTTAGGGTTTTAGATTTGGGGATTAAGGTTTGGCATTTAGGGTCTAGGGTTTATGGTTTGATATTTAGGGTTTAGGGTTTAGGTTTAGGGTTCAGGGTTTAGGGTTTTGGATATAGAGTTTAGGGTTTGGATTTAGAGTTTAGGGTTTAGGGTTTACCATTTTTGGTTTAGTGTGTAGGGTTTAGGGTTTAGGGTTCAAGGCTTAGGGTTTAGGGTTTATGGTTTACAGTTTAGGATTTAATGTTTAGGGTTTAGGGTTTTGGGTTTTGGATTTAGCATTTAGGGTTTACAATTTAGGGATTGGATTCAACATTTAGGGTTTTGGGGGTACGGTTTAGGGTTTGGCATTTTGTATTTCGAGTTAGGGTTTAAGGTATTGGGTTTAGGGTTTAGGATTTAGGATTTAGGGTATTGGGTTTAGGGTTTAAGATTTAGGGTTTCGGGTTTAGGTTTTAGGGTTTGGGGTTTTAGATTTTGGCTTTAGGTTTTACTATCTAAGACTTAGGGTTTAGGGTTTCGGGTGTAGGGTTTAGGGTTTAGGGTTTAGGATTTATGGTTTAGGATTTAGGGCTTAGGGCTTAGGGTTTAGGGTTTAGGATTTTGGGTTAAGGGTTTTGGGTTTGGGGATTAGGGTTTAGGGATTAGGGTTTAGGGTTTTGGATTTATTGATAAGAGTTTAGGGTTTATGGTTTAGGATTTAGTTTTTTTGGTTTAGGATTTAGGATTTGAGGTTTTGGATTTCGATTTTAGGGTTTAGGGTTTAGCATATTGTGTTTTGGGTTTAAGTTTTAGGGTTTAGGGTTTAGGGTTTTAGATTTAGGGTTTAGGATTTAGGGATTAGGGTTTAGCCTTTAGAGTTTAGGCTTTATGGTTTACGATTTAGGGTTTAAGGTTTAAGTTTTAGGGTTCATGGTTTGGGGTTTTGGATTTAGAGTTTAGGGTTTGGGGATTAGGGATTTGGATTTAGAGTATAGGGTTTAGGGTTTCGAGTTTGGGATTTAGGATTTTGGGTTTGGGGTTTTGGATTTAGAGTTTAGGTTTAGGGTTTAGGGTTTCGGGTTCTGCATTTAGCGTTTAGGGTTTGGGGTTTTGGATTTAGAGTTTAGGGTTTAGGGTTTCGGGTTTGGGTTTTAGATTTTGGGTTTAGGGTTTGGCATTTAGAGTTTGGGTTTAGGGTTGAGGGTTTTAAATTTTGGGTTTAGGATTCAACCTTTATGGTTTATGGGGTTTTGGATTTAGAGTTTTGGCTTTAGGCTTTAGGGTCTTGGGATTAGGGTTTAGGGCATTGGGTTTAGGGTTTACGGGTTAGGGTTTAGGGTTTAGGGTTTCGGGTTTTGGGTTTAGGATTTATGGTTTAGGATTTTCGATTTTGGGTTTAGGGTCTTGGGTTTAGGGTTTAGGGTTTGGGATTTAGTATTTTGGGCTTGGGGATTTGGATTTAGAGTTTTGGTTTCAGGATTTTGGGCTTGGGAATTTGGATTTAGAGTTTTGGTTTTAGGGTTTAGGGTACTGGGTTTAGGGTTGAGGGTTGAGGGTTTTAGATTTTGGGTTTACGGTTTGGCGTTTAGGGTTTAGGGTGTACAATTTGTTGCTTAGGGTTTGCGGTTTAGGGTTTAGGGTTTAGGATTTAGGATATAGGGTTTGGCATTTAGAGTTTAGTGTTTAGGGTATTGGGTTTATGGTTTTTGTATAGGGTTTGGCATTTAGAGTTTAGTGTTTAGGGTTTAGTGTTTAGGGTTTAGGATTTAGAATTTAGGGTTCAGGGTTTAGGGTATTGGGTTTAGGGGTTAGGGTTTAGTGTTTGGGGTTTAGGGTTTAGGGTTTTAGAATTCGGGTTTAGGGTTTGGCATTTAGGGTTTCAGGTTTAGGGTTTGTTGTTTAGGGTTTAGGGTTTAGGATTTAGGATATTGTACTAGGGGTTTTCGATTGACAGTTTAGGGTTTAGGGTGTAGGGTTTAAGGTTTAGGGTTTAGGGTTTAGGGTATTGGGTTTAGGTTTTAGGGTTTAGGATTGAGGGTTTTAGATTTTGGGTTTAGGGTTTAGCGTTTAGGGTTTATAGTTTACTGTTTTTTGTTTAGGGTTAAGGTTTAGGATTTAGGGTTTAGGGTTTAGGGTTTGGGGTTTGGCTTTAGGGTTTGGGGTTTGGGGTTTAGGGTTTGGGGTTTTGGATATAAAGTTTAGGGTTTAGGGTTTAGGGATTGGGGTTTGGGGTTTAGGATTTAAGGTTCAGGGTATTGCATTGAAGGTTTAGGGTTTAGGGTTTAGACTTTAGGGTTTAGGATTTAGGGTTTAGGGTTTGAGTTTTGGGTTTAGGGTTTACAGTTTTAGGTTTAGGATTTAGGATTTAGCATTTAGGGATTAGGACTTAGGGTTTGGGGTTTATGGTTTATGGTTAGGGTTTTTGGTTTAGGGTTTGGGGTTTGGGGCTTTGGAATTAAAATTTAGGGTTTAGAGTTTAGGGTTTTGCTTATAGAGTTTAGGGTTTAGCGTTTAGGATTTCAGGTTTTGGACTTAGAGTTTAGGGTTTACGGCTTAGGGTTTAGGGTCTTCGGTTTAGGGTTTAGGGTTTAGGATTTGCAGTTTAGGGTTTAGGGTTTAACATTTAGGGTTTCGGGTGTTAGATTTTGGGTTTAGGGTTTGGCATTTAGAGTTTAGGTTTAGGGTTTAGGGTTTTGGATTTAGAGTTTAGGGTTTAGGGTTTAAGGTTTACGGTTTAGAATTTGGGGTTTAGGGTGTAGGGTTTAGGGTTTGGGGTTTAGGGCTTAGGGTTGAGGGTTTAGGGTTTATGGTTTACAGTTTAGGATTTAAAGTTTAGGGTTTAGAGTTTACAATTTAGGGTTTTGGATTTAGCATTTAGGCTTTAAGGTTTTGGGTTTGGATTCAGCGTTTAGGATTTACGGTCTAGGGTGTGGGGTTTTTGATTGAGACTTTAGGGTTTAGGGTATTGGGTTTAGTGTTTAGGGTTTGGGATTTAGGGAATGGGGTTTAAGGTTTAAGATTTACGGTTTTGGGTTTAGGGTTTAGGGTTTGGTGTTTAGGGTTTACGGTTTACGGTTTGCTATTTAGGTTTTAGGTTTTAGGGTTTGTTGTTTAGGGTTTAGGGTTTAGAATTTCGGGTGTAGGGTTTAGGGTTTAGGATTTATGGTTTCGGATTTAGGGCATAGGGTTTTGGGTTTTGTGTTTAGGCTTTAGGGTTTCGAGTTCTGGGTTTTAGGTTTAGGGTTTGGGTATTAGGTTTTCGGGTTTTGGATATAGAGATAAGGGTTTAGGGTTTAGGGTTTAGGGTCTGACGTTTTGGATTTAGATTTAGGGTTTAAGGCATAGCGTATTGGGTTTAGTGTTTAGGGTTTTAGATTTTCGATTTAGGGTTTAGAGAGTAGCGTTTGGCATTTATAGTTTAGGGTTTAGGGTTTAAAGTTTAGTGTTTAGGGTTTTGGGTTTTTTGTCAAAGTTTTAGGGTTCAGGGTTTGGGGTTATGGATTTAGAGTTTAGGGTTTAGGGTTTAGGGATTTGGATTTAGAGTATAGGGCTTAGGGTTTCAGTTTTAGGGTTTAAGATTTTGGGTTTAGGTTTTGGGGTTTTGGATTTAGAGTTTAAGGTTTAGGGTTTATGGATTCAAATTCAGCGTTTAGGGTTTAGGGTTTAAGGTTTTGGATTTAGAGTTTAGGATATTAGGTTTAACGTTTGGGGTTTAGGGTTTAACACTTAGGGTTTAGGGTTTTAGATTTTGGGTTTAGGGTTTAGGGTTTCAGATTTAGAATTTAGCGTTTAGGGTTTACGGTTTATAGTTTAGGGTATGGGATTTAGAGTTTGGGGTTTAGGGTCTAGGGTCTAGGGATTGAGGTTTAGGGCATTGGGTTTAGGGTTTTGAGGTTAGGGTTTTGGGTTTTGGGTTTTAGATTTTGAGTTTAGGGTTTGGCGTTTAGGGTCTTGGGGTTAGGGTTTGATGTTTAGGGTTTAGGGTTTGGGATTTAGGATTTTGGGCTTGGGGTTTTGGGTTTAGGGTTGAGGGATTTTGATTTTGGGTTTAGGGTTTCGCATTTAGGGTTTAGGGTTTAGGATTTGGGATTTAGTATTTAAGATTTAGGGTTTAGGGTGTAGCGTATTAAGTTTAGGGTATAAGGTTTAGGGTCAAGGTTTACAGTTTACGGTTTACGGTTTTGAGTTTAGGGTTTACAATTTTGAGTTTAGGGATTTAGGTTTAGGGTTTGGGGTTTTGGATTTAGAGTTTAGGGTTTAGGATTTGGTTTCAGTATTTAGGATTTAGGGTTTTTTGTTTAGGGTTTAGGGTTCAGTGTATAGCATTTAGGGTTTGTTGTTTAGGGTTTAGGGTTTAGGGTTTAGACTTTAAGGTTTAGGGTTTAAGATTTAGGGTTTTGGGTTTTGGGTTTTGGGTTTTTGTTTTAGGTTTTAGGGTTTAGGGTTTGTTGTTTAGGGTGTACGATTTAGGATTTTGGATATAGGGTTAATGGTTTATGGTTTACGGTTTAGGATTTTAGGATTTAGGGTTTACAGTTTATGGTTTAGGATTTAGGGTTTAAGGTTTCAGGTTTAGGGTTTAGGATTTAGCATTTAGGGTTTAGGGTTTAGGATTTAAAGTTTAGGTTTTAGGGTTTAGGGTTTATGGTTTAGAGTTTTGAGTTTATGGTATAGGGTTTAGGGTTTGTGGTTTTGGATATATAGTTCATGATTTAGGGTTTAGGATTTGGATTCAACATTTTGGGTTTAGGGTTTAGGGTCTAAGGTTTGAGGCTTTGGATTTAGAGTTTAGGGTTTAGGCTTTAGGCTTTAGGGTTTCAAATTTAGGGTTTATGGTATAGGGTTTAGGGTTTTAGATTTTTGGTTAACACTTTGGTGTTTAGGGTTTAGCCTTTGTTGTTTAGGGTTTAGGGTTTAGGATTTAGGGCTTAGGGTTTAGGGTTTAGGGTTTTGGGGTTTAGGGTTTTGGGTTTAGGGATTGGGGTTTTGGATTTAGAGTTTAGGATTTACGTTTTGCGGTTTGGGATTCAGCGTTTAGGGTTTAGGGTTTAGGGTTAGGCTTTATGGTTTAGGGATTAGGCATTAGGGTTTTAGATTATAGGTTTAGGGTTTAGTGTTTAGGGTTTAGCGTTTAGCATTTATCGTTTGGGGTTTACAATTTAGGGTTTTGGGTTTTGGGTTTAGGGTTCAAGGTTTCGTATTTAGAATTTAGGGTTTAGGCTTTAGGCTTTAGGCTTTAAGGTTTAGGATTTCAGATTTTAGGATTAGGGTTTGCCGTTTAGGGTTTAGGGTTTATGGCTTTTTATTTAAGGTTTAGGGTTATGGTTCAGGGTTTAGGGTTTTGGATTTAGAGTTTAGGGTTTAGGGTTTAGGGTTTTGGATTTGGAGTTTAGGGTTTAGCATTTTGGGTTTAGGGTTTGGGGTTTAGTGCCTAGGGTTTAGGGTTTATGGTTTACAGTTTTGAATTTACAATTTAGGGTTTAGGGTTTAGAGTTTAGGGTTTAGGGTTTTGGATTTGGCATTTAGGGTTTAAGGTTTAGAGTTTGGATTCAGGATTTAGGGTTTAGGGTTTACGATTTAAGGTTTGGGGTTTGGGATTTAGATTTTAGGGTTTAGGGTATTGGGTTTAGGGTTTAGGCTTTAGGATTTAAGGTATGGGGTTTAGGGTTTAAGGTTTAAGATTTAGGGTTTGGCGTTTAGGGTTTAGGGTTTGGGGTTTTTGATTTTGGGTTTAAGCTTTGGTGTTTAGGGCTTAGGGTTTAGGGTTGAGGGTTTGTTGTTTAGGGTTTAGGGTTTAGGATTTATCATTTAGGATTTAGGGCTTAGGGCTTAGGGTTTAGGGTTTAGGGTTTAGGCTTTAGGCTTTAGGGTTTTGGGTTTGGGGTTTTGGATTTAGAGATAAGGCTTCAGGGTTTATGGTTTGAGATTCAGTATTTAGGGTTTAGGGTTTAGGGTTTAGGGATTAGGGTTTGGCATTGAGGGATTAGGGTTTAGGACTTTGTGATTAGGGTCTACGGTTTATAGTTTAGGGTTTAAGTTTTCGGGTTCAGAGTTTGGGGTTTTGGATTTAGAGTTTTGGGTTTAGGTTTTAGGGTTTTGGATTCAGCTTTTAGGGTTTAGGGTTTGGGGTTTGGGGTTTGGGGTTTGGGGATTTGGATTTAGAGTATAGGGTTTAGGGTTTCGGGTTTAGGATTTAGGATTTAGGGTTTAGGTTTTGCGGTTTTGGATTTATAGTTTAATGTTTATAATTTAGGGTTTCGAATTCTGCATTTAGGTTTTAGGATTTGTGGTTTTGGATGTAGGGTTTAGGGTTTAGGGTATTGCGTTTAGGGTTTGGGGTTTAGGGTTTAACATTTAGGGTTTTAGATTTTGGGTTAGGGTTTGGCATTTAGGGTATGTTTGGATTGGGGATTAAGGAGGAGATGGGAAGGGAAGGGGAGATTTTCAAGATATCTTCCCTTTGTTTGGGATGATGAAAATTGGAGGAGAAGATAATGGAAGGTCAAGCCTTAATCCTCCATTATCCTTCTCCTTCACAAATTCAAGATACCCCAAATTGGGGTATTTTGGAGAAGGTATCAACACCCAAACAAGGGGAGGGCATATGGAAGGTTAACCTTCCCTTCCCTTCCCCTCCCTTCTCTTCTAATCTCTCCCCTTCCCTTCCCCTCTTAATTCCCAAACAAACCCTTAGAGTTTAGGGTTTAGGATTTAGGGTTTTGGATTTAGAATTTAGCTTTTAGTGTTTCACATTTACGGTTTACGGTTTGGGATTCACCCTTTAAGGTTTAGGGTTTAGGGTTTTGGATTTAGAGTTTAGGGTTTAGGGTTTAGGGTCTAGGGATTAGGGTTTAGGGCATTGGGTTTAGGGTTTAGGGGTTAAGATTTAGGGTTTGTTGTTTAGGGTTTAAGGTTTGGAATTAGGACTTTGGGCCTGGGGTTTTGGATTTAGAGTTTAGGGTTTAGGGTTTAAGGTTTAGGGTTTAGGGTTTAGGGTATTGGGTTTAGGGTTTAGGGTTTTAGATTTTGGGTTAAGGGATTGGCGTTTAGGGTTTAGGGTTTACAGTTTGTTGTTTAAGGTTTTGGGTTTACGGTTTAGGATTTAGGATTTAGGGTTTAGCGTATTGGGTTTAGGGTCTAGGGTTCCGGGTTTAGGGTTTAGGATTTTGGGTTTAGGGATTTGCGTTTAGGGTTTGAGGTTTTGGATTTAGAGTTTACAGTTTAGAGTTTAGGGTTTGGTATCAGCATTTAGGGTTGACGATTTAGGGTTTAGGGTTTATTGTTTAGGGTTTTGGGTTCAGTGTATATCATTTAGGGTTTAGGGTTTGGGGTTTAGGATTTAGGATTTAGCATTTAGGGTTTAGGACTTTGGGTTTATGGTTTACGGTTTAAGGTTTAGGGTTTAGGGTGTTTGGTTTAAGGTTTAGGGTTCAGGATTTAGGGCTTTGGATTTAGAATTTAGGGTTTAGGGTTTCGGGTTTTGGATATAGAATTTAAGGTTTAGGGTTTAGGATTTGGGGTTTTGGATTTAGAGTTTAAGGTTTAAGGTTTAGGGTATTGGGTTTAGGGTTTAAGGTTTATGATTTAGAATTTGCAGTTTAGGGTTTGGGGTTTAGGGTTTAACATTTAAGGTTTAGGGTTTTAGATTTTGGGTTTAGGGTTTGACATTTAGAGGTTAGGGTTTCGGGTTTAGGGTTTAGGGTTTAGGACTTAGAATTTAGGTTTTAGGGTCTAGGGTTTAGGGTTTAGGGATTTGCATTTAGAGTTTAGGGTTTAGGGTATTGGAGTTAAGGTTAAGGTTTAGGGTTTATGGTTTTAGATTCTGGGTTTAGGGTTTCGCATTTAGGATTTAGGGTTTAGGGTTTGTTGAATAGGGCTTAGGGTTCTACATTTAGGGTTTGGGATTTATGATTTCTGGTTTGGGGTTTTGGATTTAGAGTTTAGGGTTTAGGGTTATAGATCTTGGGTTTAGGGTTTCGCATTTAAGGTTTAAGGTTTAGGGTTTAAGGTTTAAGGTTTAGGGTTTCGGGTTTAGGATTATAGATTCTGGGTTAAGGGTTTGGTGTTTAGGGTATGGGGTTTAGGGTTTAGGGATAGGGGTTTAGGGTTTAGGGTTTGGGGATTTGGATTTAGAGATTAAGGTTTACATTTTACGGTTTGGGATTCAATGTTTATGGTTTGAGGGTTTGGATTTATAGTTTAGAGTTTAGGGTTTAGGATTTGTGAGTGCTTCAATGTGTTTGCATTTGTCTTTGCTGGTAAATAAGTCTAGAAACCCTAACTAGAGGCCAAGACACCTAAAAATCAGAAGAAAAGTGCCAAAAGAACCCTAACCCTAACCCTAGGAACTAAATTGAAAGAAAAAGTGAGGTTTTAGCCTCCTTTCTTTAATGATTTAAAAGGTGTATGAAAGACCTATTGGACCCTAGAAAAATACCCTAGGACACTCTAGATATACCCTAAGACTTAGCTAAGGGACCCCAACCTCAAGAAGAGTCCTAAAAGGACATATTTTCTCTAGTAAAATTTGAGGACTAAAAAGAAAGAATTGAAAATTTTCAATTAAAGCCCTCTAGCTTACTTAAAGCCCAAGAAAGTCAAAATTAACCACCCAAAGACACCCTAAACTACCCTACCAAGTGCCAGCCACGAAGCTTAATGAAAAATCAACATAATTCGGCAAGTTACATATTTTAAAAAGGGAGAGAAATAAGAAATTTATGTCAATTTAATCCATTTTAATGCTTTTATGGACTTGTAACAAAATTTACCATTTTTAAAGAAAATTAAATACCCAACTGAATACAAGGTCAAAATAAACAGAAGTGAGGCTGGAAAACCGAGATTAGCAAGGACACAACTTAAATAAATGACCACTTAAGGCATTTCACCTAAACTAACTCTACCCGAGGCCTAAGTGCCCAATTACCCACCCAAACAACCCCTTAAGCAAATCTTAATTAGGTGTCCCATTTCAATCCCACGAGCTCCAACAGCTAAATACCTCACCACGCTCATCATTTCAACCTCACATGGCCTTAGTGCTATAAAAGAGAGTGAAACCGAGAGAGAGTGGACACCAGCATGAAAACTGAAACAGAGAAACTGAGAGCAAGTGAGTTGAGGGTTTAGGAAAGAAGCTGAAGCAATGAAGGAGCTGGAGGATCGAAGGTGGCAGCAGGAGGTAGAGAAAGAAGCAGAAATTCACACACCCATACACACTCATAATTTGTTGTTCTTCACCAAGCTTACCCACTCAATTCAGAAGCTAAAATTCGTGTTCTTCCTCTGAAAAATCAAGGTAACGTAGGGTGACCCTTCCTTCTTCATCTCCGAGTCAAGAGCATCCATCAATCGTGATGACTCTTCTTCTCGTTGCTGCCACAGAGAACTCTGTTTTGGGCAGTGGTGCTTTCAGAGAGCATAACTCCTTCATTTCTTAACCAAATTTAACATCTGAGTAGTCAAAAGAAAGCTAAGAAAATGAACTACAAAAGCCCCTTATTGAATGTATCATCAGAGGCTGCCGTACAGGAGTTCAGAACCTCGAAAACTTACTAAAATTCTGCTAAATCCTGTTTTCTAATGTGAAAATGTGTGCTTGCTGATTTTTGTGTTTCTGGTGGTCTGAGTTTTGAATTGAGTCAAGATGATTAAGTAATGAATATTAGGACCTTGTGGTGTTAGAAATTTTCTATGGTCACTTATGAAACTTCTGGTTCAGTGGTTATGTTTTATAGTTACAAAGATGAAAGTTTCTTTTACTAAAACTGATTTGGTTTTTTTCTCTTACTGTCATCTGCTGCAAAATTTCTGTTTCACTACTATTAATCTGCAAAATGCTAGCATGAAAGTGATGGAATGAAAGTGATGAAAGTGATGGAAAGACTAATTTCTAGTATGAAAGTGATGGAATGAATTTCTATTTTAAAATGAGAAAGTCATGAGCTTGTGATGACCTTTCTAAACTAAAATTGGCCAGTGAGCTCTTTAAACTGCTACTGGTTGATGTGTGTACCTCCCACATAATCTCTCTAGTTTTCCAGAGTAGCTAAATACTTAGTATTTGCCTATCGAATGGCTAACTTTTGATTTCTAAAGCTGTAAAATGTAAAAATAGGAAATTCTATGAATTTGTTGGAACTGCCACATGAATTTTAGACTGTGGATTTTGTGTTGATGTTGGGATTATATTTCTAAGGACTTATTGAATCTTGCAGCTCTCCCACACACTGAGATTTTACTTTTAGGTTCATTAAAGTATCTTAAACCATAGAATTGGTGTGGGAACAAGTTGGTGAGGTTCTGAGCAGTCCTGCCTTGCTACCAAACTTGATTTCTGCGTTGGGGAATGTTAAAAATATTAGGCATTGAGGATACCAAGGGTGAAAGAAAGAGTGCTATGGTTAAAATACCCCTAGAGTAGGCAAGATACACATGAAAAAGGGCAAAAAGTGGACTATCCAACTCTAAAACTTGGATACTCAGGTTCTAAGAGGGTAGGCCTAGACTCCCTCCCTCTAGACAACCTAAGTACACCCACAGAACAGAAAAAGAGTTAAGTGACCTTAGTCGTGGCCTATAGAATACCAAGATGTTAGAAAAGAGGAAAATTGGCAAAAGAGAGAAATTGCTGCAAAAATGACAATTCTGTACTGATGTGGCTGCACCCACTTGCTGTGCAAGCCACAAATTAGCTTAATTTGATTAGGAGATGCTAATTAGGGCGGGATAGAGATCAAAACAGAAACGAGCTAGAAACAGGGACTGAAATGAACTAATTTCAATGTTTTTGCCCCTTTTTTCAAAATTAGGTAAGCTGAGTGGTTTGAGGTTAGGTTTCTGTCTTTACTGGTTATATGGGAAAGTGTGGTCCTGTGTGCTGGCATGGAAGTGGTTAAAGTGGCCACTAATCCTACATAAACACCAAACTTAATTTTCTTAAGAAATTTTGAAAAGAATGCATTTTGCTGCAAAAGTGTGGTCTCTGTGTGGATTCTTTCTGTGTAGATTTCACCAGCAAGCCACAAATAGTCCTTAGGTACTTTCTGCACCATGGTTTTAGCTTTAAACAACCCAGAACATAATTTGGGTCTTAATAGGGACCAATTTGCAAGAAAAACTTGAGAAAAGTTGAAAATTCCTATTTTTACCTAAATTCTTGTTGGATTCTGTTAGGATCCTTCTGGATATGTGTAATAGGTCCTAATTGACTAATTTGGTGGCTGAATGTGGTCAAAAAACTTGAATTATGCCTTGGCTTCCTTCACTTTACAGAAAAGGACCTCCTTGAAAAGATTTGGGAAATTAAGGGTGTAAATGCAAGTTTCTTTCTTGGAAAACTGACTGAGACTGTTAAGTATGTGTTAATGATGCTTGTGGTATAATTTCATGACCTTTGGATGTTTTTATGCAAAGATATGCCTGTTACTTGCTGTGTAAGTCATATTTGACGTTGTGGTTGACTTTGTTTGACTCTTAAGTTGACCAATTGCTAATTTGATTGATTTTATCAGACGATTTAAGTGTGTAGCATCCAAACCCTGAAATTGAGTTTAGCATGCATCTGTCAACTAAATATTGCCTTGGAGGGAATGTATTTGAGCATGCATTTCTGTTCGATGTGCATATACCCTTGGAGGGTAAAACTGTTAATATGCCTTGGAGGGCTAGTATTTGTGTTTGATTGCACATACCCTTAGAGGAGTAAAACTATAAATAGGCCTTGGAGAGCAAATGAATGACAACTGAGTAAACGTTACTTGTGGAAGAAAAAATATGTTGTATAATTTGATCTGTATGAAAAGGACACACTAGGTTGGCTAGGAATGCGTTCGGGACGTAGCTGCCTTGTAACTACTGAGGAGATATTCCAGTCCGGGACTGGTGATCCTAAGGTTCTAACTTTGTGCGCACACCAGGGGACGCCCTGGAATGTTGGGTAATTCCTGTTAAGCTTATATGGGCGGACTTTTCCATATTGGTAAATAGTAAGTCGGTTATTGTCCTGTTTCATTAGACAACTTTCATTGATGGTAATGATTTAACCAGTTATACATGTCCTGGAGAGACTTGATGTTTGGTATGGCTTATGAGTGCATGTAGTGGTAAACGTGCATATTTTTGAAAAGAAAATGACTTTTCATCTGTTTATAGCATTTCACATGATCATATATTCTGAATTATGTAAGTGGAATTATCTTGTAATCGATTTGTATCAAGTTTAAATTATCTGTTAATTGAGAAGGAAGTACTTTTTTGTATTCTTAGAAATGCAGCTGAACCACTAATTAGTTAGGCTTTAGGATTTGAAGTTTAGGATTCAGCATTTCGGGTTTAGGGTTTTGGGGTTTAGGTTTAGGGTTTAGGTTATAGGATTTTGGGTTTTGGGTTTGATGTTTTGGATTTAGAGTTTAGGGTTTAGCGTTTAGGGTTTAGGATTCTGCATTTAGGGTTTAGGGTTTAAGGTTTGGCATTTAGGATTTAGGGTATTAGTTTTAGGGTATAGGATTCAGGGTTTAGGGTTTAGGGTTTTAGATTTAGGGTTCTAGGTTTGCTGTTTAGGGTTTAGGGTTTAGGGTGTAGGGTTGAGGGTTTTGGATTTAGAGTTTAGGGTTTAAGGTTCACGATTTGGGATTTAGCATTTAGGGTTTATGGTTTAGGTTTTTGGTTTTACGGTTTCATGTTTAGGGCTTAGGGTTTGGGATTCAATGTTTAAAGTTTAGGGTTTGGGGTTTTGGATTTTGAGTTTAGGGTTTGGGGTTTTGGGTTTATGGTTTATTGTATCGGGTTTAGGGTCTTGGGTTTGGAGTTTAGGGTTTGGGGTTTTGGATTTAGGGTTTAAGGTTTACGGTTTTAGATTTAGGGTTTAAGGTTTGGCTTTCAGGGTTTAGAGTTTAGAGTTGATGGTTTAGGGTTTAGGGTTTACAATTTAGCATTTATAATTTAGGGTTTAGGGTATAGGGATTAGGGTTTAGGGTTTAGGGTTTGGGGTTTAGGATTTAGATTTTAGGGTTTACCATTAATAGTTTGGCATTCTGCGTTTAGGGTTTAGGGTTTAGGGCATATGGTTTGGGGTTTAAGGTTTAGGATTTAGGGTTTCAAGTTTACGATTTAGGATTTAAAGTTTAGAGTTTAGGGTTTAGGCTTTTGGATTTAGAGTTTAGGGTTAAAGGTTTAAGGTTTAGGGTTTAGCATATCGGGTTTAGGGTTTAGCATTTAAGGTTTAGGATTTTAGGTTATGGTTTTAGGGTTTAGGGTTTGGCATTTAGGGTTTAGGGTATAGGATTTAAAGTTTAGGGTTTAAGGTTAACGGTTGACGATTTTGGGTTGGGTCTTGGGTTTAGGGTTTAAGGTTTTTGGGTTTGGGTTTTTATTTAGAGTTTAGGGTTTAGGATTTCGGCTTCAGCATTTAGGGTTTAAGGTTTGGGGTTTTGGATTTAGAATTTAGGGTTTAAGGTTTACAGTTTGGGATTTAGGGTTTAGGGATGTAGATTTTGGGTTTAGGATCTGGCATTTAGGGTTTAGGGATTAGGGTTTGCGGTTTAGGATTTAGGATTTAGGGTTTAGGGTTTACGATTTAGGGCGTTAGGGTTTAATGTTTAGGCTTTGGGGTTTAGGGTTTAGGGTTTTAGATTTAGGGATTTAGGTTTGCTATTTAGGGTTTAAGGTTTAGCGTTTAGGGTTTTGGGTTTAGGGTTTAGGGTTTAGGGTTTTGGATTTACAGTTTATGGTTTAAGGTTTATGGTTTGGGATTTAGCATTTAGGGTTTAGGATTTTGGTTTTATGGTTTCATGTTTAGGGTTTGGGGTGTAGGATTTATGGTTTTCAATTTAGGGTTTAGGATATAAAGTTTATTGATTTTGGTGTAGGGTTTTGGGCTTAGTGTTTGGGGTTTAGGGTTTAGTGTTTTGGGTTTAGGGCTTTGGGTTTGGGATTCAGCGTTTAGGGTTTAGGGTTTGGGGTTTTGGATTTTGAGTTTAGGGTTTTGGGTTTTGGGTTTAGGGTTTATTGTATCAGGTTTTGGGTTTTGGTTTTTGGGATTACGGTTTACAGTTTTAGATTTAGGGTTTAGGGTTTATGGTTTTGGGTTTAGGGTTCAGAGTTTAGCATTTAATATTTAGGGTTTAGGGTTTAGGGTATAGGGTTTAGGGTTTAGGGTTGAAGGTATAGGGTTTTGGGTTTTGGGTTTAGGGTTTAGGGTGGGTTTTGGATTTAGATTTTAGGCTTTACGATTTGGCATTCTGCGTTTAGGGTTTAGGGTTTAGGGTTTATGGTTTGGTGTTTAGGGTTTAGGATTTAGTGTTTCGAGTTTAGGGTTTAGGATTTAAAGTTTAGAGTTTAGGGTTTGGCCTTTTGGATTTAGAGTTTAGCATTTAGAGTTTAGGGTTTAAGGTTTAAGGTTTAAGGTTTATGGTTTAAGGTTTAGTGTTTAGGGTTTCGCATATCGAGTTTAGGGTTTAGCATTTAAGGTTTAGGGTTTTAAGTTATGGTTTGGCATTTAGGGTTTGAGGTTAACGGTTGACGATTTTGGGCGGGGTCTTGGGTTTAGGGTTTAAGGTTTTTGGGTTTGGGTTTCTATTTAGTGTTGAGGGTTTAGGATTTCGAATTCAACATTAAGGGTTTAGGGTTATGGATATAGAGTTTAGGGTTTAGGGTTTAGGGTTTAGAGACGTAGATTTTGGGTTTAGGGTCTGGCATTTAGGGTTTAGGGATTAGGGTTTAGGGTTTAAGATTTAGGATTTAGGGTTTAGGGTTTAGGGTTTACGATTTAGGGCTTTGGGTTTTGGGTTTTGGGTTCAGGGCTTGGGCTTTAGGGTTTAGGGTTTTGAATCTAGAGTTTAGGGTTTAGGGTATTGGGTTTAGGGTTTAGGGTTTAGGGTTTAGGGTTTAAAGTTCAGGATTTAGAGTATGGGGTTTAGGGATGTAGATTTTGGGTTAAGGATTTGGCGTTTAGGGTTTAGAGTTTAGAGTTTAAGGTTTAGGGTTTGGGATTTAGGATTTAGGGTTAAGGGTTGAGGGTTTGGGGTTTTGGATTTAGAGTTTAGGGTATAGGGTTTAGGGTTTTGGATTTAGAGATTATGGTTTAGGGTTTGGGGTTTTGGATTTAGAGTTTTGGGTTTATAGTTTACAGTTTGGGATTCAGCATTTAGGGTTTATTGTTTTAGGTTTTTGGTTTCGGGTTTATGGTTTGGCTCTTAGGGTTTATCGTTTGGGGTATAGGCTTCCAAGTTTTGGATTTAGGATTTAAAGTTTAGGGTTTAGGGTTTAGGGTTTGGGATTCTGGATTTAGAGTTTAGGGTTTACAGTTTAGGGTTTGGGATTCAACAATTAGGGTTTAGGGTTTAGAGTTTTGGGATTTGGGTTTATGGTTTGGTGTTTAGGGTTTAGGGTTTAGGGTTTAGAGTTTTTGATTTTGAGTTTTGGGTTTAGTGTTTGGGGGTTTGGATTTAGAGTTTTGGGTTTAGCATTTAGGGTTTAGGATTCTGCATTTATGGTTTAGGGTTTATGGTTTATTGTTTAGGGTTTAGGGTTTTGGGTTTAAGGTTTTGGGTCTAAGGTGTAGAGTTTAGGGTTTAGGGTTTGGGATTTCTGATTTAGAGTTTATGGTATAAGGTTTAAGGTTTAGGGTTTACAGTTAGGGTTTAGGGCTTAGGGTTTGGGATTCTGCATTTAGGGTTTAGGGTTTGGGGTTTTGGGTTTTGGGTTTATGGTTTATTGTATCGGGTTTAGGGTCTTGGGTTTAGGGTTTTAGATTAGCATATTGGGTTCATGGTTTTTCGTTTAGGGTTTGGGGTTTAAGGTTTACGGTTTAAGGTTTGGGATTCAGTGTTTAGGCATTAGGGTTTAGGGTTTAGGGTTTGCGGTTTCATATTTAGGGTTAAGGGTTTGGGATTTAGGGTTTAGGATTTAGGGTTTAGGGTTTAGGATTTAGGATTTAGTGTTTAGGTTTAATGGTTTAGGATTTTGGGTTTTGGGTTTTGGGTTCAAAGTTTGGAATTTTCAATTTAGAGTTTAGGGTTTAGAGCTTAGGGTTTTGGATTTAGAGTTTCGGGTTTAGGGTTTAGTGTTTGGGGTTTAGTGTTTAGGGTTTTAGATTTAGAGTTTGGGGATTAGCATTTAGGGTTTGGGATTCTACATTTAGGGTTTAGGATTTAGAGTTTAGGGTTTGGGGTTTAACATTTAGGGTTTACAGTTTTAGATTTAAGGTTTAGGGTTTAGGGTTTAGGTTTTATGGGTTGGTGTGTAGGTTTAAGGTTTAGGGATTAGGATTTAGGGTTTTGGGTTTAGGGTTTAGGGTTTGGGATTCAACATTTATGGTTTGGTGTTTAAGGTTTGGTATTCAACGTTTATGGTTTGGGGTTTAGGGTTTTGGGTTAAGAGTTTAGGGTTTAGGATTTAGGGTTTAGGGTTTAAGTTTTAGGGTTTAGCATATCTGGTTTAGGGTTTTAGTATTTGGGTTTAAGGTATAGGGTTTGGCCTTTAGGGTTTACGATTTATGATTTAAATTTTAGGTTTTGGGGTATGGGGTTTAGGGTTTAGAGTCTAGGGTTTCTAACTTAGAATTTAGGGTTTAGGGTCTAGAATTCAGCATTTTGGGTTTAGGGTTTAGGGTTTTGGATTTAGAGTTTAGGGTTTAGGTTTAAGGGTTTTGGGTTTTGGGTTTAGCAACATAGATTATGGGTTTAGGGTTTTGCGTCTAGGGTTTAGGGTTTGTTTTAGGGTTTAGGCTTTAGGGTTTAGGCTTTAGGATTTCTGATTTGGGGTTTAGGGAATATGGCTAAATGTTTAGGGTTTAGGGTTTAGGGTTTAGGGATTAGGGTTTATTGTATCGAATTTAAGGTCTTGGGTATTGGGTTTAGGGTTTAGCGTTTAGGGTTTGGGCTTTAGGCTTTAGGATTTGAGATTCAGCGTTTAGGGGTTAGGGTTTGGAGTTTAGGGTTTAGGGTTTCGTATTTAGGGTTTTAGGTTTAGGGTTTAGGATTTAATATTTAGGGTTTAGGGTTTAGTTTTTAGGTTTTTGGGTTTTGGGTCTTGGGTTTAGGGTTTAGGGTTTTGGATTTAGAGTTTAGGGTTAAGCATTTAGGGTTTGAGATTTTTCATTTAGGGTTTAGGGTTTACCGTTTTATGTTTGGGGTTTTGGGTTTAGGGTTTAGGGCTTTAGATTTAAGGTTTAAGGTATAGGGTTTGGGGTTTATGGTTTGCTGTTTAGGGTTTAGGGATTATGATTTAGGGTTTCGGGTTTAAGGTTTAGGATTTAAAGTTTAGGGTTTCAGATTCAACGTTTATGGTTTGAGGTTTGGGATTTAGGGTTTTGGATTAAGAGTTTAGGGTTTAGGGTTTTGGGTTTAAGTTTTAAGGTTTAGGGTTTAGGGTTTAGCGTATCGAGATTAGGGTTTAGGGTTTTAGAATTTGGGTTCAAGACTTAGGGTTTGGCGTTTAGGGATTAGGGTTTTGTATTTAAAGTTTAGGATTTAGGGTTAACTATTTAGGTTTTTGGGTTTGGCGTTTAGGGTTTAGGGTTTGGGGTTTTTGGTTTAGAGTTTATGATTTAGGGTTTCGAATTCAACATTTAGGGTTTAGGGCTTGGGGTTTTGGATTTAGAGTTTTGGGTTTAGGGTTTAGGGTTTATGGACATAGATTTTGGGTTTACGGATTGGCATTTAGGGTTTAGGATTTGTTCTTTAGGGTTTAGGGTTTGGGTTTGGAGTTTCGGGTTTAGGGTTTTGGATTTAGTGTTTAGAGTTTGGCATTTAGTGTTTATTGTATAGGGTTTGGGTTTTAGGGTTTAGGGATTAGGATTTCTAATTTAGGGTTTCAGGTTTAGGGTTTAAGGTTTAGGGTTTAGGGTTCATGGTTTAGGGTTTAGGGTTTAATATTTAGTGTTTACAGTTTAGGGGTTAGGGTTTGGGTTTCTAGATTTGGAGTTAAGTGTTTAGGGTTTATGGTATGGGATTCAGCATTTGGGGTTTAGGGTTTAGGGTTTGGGGTTTTGGATTTAGAGTTTAGGGTTTAGTGTATTGGGTTTAGGGTTAGCATTTGGGTTTAATGTTTAGGTGTAGGGTTTTAGATTTTGGGTTTAGGGTTTAGGGTTTGGGATTTAGAGTTTTGGGTTTAGCATTTAGGGTTTGGAATTCTGCATTTAGGGTTTAGGGTTTAGAGTTTGGAGTTTATGGTTTAGGGTTTAAGGTATTGGGTTTAGGGTTTAGGGTTTTAGGGTTCGGGGTTTAGGGATTTAGGGTTTAGTATTTCTGATATAGGGTTTAGGGTTTAGGACTTAGGATTTCTAAATTAGTGTTTAGGGTAAAGGGCATAGGGTTTAGGGTTTGGGTTTTTCGAATTAGATTTTATGGTTTACAGTTTAGGATTCAGCGTTTAGGATTTAGGGTTTAGGTTTTTGGGTTTATGGTTTCGTGTTTAGGGTTTAGGGTTTAGGTTTTAGGGTTTTCGGTTTAGCGTTTGGGATTATGCGTTTATGCTTTAGGGCTTAGGGTTTAGGGTTTAAGGTTTAGGGTTTAGGGTTTAGGGTTTACAGCTTAGGGTTTTGGGATTTAAGGTTTGGGATTTGAGGTTTAGGGTATTGGGTTTAGGGTTTTGGATTAGGATTTTGGGTTTAGGTTTTAGGATTTCGAATTTAGGGTTTAGATTTTAGGATTTAGGATTTATGATTTAGGGTTTAGGGCATAGGGTATAGGGTATAGGGTATAGGGTTTAGGGTTTAGGGTATAGGGCATAGGGTATAGGGTATAGGGTTTAGGATTTAGGGTTTGGGGTTTAGGGTTTAGGGTTTAAGGTTTAGGGTTTAGGGTTTTGGATTTAGATTTTAGGGTCTACGGTTTACAGTTTGGGATTCAGCTTTTAGGGTTTAGGGTTTAGCGTTTAGGGTTTAGCATTTTGGGTTTAGGATTTAGGGTTCAGAGCATAGGGTTTGGCGTTTTGGATTTAGAGTGTATGGTTTGGGATTCATCATTTAGGGTTTAGGGTATAGGGTTTTGAGTTTATGGTTTGGTGTTTAGGTTTTAGGGTTTAGGGATTACAATATAGGGTTTTGCATTTAGGATGTAAAGTTTAGGTTTTAGGGTTTAGCGTTTACTATTTTGGGTTTTGGGTTTGGGGTTTTAGATTTAGGATTTAGGGTTTTGGGTTTATGCTTTAGGATTGAAAGTTTAGGGTTTAAGGTTTAGTGTTTAGGGTTTGGGATTCATTGTTTAGGGTTTGAGGAATATGGTTTTAGATTAGCATATTTGGTTTAGGATTTAACATGTAGGGTTTGGGATTTAGGGTTTAAGGTTTAGTGTTTAGGGTTTAGGGTTTAGGGTTTAGGGTTTAAGGTTTACTGTTTAGGTTTTCGAGTTTGGGGTTTAGGGTTTAGGGTTTAAGGTTTAAGGTTTTAGGTTTAGGGTTTTGGGTTTAGAGTTTAGGGTTTAGGGTTTAAGGTTTAGTGTTTCGGATTAAGGGTTTGGCATTTAGGGTTTAGGGTTTATTGTTTAGGGTTTAGGGTTTAGGATATAGGGTTTAGGATTTAGGATTTAGGGTTTAGGTTTTTGGGTTTAGGGTTTTGAGTTTAGGGTTCAAAGTTTGGAATTTTCCATTTAGAGTTTAGGGTTTAGGGCTTAGGGTTTTGGATTTAGAGTTTAGGGTTTTGGGTATTGGGTTTAGAGTTTAGGGTTTGGGGTTAAGGGTTTTTGGTTTAGGGTTTAGGGTTTAGGGTTTAAGGCTTAGAGATGTAGATATTGGGTTTAGGGTTTGGCGTTTAGGGTTTAGGGTTTGGGGTTAGGATTTAGGATTTAGGGGTTAGGGTTTAGGTTTTTGGGTTTAAGGTTAAAAGGTTTGGGGTTTAGGGTTTAGGTTTGGGTTTTAGGGTTTAAGGTTTATGGTTTGGGGTTTAGGGCTTGTGGTTTAGGGTTTAAGGTTTAGTGTTTAGGGTACATTTTGGGTTTAGGGTTAAGGTTTGGCGTTTAGGGTTTAGGATTTAATGTTTTGGGTTTGGGGTTTAGGGTTTAGCATTTAGGGTTTACGGTTTACGGTTTAGGGTTTAGGGTTTGGATTTAGAGTTTAGGGTTTAGGGTTTAGGGTTTGGATTTAGAGTATAGGGTTTAGGGTTTGGTTCAACGTTTAGGGTTTAGGGTTTAGGGTTTCACGATTGGGGTTTTGGAATTAGAGTTTAGGTTTTAGGGTTTAGAGTATTGGGTTTACGAATTAGGGTGTAGGCTTTGGCATTTAGGGTTTAGGGATTAGAGCTTAGGGTTTAGGGATTAGAGTTTAGGGTTTAGGGTCTATTGTTTAGGCTTTAGGGTTTAGGGTTCAACATTTAGGATTTAGAGTTTATGGTTTATGGTTTATGGTTTAAAGTTTAGGGTTCAGGGTTTTGGGTTTTGGGTTTTGGTTTTTGGGTTTAGAGTTTAGGGTTTAGGGTTTAAGGGTTGGGGTTTAGTGTTTAGGGTTTGGGCTTTTGGATTTCGTGTTAAGGGTTTCATTTTATGGTTTGGGATTCAGCGTTTGGGTTTAGGGTTAGGGTTTTGGATTTAGAGTTTAGGGTTTAGGGTTTAGCGTATTGGGTTTAGGGTTTAGAGTTAGGGTTTGGGTTTTAGGGTGTAGGGTTTGGCGTTTAGGGATTAGGGTTTAGGATTTAGGATTTAAGGTTTTGGGTTTAGTGTTTTGGATTTAGAGTTTGGGGTTTAGGGTTTAGCGTATCGGGTTTAGGGTCTGAGGTTTGGCGTTTTTGGTGTATAATTTAAAGTTTTAGGTTGAGGATTTAGGGATTAGGGTTTGGGATTTAAGGTTTAGGGTTTTGGGTTTAGGGCTTGAGGTTTTGGATTTAGAGATTAGGGTTTAGGGTTTAGGGCTTTGGATTTATGGTATAGGGTATAGGGTTTGGGGTTTAGGGTTTCGGGTTTCGGGTTTAAGGTTGTAGATTTTGGGTTTATAGTTTGTCGTTTAGGGTTTAGGGTTTATTGTTTAGGGTTTAGGGTTTTCAATTTTGGGTTTATGTTTTAGCGTTTAGGATTTTTGATTTAGGGTTAGGGTTTATGGTTTATGGTTTTGGGTTTTGCGTATATGAGTTATGGTTTTGGATTTTGTGTTTAGGGTTTAAGGTTTTGGGTTTTGGGGTTTCGGATTTAGGGTTTAGGGTTTGGCATTTAGGGTTTAGAGTTTATGGTTTACGGTTTAGGGTTTAAAGTTTAGGGTTTAGGTTTTAAGGTTCAAGGTTTAGGGTTTAGGGTTTGGGGTTTAGGGTTTAGATTTTAGGGTTTACAGTTTAGGGTTTACGGGTTAAGGTTAAGGGTTTAGGTGTTAGGGGTTAGGGGTTAGGTGTTAGGCTTTAGGGTTAAGGGTTTAGGATTTAGGATTTAGGATTTAGCATATTGGGTTTAGGAAGTAGGGTTTACTGTTTGGGGTTTATGGTTTAGGATTTAAAGTTTAGGGTTTAAGTTTATAGTTTAGGGTTTAGGGCTTAGTGCTTAGGGTTTAGGGTTTAGGGTTTTGGATTTAGCATTTAGGGTTTAAGGTTTAAGGTTTGGACTCAACATTTAGGGTTTCGGGTTTAGGGTTTCGGGTTTTGGATTTAGAGTTTAGGATTTAAGGTTTAGGGTTTAGCGTATTGGCTTTAGGGTGCAGGGTGTACGATTTTGGGATTAGGGTTGAGGTTTTAGGTTTTAGGGTTTAAGGTTTGGTGTTTAGGGTTTAGGGTTTCGGTTTTAAAGTTTTAGGTTTAGGTTTACGGTTTGGGGTTTGGGGTTTGGGGTTTTGTATTTAGAATTTAGGGTTTACTGTTTAGGGTTTGGATTCAGCATTTAGGGTCTTGGGTTATGGGTTTAGAGTATAGGGTTACGGATTAGGGTTTAGGGTTTGGGTTTTAGGGTTTAAGGTTTAGGGTCTATGGTTTAGGGGTTAGGGTTTTAGATTTTACGCTTAGGGTTTGGCATTTGGGGTTTAGAGTTTAGGGTTTAGGGTTTAAGGTTTGGCGTTTATGATTTAGAGTTTCGCGTTTGAGGTTTTGGATTTAGGGTTTAAGGTTTAGCGTATTGGGTTTAGGGTGTAGGGTTTACAGTTTGGTCTTTAGGGTTTTAGATTTTCGGTTTATGGTTTAGGGTTTGGCTTTTTGGGTTTAGGGTTTAGGATTTAAAGTTTAAGGTTTGGGTTTACAATTTAGGGTTTGGGGCTTGGGGTTTCGGATTTAGATTTTAGGGTTTAGTGTTTAGAGTATTGGCTTTACGGATTAGGGTTTGCGGTTTGGGGTTTACAGTTTACGGTTTAAGGTTTAGGGTTTAGGGTGAAGGGTTAAGGGTTTGGCATTTAGGATTTTGAATTTCGGGTTTAGGGTTTATGGTTTAATGTTTAGTGTTTAGGGTTTTGTATTTTGGGTTTAGGATTTACAATTTAAGGTTTAGGGTTTTGGGTTTTGGGTTTAGCGTTTAGGATTTAAAGTTTAGGGGTTAGGGTTTACGTATTAGGGTTTCAGGTTTAGGTTTTAGGGTTTATGGTTTAGGGTATATGGTTTAGGTGTTAGGATTTAGGGTTTAGGGTTTAGGGTTTAGGTATTAAGGGTTAGGGTTTAAGGTTTAGGGTTTTGAATTTAGAGGTAAGGGTTTACGAGTTAGGATTCAGCATTTGGATTTAGGGTTTAGGGTTCAAGATTTAGGGTTTTGGATTACGAGTTTAGGGTTTAGGGCTTGGCGTATTAGGTTTCGGGTTTTAGAATTTGGGTTTAGGGTTTAGGGTTTAAGGTTATGGATTTAGGATTTGGCGTTTAGGGTTTAGGGTTTAAGATTCAAAGTTTCGGACTTAGGGTTTATGGTTTTGGGTTTTGGGTTTAGCATTGAAGGTTTAGGGTTCAGTGTTTGAGGTGTTGGATTTAGAGTTTAGGGTTAGCGTATCGGGTTTAGAGTCCAGAGTTTAGGGTTTAGCGTATAAGGTTTTAGATTTTGTGTTTAGGGTTTATGATTTAAAGTTTAGGGTTTAAGGTAATGGGTTTGGGGTTTGGGGTTTTGGGTTTTGGGTTTAGGGTTTCGGGTTTTGGATTTAATTTTTAAGGTTTAGGGTTTCAGATTCAGTGTTTAGGGTTTAAGGTTTAGCATTGTATATTTTGGGTTTAGGGTTTGGCGTTGAGGGTTTAGGGTTTAGGATTTATGATGTAAGATTTAGGGTTTAGGGTTTTCCATTTTGGGTTTAGGGTTCAGGGTTTGGGGTTCTGAATTTAGCGTTTAGGGTTTAGGGTTTTGGATATAGGGTTTACTGTTTAAGGTTTAGGGTTTAGGGTTTAGCATATTGGGTTTAGGGTGTAGGGTTTACAGTTTGGGGATTAGGGTTGAGGTTTTAGGGTTTAGGGTTTTAGATTTTTGGTTTAGGGTTTAGGGTTTGGCATTTAGGGTTTAGGGTTTAGGATTTGAAGTTTAGGGTTTAGGTTTACGATTTGGGGTTTAGGGTTTGGGGTTTGGGGTTTTAGATTTATTGTTTAGGGTGTAGGGTTTAGTGTTTGGATTTAGCATTTAGGCCTTAAGGTTTATGGTTTAAGGTTTCAGGTTTTGGGTTTAAAGTTTAGGGTTTAAAGTTTAGGGTTTAGGGTTTAGAGTATTGGGTTTACAGATTAGGGTTTAGGGTTGAGGGTCAGGGGTTTACGAGATAGGGTTTTAGATTTTGCGCTTAGGGTTTGGCATTTAGGGTTTAGAGTTTAGGGTTTAGGGTGTGTTGTTTAGCATTTAGGGTTTAGGGTTTAGGATTTAGAGTTTCGCATTTGGGGTTTTGGATTTAGGGTTTAAGGTTTGGGGTTTAGCGTATTGGGTTTAGGGTGAAGGGTTTACAATTTGGGGTTTAGGGTTTAGTGTTTTAGATTTTCTGTTTATGGCTTAGGGTTTGGCATTTAGGGTTTAGGGTTTAGGATTTAAAGTTTAGGGTTTGGGTTTACGATTTAGGTTTTAGGGTTTAGGGTTTAGGGTTTAGGGTTGGCGTTTTGGATTTAGAGTTAAGGGTTTAAGGTTTACGGTTTGGGATTCAGCATTTGGGTTTAGGGTTTAGGGTTCAGGATTTGTGGTTTTGGATTTCGAGTTTAGGGTTTAGGGTTTTAGAATTTGGGTTTAGGGTTTAGGGTTATGGGTTTAAGGTTTAGCGTTTTGGGTTTAGGGTTTAGGATTTAAAGTTCAGGACTTGGGGTTTATGGTTTTGGGTTTTAGGTTTCGGGTTTAGGATTTAAGGTTTAAGCTTCAGGGTTTGGGTTGTTGGATTTAGGATTTAGGGTTTAGGGTTTAAGGTTAGTGTATCAAGTTTAGGGTCTAGAGTTTAGGGTTTAGGGTTTAGGGTTTTAGATTTTGGGGTTAGGGTTTAGGGTTTGGCATTTATGGTTTATGATTTAAAGTTTAGGGTTTCGGGTAATGGGTTTGGGGTTTGGGGTTTAGGGTTTAGGGTTTTGTATATATTGTTTAGGATTTAGGGTTTCATATTCACTATTTAGGGTTTAGGGTATTGGGTTTTGGGATTAGGGTTTAGGGTTTAGGTTTTTGGGTTGTAGATTTTGTGTTTAGGGTTTGGTGTTTAGTGTTTAGGATGTAGGATTTAGGGTTTAGGTATTTCGATTTAGGATATAAGTTTCAGGGTTTGCGGTTTTGGATTTAGAATTTAAGGTTTAGGGTTTAGAGTATTGGGTCTAGGGTATAGGGTTTACGGTTTGGGGATTAGGGTTGAGGTTTTAGGGTTTAGGGTTTTAGATTTATGGTTTACGGTTTACAATTTAGGGTTTGGCATTTGGGGTTTAGGGTTTGTGATTTTAGATTTACTGTTTAAGGTTTAGGGTTTAGGGTTTGGATTCAGCATTTAGGCTTTAGGGTTTAGGGTTTTGGATTTAGAGTTTAGAGTATTAGGTTTACGAATTGGGGTTTAGGATTGAGTGTCAAGGGTTTACGAGATAGGGTTTTAGATTTTGTGCTTAGGGTTTGGCATTTAGGGTTCAGAGTTTAGGGTTTAGGGTTTGTTTGTTAGCATTTAGGGTTTAGGGTTTAGGGTTTGGCGTTTAGGATTTAGAGATTCGCATTTGGGGTTTTGGATTTAGGGTTTAGGATTTAAGGTTTAGCATATTGAGTTTAGGGTTTAGGGTTTTAGATTTTCAGTTTATCGCTTAGGATTTGGCATTTAGGGTTTATGGTTTAGGATTTAATGTTTAGGGTTTGGGTTTACGATTTAGGGTATAGGGTTTGGGGTTTTGGACTTAGAGTTTAGGGTTTAGGACTTAGGGTTTTGGGTTTTGGGTTTTGAATTCATATTATAGGGTTTAGTGTTTAGAGTATTGGGTTTAGGGATTATGGTTTACAGTTTGGGGTTTAGGGTTTGGGGTCTAGGGTTTAGGGTGTAGGGTTTAGCGTTTGGCATTTAGGATTTAGAGTTTAGGGTTTAGGGTTTAGTGTTTAGGGTTTTAGATTTAGGGTTTAGGGTTTAGTGTTTAGGGTTTGGGGTTTAAGGTTTAAGGTTTAGGTATTTGGGTTTAGGTTTATGGGTTAGGGTTTGTGTTTAGGGTTTAGGCTTTTAGATTTGGAGTTAAAGGTTTACGATTTACGGTTTGGGATTCAACGTTTGGGGTTTAGGGTAAGGGTTTTTGGATTTAGAGAATTTAGGGTTTAGGGTTTAGGGTTAGTGTTAGGGTTTAGGGTTTTAGATTTTGGGTTTAGGGTTTAGGGTTTAGCATTTAGGGATTGGGGTTTAGGATTTAAGGTTTTGTGTTTAGGGTTTTGAGTTTAGCATTTAGGGTTTAAGGTTTGGGGTTTTGGATTTAGAGTTTAGGGTTTAGCAGATCGGGTTTAGGGTGTAGGGTTTGGCGTTTAGCATTTAGGGTGTAGGGTTTGGCGTTTCGGGTTTAGGATTTAGGATTTAACGTTTCGGGTTTAGGCTTTAGGGATTAGGGTTTTGGGTTTGGTATTTAAGGTTTAGGGTTTAGGGTTTGGGGTTTTTCCTTTAGAGATAAGGGTTTAGGGTTTCAGATTCAGCGTTTAAGGTTTTAGGTTTTGGATTTATAGTCTAGGGTTTAAGGTTTTTGGTATGGGGTTTGGGGTTTAGGGTTTTCGATTTTGGGTTTTTGGGTAGGCATTTAGGGTTTAGGGTTTGTTGTTTAGGGTTTTGGGTTTTGGGTTTAGGGTTTAAGGTTTAGGGTTTAGGTTTTAGGGTTAGGGTTTATGGTTTTGGGTTTTGGTTATACGACTTAGAGTTTTGGATTTTGGGTTTAGGGTTTAGGGTTTAGGGTATTAGGATTTTGGATTTAGAGTTTAGGGTTTAGGGTTTAGCGTATTGGGTTTAGGGTGTAGGGTGTATGGTTTGGGGTTTAGGGTTTAGGTTTTAGGGTTGAGGATTGAGGGTTTAGGGTTTAGTATTTAATGTTATGGTGTTTATGGTTTACGGTTTGGGGTTTTAGGTTTAGGGTTTTGGGTTTTGGGTTTAGGGTTTATGGCTTAGGGTTTAGGGTTTGGGGTTTTGGGTTTAGGGCTGAAGGTTTAGCGATGTAGATTTTGTGTTTAGGGTGTGGCATTTAGGGTTTATAGTTTATGGTTTGTTGTTTAGGGTTTATGGTTTGAGGGTTTAGAATTTAGGATTTAATGATTATGGTTTAGGTTTACGGTTTAGGATTTAGGGTTTAAGTTTACAATTTAGGGTTTAGGGTTTAGGGTTTTGGATTTAGAGTTTAGGGTTCAGGGTTTAGGGTTTGTATTCAACGTCTAGTGTTTAGGGTTTGAGGTTTTGGATTTAGAGTTTAAGGATTAGGGTTTAGAGTGTTGGGTTTACGGATTAGGATTTAGGGTTTTGGGTTAAGGGTTTAGCATTTAGGGTCTAGGGTTTAGGGTTTAGGATTTTAGCTTTTGGGATTAGGGTTTAGGGTTTACGGTTTGGCATTTAGGGTTTTGAGTTTGGGGTTTAATGTTTAGGGTTTAAGGTTCAAGGTTCAAGGTTTATGGTTTAGGGTTTAGGGTTTAGCGTATTGGGTTTTGGAAGAAGGTTTACTATTTGGGGCTTAGGTTTAGGTTTTAGATTTTGGGATTAGGGTTTAGGGTTTGGGATTTAGGGTTTAGTATTTAAAGTTTAGGGTTTAAGTTTACGTGTTTTGGGTTTTGGGTTTAGGGCTTATGGTTTAGGGTATAGGTTATTGGATGTATAGTTTATGGTTTTGGGTTTAGAGTTTGGACTCAACGTTTAGGGTTTGGGGTTTTGGATTTAGGGTTTATGGTTTAGGGTTTAGGGTTTAGCGTGTTGGGTTTAGGGTGTAGGGTTTACGGTTTGGGGATTAGGGTTGAGGTTTTGGGGTTTAGGGTTTTAGATTTTTGGTTTAAGGTTTAGGGTTTGGCATTTAGGGTTTAGGGTTTAGGTTTACGATTTGGGGTTTGTGGTTTTGGATTTAGAGTTTAGGGTTTACGATTTACGGTTTGGATTCAGCATTTCAGGTTTAGGGTTTAGGGTTTAGGGTTTGGGGTTTTGGATTTATAGTTTAGGGTTTAGAGAATTGGGTTTAGGGATTAAGGTATGGGGTATGGGGTTCAGGTTTAGGGTTTAGGGTCTAGGGTTTAGGGGATAGGGTTTCAGAGTTTAGGGTTTAGGGTTTGTAGTTTAGGGTTTATGGTTCAGGATTTGGCGTTTAGGATTTAGAGTTTCGCATTTGGGGTTTTGGATTTAGTGTTTAGGGTTTAGGGTGTAGGGTTTACTATTTGGGGTTTAGGGGTTAGGGTTTTAGATTTTTTGTTTTTGGATTAGCGTTTAGCATTTACAGTTTAGGGTTTAGGATTTAAAGGTTAGGGTTTGGGTTTACAATTTAGGGTTTGGGGTTTGGGGTTTGGGGTTTTGGATTTATAGTTTAGGGTTTAGGACATAGGGTTTAGGGTTTAGGGTTTTGGGTTTTGGATTCTGATTTTAGGGTTTAGTGTCTACAATATTGGGTTGATGGATTAGTGTTTACGGTATAGGGTTTAGGGTCTAGGGTTTACCGTTTTGGGTTTAGCGTTCAAGATTTAGAGTTTAGGGTTTTGGGTTTAATGTTTAGGGTTTAGGGTTTTGGATTTTGGGTTTAGGGTTTACAATTTAGGGTTTAGGGTTTAGCATTTAGGATTTAAAGTCTAGGGTTTAGGGTTTACGATTTAGGGTTTCGTGTTTAGGTTTTAGGGTTTACGATTTAGGGTATAGGGTTTAGGGCTTGGGATTTGGATTTAGAGTTAAGGGCTTAGGGTTTATGATTTGGGATTCAACATTTGGGTTTAGGGTTTAGGGTTCAGGATTTAGGGTTTTGGATTTCAAGTTTAGGGTTTAGGGCTAAGCGTATTGGGTTTAGGGTTAAGGGTTTAGCGTTTAGCATTTAGGATTTAACGTTTAGGACTTGGGGTTTATAGTTTTGGGTTTTGGGTTTCAAGTTTAGGATTTAAGGTTTAGGGTTCAGGGTTTAGGGTTAGCGTATCGAGTTTAGGGTCTATAGTTTTGGGTTTAGGTTTTATGGTTTGGCATTTAGGGTTGATGATTTAAAATTTAGGGTTTATGGTTATGGGTTTAGGGTTTCGGGTTTTAGATATAGAGTTTAGGTTTAGGGTTTAGGGTTTGGGGTTTAGGCTTTAGTGTTTGGGGTTTAGGGTTGTAGATTTTGGGTTTAGGGTTTGGCATGTAAGGTTGAGGGTTTAGGGTTTAGGGTTTAGGATTTAATATGTAGGCTTGCGGTTTTAGATTTAGAGTTTCGGGTTTAGGGTATAGTTTATTGGGTTTAGGGTGTAGGGTTTAAGGTTTGGGGTTTAGGGTTTGGCGTTTAGGTTTTAGGGTTTAGGATTTAAAGTTTAGGGTTTACTGTTTACAGTTTAGGGTTTTGGGTTTAGGGTTTACGATTTAGGGTTTACGGTATTGGATTTAGTGTTTAGGGTTTTAGATTTTGGGTTTAAGGTTTGGCGTTTAGGGTTTAGGTTTTATTGTTTAGGGTTTAGGATTTAGGAATTTGGGTTTAGCATTTAGGGTGTATGTTTTAGGGTTTACGGCTCAGGGTTCGGGGTTTTGGATTTAGAGTTTGGAGTTTAGGGTTTAGGGTTTGGATTCGGCATTTAGGGTTTTGTGTTTTGGTTTTACAGTTTAGGGTTTAGGATTTAGAGTATTGGGCTTACGCTTTAGGGTTTAGGGTTTAGGGTTTAGGGTTTTGAGTTCTGAGTATTGGTTTTCGGTTTAGGATTTAGGGTTTTGGGTTTGGGGTTTAGGGTTTAGGGTTTAAGGGTTAGGGGTTAGGGGTTAGGGTTGAGGGTTTTGGGTGTAGGGTTTTGGGTTTTGGGTTTGGGGTTTTGGATTTCGAGTTATGGGTTTACGATTTGGGATTTCGCGCTTAGGGTTTAGGATTTTTGGTTTTTGATATCGATTTTAAGGTTTAGGTTTAGCGTTTAGGGTTTAGCGTATTGGGTTTAAGGATTAGGGTTTAGGGTTTTAGATTTTGCTTTTAGGGTATAGCATGTTGGCTTTAGGGTTTAGCGTTTCAAATTTTGGGTTTAGGGTTTAGAATTTAAAGTTTAGGGTTTACGATTTTAGGGTTTTGGGTTTGGGGTTTGGGTTTAGGGTTTATGGTTTAGGGTTTATGGTTTGAGGTTTAGGGGTTAGTGTGTAGGGTATTGGGTTTATGGTTCAGGGTTTATGGTTTGGGGTTTTGAGTTTAGGTTTGTTAATTTTGCGTTTAGCGTTTTGCATTTAGGGTTTAGGGTTAAGGGTGTAGGGCTTAGGGTTTAGGGTTTAGGGTCTAGAGTTTTTGGGTTTAGGGATTAGGGTTTAGGATTTATGTTTTATGGTTTAGGGTTTGGGGTTTTGGATTCAGAGTTTAGGGTTTAAAGTTTAGGGTATAGGATTTAGGGTTTAGGTTTTAAGGTTTAGGGTTTAGGGTTTAGGGTTTAGGATTTAAAGTTTATGTTTTATGGTTACGATTTAGGGTTTTAGGTTTACGGTTTTGGGTTTAGGGTTTCGGGTTTCGGTTTTCGGGTATTGGATTTAGTGTTTTGGGTTTAGTGTTTAGCGCATGTATTCAACATTTAGGGTTTGGGGTTTGGGGTTTCAGATTTAGAGTTTAGGGTTTATGGTTTAGAGTATTGGGTTTAGGGTTTAGGGTTTAAGGTTTGGGGTTAAGGGTTTACAATTTAAAGTTTATTGTTGAGGGTTTAGGGTTTTAGATTTTGGGTATAGGGTTTAGGGTTTAGGTTTATTGTTTAGGGTATAGGATTTGGCATTTAGGTTTTAAACTTTAGGGTTTAGGGTTTAGGGCTTAAGTTTAGGGTTTAGGGTTTAGGGTTTAGGATTCAAGATTTATGGTTTGGGGTTTAGGGTTATAGATTTTGGGTATAGGGTTTAGGGTTTTCCTTTTATGATTTAGTATTTAGGGTTTAGAGTTTAGGTTTTTGGGTTTAAAATTCAGGTTTTGGGGTTTTAGATTTAGAGTTTAGGGTTTGGATTCAACATTTAGGGTTTAGGCTTTGGGGTTTGGGGTTTTGGATTTAGAATTTAGGGTTTAGGGTTTATAGTATTGGGTTTACGGTTTAGGGTTTGGGTTTGGGGTTTAGGGTTTAGGTTCTTGGGTTTAAGGTTTACGGCTTTAGATTTTGGGTTTAAGGTTTGATGTCTAGGGTTTAGGGTTTAGTTTTTTTGTTTAGGGTTTAGGGTTTAGGGTTCAAGGATTAGGGTTTTGGGTTTCGGGTTTAGGGTTTTGGGTTTCGGTTTTTGGGTTTAGGGTTTAGGTTTTGGGTTTAGGGATTTGGGCTTAGGATTTAGGGTTTAGGGGTTTGGGTCTAGGTTGGTTTAAGGTTTAGGGTTTGGCATTTAGGGTTTAGGGTTTAGGTTTAGGGTTTAGGATTTAAGGTTTAGGGATTTGGGCTTAAGATTTAGGGTTTAGGGGATTGTGTTTAGGGTTTTAGATTTCTGGTTTAGGGTTTAGGGTTTGGTGTTTAGGGTTTACGATTTTGGGTTTTGGATTTGTGGTTTAGGGTTTACGATTTGGGTTTTTTGGTTTAGAGTTTAGGGTTTAGGGTTTCAGATTCATCGTTTAGGGTTTGGGGTTTGGGGTTTTGGATTTAGAATTTACGGTTTTGTGTTTAGGGTTTACGGTTGTAGATATTGGGTTTAGGGTTTGGCGTTTATGGTTTAGGTTTTGTTGTTTAGGGTTTAAGGTTGACGGTTTAGGGTTTAGGTTTTGTTATTTAGGGTTTAGGGTTTGATATTTTGGATTTGGAGTTTATTGTTTAGGATTTAGGGTGTGGATTCAGCATTTAGGGTTTAGGGTTTTGAAATTTTTGATTTAGGGTTTAGGGTTTAGGGTTTAGGGTTTAGGCTTTGGGTTTAGGGTTTTAGATTTTGGGTATAGAGTTTAAGGTTTACGATTTAGGGTTCAAGGTTTAGGTTTTAGGATTGTAGATTTTGGGTTTAGGGTTTGGCATTTAGGATTTAGTGTTTAGGGTTTTGGGTTTAGTTTTTAGGGTTTTCGGTTTAGGATTTACGGTGTAGGGTTTATGGTTTAGGGTTTAGGGTTTTGCGTTTGGGGTTTTGGATTTTTGATTTGGAGTTAGAGTTTAGGGTTTAGGGTTTTTGATTTAGAGTTTAAGGTTTAGGGTATAGGGTTTAGTGTCTTGGGTTTAGGGTGTAGGGTTTGGGGTTTAGGGTTTAGGTATTAGGATTTTATGTTTAGGTTTTAGGGTTTAGGGTTTGGCATTTAGGGTTTAGGGTTTAGGATGTAAATATGAGGGTTTATGGTTTATGGTTTAGGGTTTTGGGTTTAGGGATTAGGGTTTGGGGTTTTGGATTTAGAGCTTAGGGTTTGGATTCTGCATTTAGGGTTTACGATTTAGGGTTTAGGGTTTGGTGTTTGGAGTTTAGGGTTTAGGCCTTTAGATTTTGGGTTTAGGGTTTGATGTTTAGGGTTTTGCGTTTTGGATTGTTGTTTAGGGTTTAGGGTTTTGCATTTTGGATTTAGATTTTAGGGTTTAAGGTTCAAGGTTTAAGATTTTTGGTTTAGGGTTTAGGGTTTAGGGTTTAGGTTTTCGGGTTTAGGGTTTAGGGTTTAGGATTTAGGGTTTAGGGTTTTAGATTTTTGGTTTAGGGTTTGATGTTTAGGGTTTAGTGTTTTTGTTTGTTGTTTAGGGTTTAGGGTTTGGCTTTTAGGATTCAGAGTTTAGGGTTTAGGGTTTAAAGTTTAAGGTTTAGGGTTTCGGGTTTAGGTTTTAGGGTTTAGGGTTTAGGGTTTAGGGGTTACGGTTTAGGGTTTAGGGATTAGGGTTTATCGTTTAGGGTTTTGGATTTAGAGTTTAGGGTTTAGTGTTTTAGGTTTAGAGTTTGGGGATCTAGATTTAGAATTTAAGGGTTTACGGTTTACGGTTTGGGATTCAGCGTTTAGGCTTTAGGGTTTAGCGTTTGGGGTTTTGGATTTAGAGTTTAGGGTTTAGGGTTTAGCTTGTTGGGTTTTGGGTTTTGGGTTTAGGCCTTGGGTTTAGCGTTTTCGATTTTGGGTATAGGGTTTTCATGAGAAGAAAATACAAGTCTCAAACATACAAGTCTAAAACAATCTCATGAGAAACAAAATACAAGTCTAAAACAATCTCATGAGTTACATACATAAAAATATATTAATTATCTCTACTCGGGTAGATTAGAGCCACTAGTAGGTGGATCATTAGATGAAGTGCTCATCCCATTTTTTGCCAAGAGTTGTTACACAATTGTTTCAAGGTTTTGTATCTTCCTTTGCATCTCTTCCTTCTCTCGCTTGTCCTGTGCAGCCTTTTCTGCCTCTTCATGCATCACTTCCATTTGTTCAAAGCTATCTTCATTATTATTAGGGACATAGCTTGAACCTTCGGATGGTATAGATTGAGCAATTTGACCACTAATTATGGAACCCTCTCCAAACCCATAAATTCTTCCTTTTCTTGGACCACCAACAACTTTGTTCCAAAGTGACGCCTCTTTCTCAATTGTTATAGATCCACTAGCTTGAACATTGACATCTTCCTCATTTGATATGTCACCAACCGACTCTTTGATCTCACTCTCAAATTTCTCCTAAAAATCATGTTTATAACATTAAAAGAACTTCAACCACAATATTCAGCACAAAAATGGTAGCACAGAATATTCAGCACTAGTGCGCATAAACCATTTAATTGACAGTAAAATTACATCCCAATAAATCACAAATGCAATACAAAACAAAAAAATGACATCACAAAATAATTGAAGTAGGATGTCTAAAATTCACATTTATAGTGTCAAGCAAGCTTCTTTTTAACTTTTCTAATAATGCTAAGATATGAAGATACATTCAAAGAATTAGAAATAGCAACACCCATTTAACTTTTTTGCTTATCTCTCATGAGACTTCTACAACATTTAAAACTCTAGCAGATCAATCAGTCTTCATAGTTAAAAGTTTACTACAAATTCAAGATAACGTTTCTAATCAAAATCTGAACACCGAATCAAAACCTATCAGTTTTAACATTTAAAAGACATCGATTCAAATTCTCATGATATATAGTCAACAACTAAACAGATCAACCCTATCCAAATCAACCAAACCTAGAAAATCAACAAAATTCAACTTACAAATCAAGACAATCCAGATCACAATTCACATCACATCATATTCATCTTACAAATCAAAGTTCTTACCCATACTACTTTGGATTTCTTATCAACAAAGTTTCCACTCCCTTTGCTCTTATGGGTGATCAAAAATAATTCTGATGGACGAGCTTCTCTTCTTGACATTGCCTCCTGTAGTCATACAATAACAATATTAAAAATGAAGGTTAAATACAAAATAATTTTTAAATAATAGATATATAAAGGAAGTACATATTTTTATGCTCTGAATATGGAATTGACCCTCTAGCATGACATGATATTCCATCTCCATCCTTGTTACCCAATCTATTGTTTTAGTAGGTTGCAGATTTTTCCAAGTATTTTGGGTCTAACCATATTTTTTTTAAGCGCGTCCCAATTATCATTATTAATCCATGTGGGCTGTATATTTTTTTCTTTGAAGTCCTTCCTAACTTTGAAAGTGATAGACTTGTGTCTTTTTGGTCCAATGGCATCCTCAAAAAGCCTCTTGATCTCAACATAAAATTTGTCCTCCCAAATGAATTTTTTGTACATTATAAATGGAGAATAAATTAAACAAATTAGTAGTGGATTTATTTAAACAACAATGAAACTAGACAAATCAACATGTGTCACTAAGAAGGAACGAACAAAATTTCCCCCTGTTCATTTCAACATTTAACCAACCAGAAGAAGAGAAAAACAAATTTTAACACATTACTGTAAGCAAAAATGAAAAAGAGCGTACCATCAACGGAGGTATCTTCAGCTTCGCACACGACGCAATCACTGCGACGAGCAACGGTGGTCTGAGCTTATCAGTCTCGATCACTTTCTCGGTGGGTCTGAGCTTGAGGACCTTTCTCGGCGTTCAGTCCCGATCTCTCTTTCTCGTCCTCTCTCCGTGTCGAACTTTTAGTTTTCGGGAAAATGTTGGAGCCAAAAATAAAAATATTTTTTAGGGAAAATGTTGGAGCCAAAAATTAAAAAAAAAATTTGGAGCCAAAAATTTTTTTGGTGAATTTTTTTTTTTAATTTTGACACTAGATTTTTCTATGAGTAAATAATTTTTTTGAATTAAATGTATTTGTGACTGCAAATTGACTGATTACTTACTATTTAGTGACTGAAAATTTTTAACTGACATTTTAGTTACTAATTTTAAAAGTATTAAGAATTTAGTGACTAATTTATACGTGGGTCACAAATCAGTCACTATTTATGGTTTTAGTGACTGATTTTATGTCAGTCACAAATTGCGGTCACTAAACGCTATTTTTCTAGTAGTGATTTAGGATTTAGGGTTTAGGATTTAAAGTTTAGGGTTTAGGGTATACGGTTTACGGTTTTGGGTTTGTGGTTTAGGGTTTAGGGGTTAGGGCTTTTGGATTTAAAGTTTAGGGTATAGTGTTTCGGATTCAGCATTTAGGGTATAGGGTTTAGGGTTTTGGATTTAGAGTTTAGGGTTTATGGTTTAGGGCTTAGTGTGTAAGGTATTGGGTTTACGGTTTAGGATTTAGGGTTTAGGGTTTATGGTTTAGCGTTTAGGGTTTAGGGTTTTAGATTTTGGGTTTTTGGGTTTAGGGTTAAGGATTTGGGGTTTTGGATTTAGAGTTTAGGGTTTAGGGTTAGGGATTCCGCGTTTAGGGTATTAGATTTTGGGTTTAGGGCTTAAAGTTTAGGATTTAGGGTTTAGGGTACAAGGTTTAGGATTTTGGGTTTAGGGTTTAAGGTTTAAGTTTTGGGGTTTGTGGTTTAGGGTTTAGGGTTTAGGGTTTTAGATTTTCGGTTTTTGGGTTGAGGGTTTGTCGAATAGGGCTTAGGGTCTAGGGTTCAGGATTTAGGGTTTTGGATTTAGAGTTTAGGGTTTAGGGTTTGGGATTCAGCGTTTAGGGTTTAGGGTTTTGGGGTTTTGGATCTAGAGTTTAGGGTTTAGGGTTTAGGGTTTTAGATTTTAGGTTTAGGGTTTGGCGTTTAGGGTTTAGGGTTGGTTGTTTAGGGTTTAGGGTTTAGGATCTAGAGTTTAGAGTTTGGGGTTTAGGGTTTAAAGTTTAGGGTTTAGGGTTCAGGGATTAGGGTTTAGGGTTTAAGGTTAACGGATTTGGGTTTTGGATTTAGGGTTTAAGGTTTAAGATTTAGGGTTTAGGGTTTTGGCTTTGGGGTTTAGGGTTTAAGGTTTTGGGTTTTGGATTTACAGTTTACGGTTTACGATTTACGGTTTCAGATTCAGCGTTTAGGGTTTAGGGTTTAGAGTTTAGGGTTTGCGGTTTCAGATTTGGAGTATAGGGTTTAGGATTTTGGGTTTAGGCTTTAGGGTCTAGGGTATTGGGTTTAAGGTTCTGGATTTAGGGTTTAGGGTTTTCGATTTAGGGTTTAGGGTTTACGTTTTACGGTTTAGGGTTTAGCATTTAGGCTTTAGGGTTCAGGGTTTAGGTTTTAGGGTTTAGGGTTTAGGGTTTAGGGTTTAGGGTTTAGGGTTTACTTTTTAGGGCTTAGGGTTTAGAGTTTAGGGTTTAGGGTTTGGGGTTTAGGGATAAGAGTTTAGGGTTTTGGGTTTGGGCTTTAGGGTTTAGGGTTTTGGATTTAGAGTTAAGGGTTTGGGGTTTACAATTAGCGATTCAACGTTTGGGGTTTAGAGATTGGGGTTTTGGATTTAGAGTTTAGGGTTTAGGGTTTGTAGGTTAGCATTTAGGGTTTGGCATTTAGGATTTGGGGCTTAGGGTTTAGGGTTTAGCGTATTGGGTTTAGGGTTTGGGGGTGTGATGACCGGAGCCTTCGGCAGGAGTCCCCACCAAATTTTCAATCAAAATTGGGAAAAAAGAAAAATGAGTTTAAAAGTGGGGTAAAATGAATTTTCATAAAATGTTGGGTTCGGGAGTCTGATTGAGATGAAGGGAAGGTGTTAGGCACCCTTCTTCCCCCATCCGAAGACAGTTACCCTAAAAATTAATATTAAGATTATTTGGCCTTAAAAATATATACAACGAAACAAGGGGATCGCGACCCCTTCATTCCGGACCCATTTCCTTGCCATCCCGATGTCTGTTTTGAGCAAAGTTTATGTCCATCTTCAAGGATTTTTCGTCCTCTACGCAACGAAACAAGTTTCGGGCCCGTCCGGGTTAAGACGAAAGCTCAGCGATCAAATCTTTCATGGCTGCCAGGTTTTAATTTTTAAAAGGCCTTTGTCCCTCATCCAACCTTTTTCCTGGACTCATTTCTCTTCTGTTCGATCCCTGATTCGCACAACTCTTATGTCTGTTTTCAAGGCTTTTTCGTCCTCTACGCAGCGGAACAAGTTTCAAAGTCAAATGACTTAAGATGAAACTATACGACTCTTATTTTGTTTTGACACTCAACTAGACTTATCTTCTTCGAGGTTCTTTCCACCTCACAATCCTCGGTATTTTGGGTTGATCCTACTTCCGCCCTGATTCATTAATCTTAAAAGTCCAGACAAGATAGGGTGTCTACAAGGGGTTGAGGGATTTAGATTTTGGGTTTAGGGTTTAGGGTTTGGCGTTTAGCGTTTAAGGTTTAGAATTTAAAGTTTAGGTTTTAAGGTTTATGATTTAAGGATTAGGGTTTAGGGTTCTAGTTTGCGGTTTTGGATTTATAGTTAAGGGTTTAGGGTTTACGGATTGGGATACGGTGTTTGGGTTTAGGGTTTTGGATTTAGGGTTTTGGATTTCGAGTTTAGGGTTTAGGGTTTAATGTTTAAGGTTTTGGGTTTGGGTTTGGGTTTTCGGTTTAGGGTTTAGGATTTAGGGTTTAGGGTTTGGGGTTTATCGTTTTGGATTTAAAGTTTAAGACTTTCGGTTTACAGTTTTGGGTTTTGGGTTTAGGGTTTAGGATTTAAGGTTTAGGGTTCAGGGTTTGGGGTTTTGGATTTCGAGTTTAGAGTTTAGGGTTTAGGGTTTGGCATTTAGGGTTTAGGGTTTAGGATTTAAAGTTTAGGGTATTGGGTTTTCGGTTTAGGATTTAGGCTTTGGGGTTTAGGGTTTCGAATTTAGCGTTTAGGGTTTCGTGTTTAGGGATTAGGGTTTCAGATTTTGGGTTCAGGGTTTGGCATTTAGGGTTGAGGGTTCAGGGTTTAGGGTTTAGGATTTAGGATGTAAGATATAGGGTTTAGGGTTCAAGGTTCAGGGTTTTGGGGTTTTGGATTTAGAGTTTAGGGTTAAGGATTTACATTTTTTGATTTAGAGTTTAGGGTTTAGGGTTTAGTAGATTGGGTTTAGGGTGTAGGGTTTAGGTTTTAGGGTTTTGAGTTTAGGGTTTAGGGTTTTGCGTTTAGGGTTTAGGATTTAGGATTTAAAGTTTAAGGTTTACCATTTACGGTTTTGGGTTTTAGGTTTTGGGTTTTGGGTTTTGGGTTTATTGTTTCCAGTTTTGGATTTAGAGTTTAGGGTTTAGGGTTTAGGGTTTAGCATATCGGGATTAGTGTCTAGTATTTAGGGTTTAGGGTTTAGGGTTTTAGATTTTGGGTTTAGGGTTTAGGGTTTTGCAGTTAGGGTTTAAGGTTTAGGGTTTGGGAATTAATGTTTAGAGTTGAGGGTTTGGGGTTTTTGATTTAGTGTTTAGGGTCTAGGGTTTTGGATTCATCATTTCGGGTTTATGGTTTAGGGTTTGGGGTTTTGCATTTAGAGTTTAAGGTTTGGCATTTAGGGTTTAGGTATTATTGTTTAGGGTTTAAGATTTAGGAATTAGTTTTTAGGTTTTAGGGTTTAGGGTTTTAGGTTTAGGGATCAGGGTTTGGGGTTTTTGATTTAGAGTTTATAGTTTAGGGTTTAGGGTTTAGGGTTTGGATTCAACATTTAGGGTTTAGGGTTTAGGGTTTAGGTATTAGAGTATTAGGCTTACGCTTAAGGGTTTAGGGTTTGGGGTTTGGGGTTTAGGGTTTAGGGTTTAGGTTTTAGGGTTTAGGGTTTAAGCTTTAGAGTTTTGAGTATTGGGTTTCAGTTTAGGGTTTAGGATTTGGGATTTATGGTTTAGGGTTTAGAGTTTAGGTTTTAGGGTTTTGCGTTGAGGGTTTAGGTTTTAGGGTTTATGGTTTAGGGGTTAGGGGTTAGGGGTTAGGGGTGAGGGTTTAGGGGTTAGGGTTTTGGGTTTTGGGTTTTGGGTTTTGGGTTTGGTGGTTTGGATTTAGAGTTAAAGTTTTACGATTTACGGTTTGGGATTTAGTGTTTTGGGTTTTGGGTTTGGGGTTTTGGATTTAGAGTTTAGATTTACGGTTTACGGTTTAGCGTGTTGTGTTCGGAGTTAAAGGTTTAAGGTTTAAGGTTTGGGTTTAGGGTTTTAGATTTTGGGTTTAGTGTTTAAGTTTTAGATTGTTCGGTTTAGGGTTCACTATTTCAGATTTTCGTTTTAGGGTTTAGGGTTTGGCATTTAGGGTTTAGGTTTTATGGTTTACGATTTACGATTTTGGGTTTGGGTTTTAGGGTTTAGGGGTTAGGGTTTAGCGTTAGGGGTTTTAGATTAAGAGTTTAGGGTAGAGGGTTTCGGATTTAGCGTTTAGGGTTTAGGGTTTGGGGTTTTAGATTTAGAGTTTAGGGTTTAAGGTTTATGGTTTCAAGTTTAGGGCTTAGTCTATTGGGTATTGGGTTTATGGGTTAGGGTTTAGGGTTTATGTTTTGGGGTTTTAGGTTTAGGTTTGTAGATTTTGGGTTTAGGGTTTGGCATTTGGGGTTTAGGGTTAAGGGTTAAGGGTTAAGGGTTCTGGGTTTTAGGGTTTGGGTTTAGGGTTTAGGATCTATGGTTTACGGTATAGGATTTTGGGTTTAGGGTTCAGGGTTTGGGGTTTTGGATTTAGAGTTTAAGGTTTAAAGTTTATGGTGTATGGTTTACGGTTTGGGCTTTTGGGATTACGTTTTAAGGTTTTGGATTTAGGGTTTAGGGTTTGGCATTTAGGGTTTAGTGTTTAGCATTTAACGTTTAGGTTTATGGTTTATGGTTTAGGGTTTCGGGTTTCGGGTTTAAGATTTTAAGTTTAGGGTTTAGGGTTTAAGGTGAGTATTCAGCATTTAGGATTTAGGGTTTAGGGTTTGAGGTTTTAAATTTAGAGTTTACGGTTTAGGGTTTTGAGTATTGGGTTTGGGGTTGAGGGTTTAAGGTTTTAGATTTTCGGTTTAGGGTTTGATGTTTAGGGTTTAGGGTTTAGGTTTGTTTCTTAGGGTTTAGGGTTTAGGGTTTGGCATTTAGGATTTAAAGTTTAGGGTTTAGGGTTTAGGATTTAAATTTAGGGTGTAGGGTTTAAGGTTTACGGTTTAGGGTTTAGGGTTTGGGGTTTTAGATTTTGAGTTTAGGGTATAGGGTTTAGGGTTTGGATTCAGCATTTAAGGTTTTGCGTTTTGGGTTTTGTATTTAGAGTTTAGGGTTTAGAGTATTAGGTTTACGGTTTAGGGTTTAGGGTTTGGGGTTTAGGGTTTATGGGCTAGAGTTTAAGGTTTAGGGTTTTAGATTTTGCATTTAAGGTTTGATGTCTAGGGTTTAGGGTAGTCTTTTGTTGTTTAGGGTTTAGGGTTTAGGGTTTAGCGTTATGGATTTAGAGTTCAGGGCTTAGGATTCAGGGTTTAGGATTTAGGGGTCAAGGATTAGGTTTTAGGGTTTAGGGTTTAGGTTTAGGGTTTAGGGTCTAGGGTCTGGGGTTTAGGGTTTAGGATTTAGGGCTTAGGGTTTAGGGTTTATGGGTTTGGGATTAGGGTTTTGGCTTTTAGATTTTTGGCTTAGGGTTTAGGGTTTGGGATTATTGTTTTGGCTTTAGTGTTTAGGGTTTAGGGTTTAAGGCTAAGGATTTGGCGTTTTTGATTTAGAGTTTAGGGTTTAGGGTTTGGGATTCAGCAGTTAGGGTTTAGGGTTTAGGGTTATGGGGTTTTGGATTTAGAGTTTAGGGTTTTGGGTTTTGGGTTTAAGGTTTAGGGTATTGGGTTTGCGGTTTAGGGTTTTAGATTTTGGGTTTAGGGTTTGTTGCTTTGGATTTAGGGTTTGGGGTTTAGGATTTAGAGTTTAAAGTTTGGGGTTTAGGGTTTAAGGTTTGGGATTTTGGATTTAGAGTTTAGGGTATACGCTTTACGGTTTTGGGATTCAACGTGTAGGTTTCAGTGTTTTGGGGTTTAGGGTTTTGGTTTTCGGATTTAGAGTATAGGGTTTAGGGTTTAAGGTTTTGGATTTAGTGTTTAGGGTTTAGGGTTTAGGGTTTAGGATTTAGAGTTTAGGGTTTAGGGTTTAGGGTTTAAGGTTTAGGGTTTGGGTTTGGGGGTTTATGGTTTTGGTTTTGGGCTTCTGGGTTTAGGGTTTGGTGTTTTGGATTTAGAGTTAAGGGTTTAGGGTTTTGAATTGAGGATTCAACGTTTAGGGTTTAGGGTTTAGGGTTTAGGGTTTTGGATTTATTGTATAAGGTTTAGGGTTTAGCGTTTAAGGCTTAGCATATTGGGTTTAGGGTTTGAAATTTGGAGTATTGGGTTTATGGTTTGGGGTTTTGGGTTTAAGGTTTTGGGGTTTAGGGTTTAGTGCTTAGGGTTTATGATTTTGGGATTACGATTTAGGGTTCAGGGTTTGGGGTTTTTGATTTAGAGTTTAAGGTTTATGGTTTAGGGTATTGGGTTTAGGGTTTAAGGTTTGGGATTTAGGGTTTTAGATTTTGAGTTTAGGGTATTAGATTTTCGGTTTAGGGTTTGGCGTTTAGGATTTAGGGTTTACGGTTTGGGGTTTCGGATTTAGGGTTTAGGGTTTAGTGTTTAGGGTTTAGGATTTAGTGTTTAGGGTTTAGGGTTTAGGGTATTGGGTTTTGGGTTTAGGGTTTGGGGTATTATATTTTAAGTTTAGGGTTTAGCATTTAGAGTTTAGGGTTTAGGGTTTAGGGTTCAGGGTTTAGGGTTTGGGGTTTCGACTTTAGGGTTTAGAGTTTAGGATTTAGGGTTTGAGGTCCAGGTTATTCATTTTAGGGTTTGGGGTTTGGGGTTTGAGGTTTAGACTTTAGTGTTTTGGGTTTAGAGTTTAGGGTTTAGGTTTTGGGATTTTGGATTTAGTGTTTACGGTTTACGATTTGGGGTGTAGCACTTAGGGTTGAGGGTTTAGGTATATGATTTAAGGTTTAGGGTTTAGGATTTATGGTTTAGGTTTAGGGTTTAGTGTTTAGGGTTTACGGTTTAGGGTTTACGATTTAGTATTTAGGGTACAGGGTTTAGGGTTTAAGGTTTGGGATTTGGGGTTTTGGATTTAGAGTTTAAAGTTTCGAGTGTAGGGTTTAGGGTTTAGGGTTTGTGGTTTTGTATATAGAGTCTAGGTTTAGGGTTTAGCATATTGGGTGTAGAGTTTAGGGTTTAGGTTTCGAGGTTTCAGACTTAGGGTTTAGGGTTTTAGATTTTAGATTTAGGGATTAGGGTTTGGGGTATGGATTTAGTGTTAAGGGTTTAGTGTTTAGGGTTTAGGGTTTAGGGCATAGGGTTTAGGGTATAGGATATTGGCTTAGGGTTTGGAGTTTAGAGTTTGGGGTTTAGGATTTAGGGTTTAGGGTTTAAGGTTTAAGGTTTAGGGTTTTAGATTTTCGGTTTAGGTTTCGCATTTAGGGTTTAGGGTATAGGGTTTAGGGTTTGGTGTTTCGAGTTTAGGGTTTAGGCTTAGCGTTTTTGGTTTAAGGTTTAGGATTCAGGGTTCAGGGTTTAGGGTTCATGGTTTTAGGTTTAGGGCTTAGGGTTTAGGGTTTAAGGTATAGGGTTTAGAGTATAGGGTTTTGGTTTAGGGTTTAAGGTTTTGGGTTTAGTGTTTCGTGTTTTGGATTTAGAGTTTAGGTTTTAGGGTTTAGGGTATAGGGTATTGGTTTGGGGTTTGGGGTTTAGGGTTTAGGGTTTAAGGTTTCACGTTTAGTGTTTAGGGTTTTAGATTTTGGGTTTGGGGTTTGGCATTTAGCATTTAGGGTTTAGGGTTTAGGGTTTGTTGTTTAGGGTTTTGGGTTTAGGGTTTTTCGTTTAGGGTTTACGGTTTACAGTTTACGGTTTAGGATTCAGCATTTAGGGTTTAGAGTCCAAACCCAAAACCCAAAACCTTAAATCACAAACCCTAAACCTTAAACCCTAAACATTAAACCCTAATCCCTAAACCATAAAGCCTAAACCCTAAATCCCAAAACCTAAAGCTCAAACCGTAAACCCTAAATCCTATATCCTAAATACAAAACCCTAAACACTAAACCCTAAACCTCAAACCCTATACCCTAAACCCTCCACTCTAAATCCTATATCCTAAACCCAAAACCCAAAACCCAAAACCCTAAACTTTAAACCCTAAACCCTAAATGCAAACCATAAATAATAAACCCCAAACCCAAAATTCTAAACCCTAAATCACAAACCCTAAACTCGAAACCATAAACCCAAAACCTTATACCCTAAACCCTAATCCCTAAAACAAAAACCCAAAACTCAAAATCCTAAACACCAAACCCTAACCCTAAATACTAAACCCAAAACACTAAACCCTAATGCCCAAACCATAATGCCTAAACCCAAAACCTTAAACCCTAAACCCAAAATGTAAAACCCTAAACCAAAAACCCGAAACTGTAAATCGTAAAACGTAAACCTCAAACCCTAAACCATAAGACTTAAATCCTTTACGCTAAACCCCTAACCCAAAACCCAAAAGCCTAAACCATAAACCCTAAACCCGAAAATCTAAACCCTAAAGCATAAACCCTAAACACTAAACCTTAAACCTTAAATTCTAAACCCTAAATTGAAAACCCTAAATCCCAAACCCTAAACCCTAAACCCTAAACCTTAAACCATAACCCCATAACCCCAAACCCTAAACACTGAACTCTAATCCCCAAACTCTAAACTTTAAACCCTAAACTGCAAACCCCAAAACCCAAAATCCTAAACCCTAAACTCGAAATTGTAAATTGTAAACCCTAAACACAAAACCCTAAACCCGAATGCCGAAACCCTAAACCCTAAACCTTAAATCCTAAACCCCAAACCCTAAATCTTAAAACCTAAAACCAAAACCAAAATCCCTAAATTTGAAACCTTAAGCACTAAACCCTAAACCCTATACTATAAACCATAAACCCTAAACCCTAAATCCCAAAACTTCAACTCTAAACCCTAAATTCCAAACCTTAAACACTAAATCCTAAACCATTAAGTTGAAACTATACCTAAAACCAAATCCCAAACCCCAATCACTAAACCCTAAACCCTAATCTGTAAATCCCAAACCCTAAATGTAAATCCTAAGCCCTTTATCCTAAACCATAATCCCTAAACCCAAAACCCTAAACTCTAAATCCAAAACCTCAAAGCCTAAACCCTAAACTGTAAATCCCAAATCCTAAATACTAAACCCTAAACCTTCAACCCTAAACCCTAAATCCAAAACCCTAAACCCAAAACCAAGAACCCTAAACCTTAAATCCTAAACCCTGAACACTAAACCCTAAACCCTAAACCCTAAACTAAATACCTGAAAGTGTAAATTGAAAATCGTAAACACTAAACCATAAAACTCAAACCCTAAACGCTAAACCAGAAACTCTAAACCCTAAATCCCAAACCCTAAACCCTAAACCCTAAACCTTAAACCATAACCCCATAACCCCAAGCCCTAAACACTGAACTCTAATCCCCAAACTCTAAACTTTAAACCCTAAACTGCAAACCCCAAAACCCAAAATCCTAAACCCTAAACTCGAAATTGTAAATTGTAAACCCTAAACACAAAACCCTAAACCCGAATGCCGAAACCCTAAACCCTAAACCTTAAATCCTAAACCCCAAACCCTAAATCTTAAAACCTAAAACCAAAACCAAAATCCCTAAATTTGAAACCTTAAGCACTAAACCCTAAACCCTATACTATAAACCATAAACCCTAAACCCTAAATCCCAAAACTTCAACTCTAAACCCTAAATTCCAAACCTTAAACACTAAATCCTAAACCATTAAGTTGAAAATATACCTAAAACCAAATCCCAAACCCCAATCACTAAACCCTAAACCCTAATCTGTAAATCCCAAACCCTAAATGTAAATCCTAAGCCCTTTATCCTAAACCATAATCCCTAAACCCAAAACCCTAAAATCTAAATCCAAAACCCCAAAGCCTAAACCCTAAACTGTAAATCCCAAATCCTAAATACTAAACCCTAAACCTTCAACCCTAAACCCTAAATCCAAAACCCTAAACCCAAAACCAAGAACCCTAAACCTTAAATCCTAAACCCTGAACACTAAACCCTAAACCCTAAACCCTAAACTAAATACCTGAAAGTGTAAATCGAAAACCGTAAACACTAAACCATAAAACTCAAACCCTAAACGCTAAACCAGAAACTCTAAACCCTATATCCCAAACCCGAAACACAAAAGCCTAAACCATAAACTCAAAACTCAAAACCCAAAACCCTGAATCCTAAACCATATATCCTAAACCCCAAACCCAAAATCGTAAATCCTAAATCACTAACTCTAAACCCTAAAGCCTAAACCCTAAACCATAAACCCAAAAGTTTAAACCCTAAACACTAAACCCTAAAACCGAAATCCTAATCACTAAATCTTAAACCCTAAACCCTAAACCCTAAACCCCAAACCTCAAACCCCAAACCCCAAACCCTAAACACCAAACCATAAACAAAAAACACTAAACCCTAAACCCCAAACCCCAAACCCTAAACCCTAAACCCTAAACCTTAAACCCAATACCCAAAACCTTAAATCCATATCCCTCAATTTCAAATCCTAAACACTAAACCAGAAACCATAAACCTTAAACCCTAAACCCTAAATCCCAAACCCTAAACTCTAAACCCAAAACCGTAAACCCTAAATTGCAAAACCTAAACACTAACCCTAAACCGTGAAGTCGAAATTGTAAATTGTAAATCCTAAACCCCAAACCTTAAACCCTAAACCCAGAACCCAAAACTCCAATCGTTGAACCCGGAACCCTAAACTGTAAATCCAAAACCCTAAACGTAAACCCTAAACCCTAATTGCTAAACCCTAAACCGTAAACCCTAAACCCTAAGCCCTAAATCCCAAACCTTAAACCCTACACCCTAATCCCTAAACCCTAAACCCTAAACCCTAAACCTCAAACCCCAAAACCCGAAAGACTAAACCGTAAACCTGAAATTGTAAACTGTAAACCATAAACCCCAAACCCTCAACCCTACACTCGAAAGCTGAAACCCTAAACCCTAAGCCCAAAATTCTAAACCTTAAATCCTAAACCCCAAACCCTAAACCTTAAACCATAATCCCTAACACCAATCCGTCCAGCATGAGGGTTCGTCTCGTTGTCGTCTTACTCTTTCATTCTGATTACCTCTTAGGATTTTAGAACCTCCGATCAATCTCTTGTTTTTTTTAATAATGGGTATTTGATCTCTTTCGGGGAGAGAATTGTTTGTCCTGGTTAGTTTTTGAATAATTGATTGTTATTTAATCTATTTGGGTTGGTAATCTTTCAATGGGCTCAATGGGGTTGCTTATGAATTTTCGGTTTGTTACACTGATATTTATCATGAAATCATTGCTATTACTAATAGAGTATTTTGCGTTCAATGGGTTCAATTGTGAGAGCTTAAATTTTATTTGGGGGACAATAGAAACATTTTGGAAAAGCATTTTTATAGTGACTATAATTAGCTCATACAGATTTATTAGATACACTAAACTCCACTAATTATATAAATTTTTGAACTATAAATATATACCATTTGCCCTTCCGCCTTATTTTGTACCAAATTGAATCGAAAACAGTAGGTAGGTAGCACATAGAATTACATATGATGAATATGTGGAGGATGTTGGTATTGGTGTGGTTGTGCCTTGTGTTAATGTTAATTGTACGTGGAAGAAGTAGTGAAGGACAAGGATTGAATCCCACAATGGTATTAATTATGAGGTCACGTGCGCTTGCAGAACTAGGAGTTAGTACTACTGGACACAACCATAAGATGTAGAAGTTGAGTCCTAGAGGACCTGACCCTCGTCACCATTGATCATCATCATCATATAGATGCTGCTTGGGACAATGCTTAATTTATGTGTTTTTAGATGTATTTATATACACATCACATTGCGGAGTGATGTCAAAGCAGCTTGTAACATGTTCTGTCAAAGTAACTTGGAAAAGTTTTCTTTTGATTATTTTAAATTGTTCACCTTTTTTGTCAATGACTCCATCCAATTTAGACCCATTTCATGTTTAGTTATCCAAGTCTCTCTGGACCATGAATACCATGCCCTTTTTTCCTTGCAATAAATATGCTAAATGTATTGTTTCCAATGGCTCATGATTAAATATATGCATGTGTTTATAAAAGTATTGCAACAAGTACCTTTATCAATTCATCTTGGCATCTCTAGTAGTACTTTTAGTTTATTTAGGACGAATGAGAATCATTATCCCCACTAAGATCATATTGTTGGTTTGTTGCTAGAAGGTAGAAGCCAAAAAATTTGTATAAGTTGTACAAAGTTGATGGATGGTGCTTTGGCTTTTAGTTAAATGTCCTTGTTAAATAAGCATAGAAAAGGTTAGTGTGCATACAATTCTTTTCGATTAATGTCCTTATTTATTTCCTTTTTGCGGTTGATTGCGGTCACTTTGTAAATGCGATCCCTTCTTCTTACTAATTTTCTTTTTGCGCTTGATTGCGGTCCCTTTGAATTTGGGTTTTAGTGTTGTAGTGCTGGAATTTGAATTCTCGGTGAGTGATGCAAGAGGATAAGCCATGGAAATTTCAGGTCAGTCTCTTCTTAAATAGTCTTCAAATACTCTCATTTCAGACTGACTTTAAAGTTGTTCTTCACTGTCACTTGCCAACAGGTAGACACATATGGCCTCCGTGCTATTCTCCACATGATGTTGCATAACTCTTAAAACGAGGAAGGAATGAAGGATCAAACTCACAAAAAAAGGGAAAAAAAGAAAGAAAGTTTTAGGCTTTTAGCTAAGAATGCTTAAATACTAAGTCATTGTCAAGAAACTTTTCAATTCATTCTAGAAGTTTAAGCTGCTACATTGAATACCTTAATTTTCTAGCCATTGCAAGTATGATTGGCCATTTTCTGTTCACTACTTTGTGTGCGGTCCAAATGACATTCTTGAGTAAATTTTAATCTGATTGTGGCAACTAAAAGATGTTTCATGTATTGGTTATACCAATTATAAATATTTCATGTACTAATTGTTAAACGTGCCTTTGTGAAAGGCAAGTCATCTGAAGATGAAGTTTAATATATTTTAGATATATAGCCAGTTTCTGATTACATGAAGTAAAGTTAATAGAGGTGCAATGTCCCATGGAAGTTTATATATTGTATTATTGCTCTTCTTGCACCGGTTAGTTGTTCTCCTGAATTTTTTTATGTCTCGTTCATTAACTTCTTTTATATAATATTATCAATCCATAGAGAAGCCATTAGAGGGATTCCATATAGTTGTGGATGCATGCAATTGAGCTATAAGATTTTTTTGCAGTAAGTAGTATTTGTGATGTCTCAAATTTTCTTTTTGAAATAACTTTTTAGTTTTGGAATTTTTATTGCAGACCAGAGGAACAAAATCTAAACTGATATATTCAATCAACGAACAACTCTTGTTTTATGAACTCAAATTGACAAAGTAAAGAAGTCTAGACGACATTCAAGTTGAGCTCATCTGATATTCTCCTTGTGGGAACATGGCATCAATTGATTGTTCTTTTGGTGTCTAATTGAGCAAGAGGCATCAATTTTAAACAAAGTTGTAGGTGGTCCAATAAAATGAAGAATTTATGGGTTCCATAATTCGTGGTCAAATTGCTCCATCTATACCATCCCAAGGATCTGGCCATGTCCCTAATAATAATGAAGATAGCTTCAAACAAATGGAAGTGATGCATCAAGAAACATAAAAGGCTGCACAGGAGATGGAAGAGATGCAAAGGAAGATACAAGACCTTGAAGATCTTATGCACTAACTTTTGGCCAAAAATGGGATGAGCCCTCCATCTAATGATCAACCTACTAGTGGCTCTAATCTACCTAAGTAGAGATAGTTAATATCTTGTATATATGTATGTGACTCATGAGATTGTTTGACTTCTATTTTGGTTTTCATGACATTGTTTGACTTATATATTTAAGATACAAACATTGTTAGGTATTATTATGAATATATATATATATAGATTAGTGGTTTATATCATTTTCAAATATTATTTATTGTTAAATGTTTTAAATACGGAATATTCCGCCTTCGGACACGTGGCACTAAGCTTCTAGAAGCCTAACAGCAGCACACGCTAGCAGCATGTGGCACCACTCATCTGCTACTTACGTGGCCCTTGCCCACGTCACTTAGCGGAACACCCACTTAACCAGACGTGGGAACTCCATAAGCATCGTGGGGCAACCTACGCCTTACGAGATCGTGGGTCGAGCACGACCTCCCCATACTCTGTATAAATAGACCCTCACCCGGGGGACTAGAGGATACGCAACGTCCAGGACTACAACACCGGATCTAAGATACCTCAGATATTCCTAGTGACCTGAGTACCCTCAGACACCTCACACATATCCTCCACGCATTCCGAGCTACGCCGTAGGCTCCGTCCAATCCGACCATCGGCAAGCTCACCTCCGTCCCGTAGAGGATCACCTATAGGGCCTCCAGCAGGCCTCAGAGACCCAATCTCTCCCACACTAAGGCAACCTCTTAGGAGCAGCTCGCCCGCCCAGAGTACCTTAGACACGTCTTAGTCGCACACGGCTCAATACAGGTAACTACCTTGCCTAACAGCTCCTATAGATGTTATTATGACGAACTACGTGGACTTTGATCCCTCCCGAAGGGTACGTAGGCACCTAGGTGCATCACCTAAGGACAAGTCCCCCAAGGTTAAGACCCCTTGCGGTCCTTCATTCCAAATTACAATTGTCTGAACCAAAAATGACAATTATAGTGGCTCCACCGCGGTTTTCCTCAGACCATAATGCCTTGCGCTCCCTGCTGCTAAACAACACTTCTTTTTCGGTGTGAAGGCTGGAGCCTTCAACGTGAGTCGCCACCAAATTTTCAGTCAAAATTTGGAAAAAGGAAAATAAGTTCAAAAGTGGGGTAAAATAAAATGATGGGTCCGGGAGTCTGATTGGGATGAAGGGAAGGTGTTAGACACCCTTCTTCCCCCGTCCGAAGACGGTTACCCTGAAAATTAATATTGAAATTGTTTGGCCTTGAAAACATATACAATCATGGGAGAAAATTGAGAAAGGAAAGAGGGAGGGCTTGACCTAGGATAAAAGCCTAGGGCCTACGTTCCCACAATGGGGGATCAAAGACCACATAGTTCCTGTGACATGCAAGTGTGTGAGTGAAGGGAAGCTCATCAAGTGAATACTCAAATGGCCTCGCAGTGCAATGTACCTAAAGAGGCTAATGCCTTTTGGTACCTATCTACCATACGAGACATCAAAGAATAAAAAGAGTGCGTGTGTGAGGGCCCATCAGGCGTAATACCCAGATGGCGTGAAGGCTAGTGCTCCTATAAAGACGAAGTCTCTTGGTGGCGCTAGATTATACAATAAAAATTTTCTCATTGAGTAAATATTTAATAAAACATTTTTATCCCCCAAAAGACAGGGGGTCGCGACGGGTAGGCTCTACCGTCGCGACGCATGGGAGAAGGCGTCGCGACGACCCTTTTAACGGGGGGGGGGGGGGGGGGGGGGGGGGGCGTCGTGACGGTAGTGGGAACCCGTCGCGACCCCTTTGATCTTTCAGAGAAGAAGAAGGCAGAAAAGAGGGTGATAACACTTTTGGAGTATGTGAATCAGAGGAATATGTTAGTACTCAAAGAAAGAATGAAATATTACTCATAGTGCGTATTCTACCTGCTTGCTTCTTATTCTCTACTCTCAGCCTCTTTGTCCGTAATTTTTCGGTCCCCTTGACAAGTGATGCGGGGTTTATTTTATAGTAGGTCAGGAAAACTATTCCGGGAAAGAAATTCGGCCATTAATGGCAAACCCATCGCGACGGGTATCGTGCAGATACGATCCCGGATCCGTCATAAATACGCAACACGTCAAGACGTGTGGTCGTGCCATCGCGATGGATAACACTCCGCACGATTCTTAATAAATGCAGGTTACACCGCGACGTATCTTTTACCGTCGCGACGACCCGCCTTTACCGTCGTGACGCCTCTTTATTTAGTTTTATTATTTTTATTCATTTTCTTCCTTCTTTTCTTTTTGTTCTTATTATGTTTTCACCCGGTCAAAGTGAGGTGTTCAAATTCGGGGAGTAGGAGTATACACCTAACACTCAAAAACCCACATTTCTTATCTTGTTTAAACGATATAATACAGGATATACTACAGCAAGACCGACTCGAATGCCCCCACAGCCACGACCGACGCAAGCACTCTAAGGAGCAGCACCAGGAACAGACAGAGAACAACCGAAGCGATCACGACCGAAGCAGGCAGTTCAAACGCAACTCAGTCTCAAAACACCTCAATGACGTAGGTGGCCGTTGTGGAAACCTTGGTCTAGAACCCGGCGCCCGGAGAGGACACTTGCCCTAAACACCCTTATGGCATGCCGCATGTTCCTTGCCCCACAACCAGCGGTCATGAAACGGCAAAGCCAACAAGGAACCCGCGAGACGTAGAGCTCGCCCGCCTCGAGGCAAAAACAACACCCCTACGCCAACAGCAGTGGGAGGATAACAGGAACCTCGCCCAAGCAAACGTAGGCGCCCAACTACCACTAATGCCACACGGCGCGACGGCAGGGACCTCCAGCGACCCTACCAACCTGCCCGCAATACAGTTTGGGACCTTACCGATGGAATACGCGTGATTGTCGCTAACAGCACCAGCACCCCCAGCGGTAATCCCACCTGGACCAGCAATGATCGCCGGACAAGCAGCGCGACCCGCTACGAGCTATCCGCGACCGCCAATCCCAAACTACCCCCCAGGATCCTACCTCCACATGCCATGGGCAGGAGCCTACAACCCTTACGCCACCTGCGGTGCAAATGCTTACCAGTGGCCCGGTTTCGACTTCCAAGGAAAGTGGAGACAACCTTTTACCCAACAAATCAGGATCGAGCACGTACCCATGGGCTTCAAGATGCCCTTCCTCATAGAACCTTACGGCGGAGAAACTGATCCACGGGATCACTTGAACACCTTCAACTCGGTTATGTCAATATTAGGTATGACGAACGGCCAACAATGCCAAGTCTTCTCATTGACCCTGAAAGAGGCCGCCCTAAGGTGGTTTTCGCTACTAGTCACCAATTCGATCCACAGCTTCGAACAGTTGGCGCAAAACTTCCTTACGCAGTTCACTAGTAGCAGGTAATACCGAAAGAACAAAGACTCCTTCATCGGTTTCCGCCAAGAGGAAGGAGAAACCCTGCAAGCCTTTCTGGCCTGTTTCACCAAACTCTCGCTCCAGGTCTGAGGCCTTCAAGACGCCTCGCCATCTTTGTCATAAAACAAGGTCATTGATGTTCGCAGTTCTACGGGGAACTCAACAAATGCCCCGTCTCCACCTTACAGGAGCTGATGGATCGCGCGGAATGGTTCATCCAAGAGGAAAACGCGCAAATTGCCAAAGACAAGATGAGGAAACTCCTGATAAGTAGGTCCAACATGGAAGGAGCAAAGAAGAAGAAGGAAAAAACGGCAACAAAAAGCGAAACTCGCAAGGAGAAGAACAATAGAAAGAAGTCGCCCCCTCGACCACAAACGCACCCTAGAGGGCGGTTCACGAGCTACACTCCCCTCAACATATCCAACGTTGGGGTATTGGAAGAGATTTATCACTCGGACATGCTCAGCTTCCCCCCTCACGTCAAGAGGCGAAAGACGGGAAAACCAGAAGAGAAGTCCAAATACTGCCAGTTCCATAAGGATTACGGGTACGAAACTAACGACTGCATCCACCTAAAGGATCAGATCGAACACCTAATCCGCAAGGGACAACTCGGCAGATACATGAAGGAGGAGAGCAGAGGTAACGCAGAGCATCCACGATAGGCCAACGATCAGACGCCTACTCATGGGGTCATAAATGTCATTGCGAGCAGTCTGCAGAGAGGAACTTCCTCGTTGCCACAAAACAAGAAAAGGGTGGAATGCTCCATACTCGCCCTTGACTACGCCCCAAAGCACAAGAAGAGGGCGAGCCCAAAAGGAGATCCCATCACATTCGATCTAACCAACCTAGAGGGACCAGTCCATGACGACCCCATGGTGGTGACTGCCCTAATCCCCAACTACGAAGTCAAGAGAGTCTTGATTGACCAAGGGTCCTTGCCAGACATCCTCTACTTCGACACTTTCAAAAAACTCGGGTTGAACGAAGCCTGCATAAGGCCATTCCCCGGCACACTCATAGGGTTCTTAGGAGCCCAGGAGCCCAGGTTCCAATAGAAGGAATCATCACCGCCCGAACAACCATGAGCACCCTACCAAAGGTCGCGAGCCTCGATGTAGACTTCATCATCGTCTTAGCACCGTCAGCATACAATGCAATCATAGGGCGACCGTCCCTAAACAAACTCAGGGCTGTAGTGTCCACCGCACAGCTCACAATGAAGTTCCCAACACCCCACGGAGTTGGAGAAATCATGGCGGACCAGAAACTGGCTTGAGCATGTTACGCAGCTAGCCTAACCAAGACCGTCAAGGTCGCCCGCCTTGGTCCCCTAGAAACACGCGAGGAACCCTCCGAGGGTAAAGAGTCAAGAGGAAAGAAGCTGGAGTCCGCCCGCCAAGACCAAACCTCCGCCTAAAATCTGAACACACTTTGCGCTCTCATTTAAGTTAAGTCACGAATTTCTCTTCATTTCAAATTTAGGATTCACTTCACCCTGACTAAGGCCCACCTGACCTAGGCAACTCGAATGTAATCATCTTGTTTACTTTCAGCCTGACTAAGGTTAGCCCGGCTGAGGCTGCACGAATATAACCATTTTGTCTATTATTATTGAAGTATTCCCTTTTGACAAGAGACAAGACTTCAAATCTGCAAAGCACTCGCACAAGTCCTGCCAAAGGACAACGGGCCGACCGTCCAAAGAAACGCTGAGCGTCTCCATGGCCTATCTAATATTCCGCCAGTAGCTCGGTAAAAACCCCTTGAGCGTGAAAACACAAAACGAACGTTCAACTAAACCATGCTAGCAAACCGCATACAAACCGTCTTGATCACACGGTACTCATGCATCAAGCCTTTTTACCCAGACGTAAAGAGATAGTAATGAAGAGAGAAACTATACTCACACACAACTTTTTGCCCGAAAGTAAAAAGAGAGGCAGCAAAAACTCTTCAAATTCTCATTAAATGCCAAAAAATGGGAGGGCGTCCGCCCATTACAAAGTGTAAACACCCTAAAAATACATAAACCTATTCTTAGGCATCCCCAAGATTTACAATGACCTTGGCCCCCGGAGGCCCAACGTCAACAACTACCACTGGCGGCTCCCGCAGGTTCACCTCAGCCAGTTGCTGAGAAGTAGCTCCAATCCTGGGAGCATGCCCGCCAATGTGTGACAGCACCTGATGGTCCATCGGCCGATCAGCCAACTGGCGAAGATAGGCAAGGTTCAAGGGTGGTTCCGCATCCGTTCGATCGCGAAGCTCACCATAAAAAATCTCCAATGAAGGATGCAGAGCAGCCACCCATTCCCCTGAAAAACTCTCTCCACGGAGACGCTCAAGTTGCTTGATTGCAAGAAGCATATCATATATCCTCTGCGCCAACAACTCTACCTGGAAATCAGCAGCGTCGCCAATGTTCTCTTCAGCCGCCAGCCAGGCGGAAAAGTTCTCTGAAGCACGAGCCTCCGCACTCCGCAAAGCATCGCGGAGAGAACGCAGCTCCTGTCGGCGCCTCTCGGCATCCTCCCGGCAGACAACCAACTCCTTTCGAGTCTTTTCCAATTCCGAGCGAAGAAGAAAGACCTTGGAAGGATGCCCAGCTTCAGCCCTAAGACGGGCCACCTCATGAGTCAAGAGTACGCCTAAAAGGAGGAGAAGAAGGAGAAGATGAAGGGAGATCCTCTAAGTCAGAAAAGTCGAAGGGGTAAAAGATATCGTCATCTCCAGCCATGGAGAAAATGCGAGAATCCCGGCGAAAGACAGAAGGCAGAAAAGAAAAAAGGGGGGGTGAGAAACAGGGAGAACAAGAGGGATAATGATGGAGAAGAAGAACGATTCAGATTCATAGCCAGGGCAATAGGGATACAAAGACCGAAAAACCCTCGAAAACCAAGAGTCACCCGAAGGTGCCAGGGGGTCTTTTCGGAAAACCCTCGGCCTAGGCTAATGATGGCTGCCCTGGGAAACGAACCCGCATTTAATGAAGGAGAATCGGCGGCAAAACATCCAACGACAGTCGCACCCATCAAAATCCTGACGCATGGCACCTGCAGCAGTCCACTCCTTCAACAGACAACCCTCAGCAAAATTTCTTTTCCAGTCACCAACCGCGTAGGAGCTCGACCGGAGGAGAACATCTCGAAATGACCAAACGGCCCCTGACCTTTGGATTTCTTCTGCATACCCGGGAAATTCTCCTTTGAGCAATGATGACTCCTTCTCGGTAAGTCACGTACTTTCTGCAAAGACGGCTCGAAAACTTGCTGAGGAAGTCAAGAAGCCACCCACCTGAAACAAGACGCGTGTCACCTTCCAAACGTCTCCACTTCCTCGGAGGCAATGAAAATTCTTAAGTAGCCCATAGACAAGACAACTTAAGTCCATGGGCGCCCGACACCCGTAGACTTGGGGGACTTATGTAACAACGGAATATTCCGCCTTAGGACACGTGGCACTAAGCTTCTAGAAGCCTAACAACAAACACGCTAGCAGCACGTGGCACCACTCATCTGCAACCTACGTGGGCCTTGCCCACGTCACTTCGCGGAACACCCACTTAACCAGACATGGGAACTCCCTAAGCATCGTGGGGTGACCTACTTCCCACGAGATCGTGGGTCGAGCACGACCTCCCGATACTCAGTATAAATAGACCCTCACCCGGGGGACTAGAGGATACGCAACCTCAAGGACTACAACACCGGATCTCAAATACCTCAGATATTCCCAGTGACTTGAGTACCCTCAGACACCTCACACATATCCTCCACGCATTCCAAGATCCGCCGTAGGCTCCGTCCAATCTAACCACCGGCAAGCTCACCTCCGTCCTGGAGCGTACCACCTATAGGGCCTCCAGCTGCCCTCAGAGACTCGAGCTCTCCCACACTAAGGCAACCTCCTAGGAGCGGCTCGCCCGCCCGGAGTACCTTAGACACGTCTTAGCTGCACACGGCCCAATACAAGTAACTACCTTGCCTAACGGCTCCTATAAACATCACCATGACGAACTACGTTGACTTTGATCCCTCCCGAAGGGTACGTAGGACCTAGGTGTATCACCTAAGGACAAGTCGCCCAAGGTTAAGACCCCTTGCGATTCCTTAATTCCAAATTACAATTGTCTGAACCAAAAACGACAGTTATAAATGGTTATTGTGACAAATTAGTGACTAGAGGTAGTTCCTGTCACAAAATTTATGACCGAATTGAGGGGGCCCATAATTTTTAACTAAATTGTCACGGGGTGTCAGTCACAAACATTGTGACTGCGCTTTGTAACCGATTTGTGACTTTGAGGGGCCCCAAAATTTCTAACCAAATTTTGACCGCCTGTCAATCACAAAATTTGTGACCGAATTGTGAACGCGGTTTTGTGACCGATTTGTGAGTGGAAATGGGCTGGACAATTTCTAACCAAGTTGTGACCGCTTGTAAGTCACAAAAATTGTGAATACCGACTCCGGGGTAACAAAATTTTTAGTGACTAGCGAAATACCAACCGCCACCGTCGGTAATAAATCGGTCACTAAACCTCAATTTAGTGACCGATTTCACTGTTTTGGGACCGATTTCGGTATACAAAACACGATTTTTTTTGTATTGAAACCATAAACCCAAAACCCTGAACCTTAAACCCCAAACCCAAAATTAAAACTCTAAACCCTAAGCCCTAAACCCTAAACCATAAACCGAAAACAAAAACCAAACAACACTAAACCCTAAACCGCGAACCGCAAACCTTAAATTCAGAACCCTAAACTTTAAACACTAAACTGTAAACCCCAAACCCTAACCCTTAAATCCTAAACCCCAAACCTTTAACCCTAAACACTCTATCCTAAACCCTAAACCCTAAACCCTAAACCTTAAATCCTAAACCCTAAACACTAAACACAAAACCCTAAATCCCAAACCCTAAATACTAAACCCTAAACCATAATGTCGAAACAATAAACTGTAAACCCTAAACCCCAAGCGCTAAAACTTAATCGCTAAATCCTAAACCCTAAACTGTAAATCCTAAAAGCTAAATATAAACCCCAAACCCTAAAACCTAAACCTTAAACCTGAAATCCCAAACTCTAACCACTAAACCCTAAAGCCTAAACCCTAAACCCTAAACCATAAAACTGAAGCCTTAAACCCTAAACCTAAAATGAAAAACCCTAAACATTAAATCGTAAACCCTAAAGACTAAACCCTAAACACGAAACCATAAACCCTAAATCCTAAACCCCAAACAATAAACACTAATCACTAAACTGTAAATACCAAACCGTAAACACCAAACCCTAAACCTTAAACCCTAAATCCTAAACCCTAAACCCTAAATACTAAGCCCTCAACCCTAAACACCAAATCCTAAACCTTAAACATTGAACTCCAATCCCTATACCCCAAAACCCTAGAACCCAAACCTTAAACCCCAAAACCTAAACCCTCAACCCTCAACCCCAAATCCCAAACCCCAAAACCTAAACACTAAACCCTAAACCCCAAACCCTAAACACTAAATCCCAAACCCCAAATCCTAAACCCAAATCCATTACTACTAAATTCTAAATCCTAAACCCTAAATCCCAAACCCTGAACACTAAACCCTAAACTTTAAACCGTAAACCCAAAACCCTAAACCCTAAACCCCAAAACCAAAACCTTAAACCCTAAGCCCAAAACCCTAAATCAAAACCCCTAAACTATAAACCCTAAACCCTAAACTTTAAAAACGAAACTAAAAACCCCAAACCTTAAATCCTAAACCCTAAACCTTAAATCCTAAACTCTAAACACTAAACCTTAATCCCAAAACCCAAACCCCAAACCCTAAATTCTAAACCCTAAACCCCAAACCCCAAACCGTAAACCGTAAACACCATGCCCTAAACCCTAAACCCTAAATCCTGAACCCTAAACAATGAACTTTAAACCTAAAACCCCAAAACCTTCAACCCCAAACCCTAAACCCTAAAAACTAAACCGAAACCCCAAACCCCAAACCCTAAACCATAAACCTTAAATCCTAAACCCCAAACCATGTACCCTAAACCTAAAACCCAAAACCCTAATCCCTAAATTTAAAATCCTAAACATTAAACATAAACCCTAAATCATAAACCCTAAACGCCGAACCCTAAATCCCAAACCCTAAAACTTAAAACCAAAACCCTAAACACTAAATCCTAAACCGGAAACCCTAAATCCTAAATCCAAAATACTAAATATCAAACCCTAAGGCCCTGTTCGCTTCAAAGAAAGATGCTAGGAAAGGAAAAATAAAAGTTAGTGGGGCCCATAGGGCCCCACCAACTTTTACTATTTTTTTTCTTTTGTCAGATTTTTTTAAAAACATAAAAAATAAAATATAATACAAAATGATTATTATACCCTTTGATTTGACACAATCCTAACGTTCTTTTTTTATTATTTTAATATAAGGGGTAAAGTGGTAATTTTAATACATTCCCATTCCATTTCCATTCCAAATTTTTACTACCAAACACATCAAACCCATTCCCTTTCCATCTCCCTCTCCTTTTCCCTTTCCCTTTTCCTTTCTATTAAGCAAACGTGCCCTAAATCCTAAATCCGAAACCCTAAACCCAAAACCATTAACCCAAAACCCAAAACCATAAACCATAAACCATAAAACCTAAATCCAAAACCCTAAACACAAAATCCAAAACCCAAAACTCTAAAGCCTAAATCCCAAACCCGAAACCCTAAACCCAAAACTGTAAACCGTAAATCGTAAACCCCTAACCCTAAAACCTAAACCCCAAACCTGAAATCCGAATTGCTAAACCCTAAACCCAGACCGTAAATCCCAAACCCTAAATGTAAACCCTAAACCCTAATCCCTAAGCCCAAAACCCTAAACTATTAGTCCTAAACACCAAACCCTAAACCCTAAACCCTAATTCTCAAACCCTAAACCCTAAACACAAAATCTATTACCCTAAACCCTAAATCCTAAACCCTAAACACTAACCCCTAAACCGTAAATCGAAAACCCAAATTGAAAACCGTAAACACCAAACCCTAAACCATAAACCTGAAACCCTAAACCCCAAACTATAAAGACAAACCCCAAAACCCTAAATCCCAAACCATAAACCCTAAACCCGAAACCTTAAACCCTAAATTGTAGACCTTAAACCCTAAATTGCAGACCTTAAACCCTTGCCCTACACCCAAACCTTAAACACTAAATGCTAAATCCCAAACACTAAGTACTAAACCCTAAAACCTAATCCTTAAACCATAAACCCTAAACCCTGAACCTTAAATCTCATACCCTAAACCCTGAACCCTGAACTCCAAAGCCTAAGCCCTTACCCCTTTCACAAACCCTAAATCCTAAATCCAAAACTCTAAACCTAAATTCCTAAACCTTAAACCGTAAACCCTGAACCCCAAATCCCATACCCTTAACCCTAAACCCTTACCCTTTCCCAAAGTCGAAACCCTAATCCCCAAACCCTAAACCCCAAACTCTAAAACCAAAACCCTAAACCCCAAAACCCTAAAGCCTAAATCCTAAACCCTATATCATAAACCCTAAACCCCAAATCCTAAGTAACAAACCCTAAACACTAAACCCTATACCATAAACTTTTTTAAACCCTAAATCATAAACCCTAAACCCTAAACCTAAACTCTAAACCCCAAACCCAAAACCGCAATTACTAAATCCTAAACCCTAAATCGTAAATCTTAAACCCTAAACGAAAAAAGTAAACCCTATACCCTATACCCTAAACCCAAAACCCAAAACTCTAAATTCAAAACCCCAAACCCTAAATCCCAAACCCAAAACCCAAAATCCAAAACCCTAAACACAAAACCCTAATCCCTAAATCCTAAACCGTAAACACTAAACCATGAACCCAAAACACTAAATCCAAAACCCTAGACACTAAACCCGAAACCACAATCGCTAAACCCTAAACCCTAAACCATAAATCCCAAACCTTCAATGTAAACCCTAATGCATATACCCTAAACCCTAATCCCTCAACCCAAAACCTTAAACACTAAACCCTAGAGCCTAAACCCTAAACCATAAACCTTAAACCTAAAATCCAAAACCCAAAACCCAAAAACCTAAACCTTAAATCCTTAACCCTAAACACGAAACTCTAAACCCAAAACCCTAAACCAAAAACCTGAAACTGTAAATCGTAAATCGTAAACCCCAAAGCCTAAACCATAAACCTTAAACTTTAAACCCTAAACCCCAAACCCTAAACCCTAAACCCTAAATCCAAAACCCCAAACCCTAAATCCCAAGCTATAAACCCAAAACTCAAAACCCTAAACCCTAAAAACTAAATGCTAAACCATAAACCCAAAACACTAAACCTTAAATCCCAAACCCTAAACACTAAACCCTAAACCCTAAATCGTAAACCATACAACCGAAACCATAAATCCTTAATCACAAACCCTAAACCTTAAACACCAAACCCAAAACCTTAAACCCTAAATCACAAACCCTAAAGCCTGAACCCTAAACCATAGACCCTAAACCCTAAACCCAAAAGCAAAAACCCTAAACCCCAAACCCTAATCCGAAGACCCTAAACCCTAAATTCAAAACGCCAAACACAAAACCCTAAACTCTAAACAGTAAACCCTAAATACTACACCCTAAACCCTGAACTCCAATCCCCAAACCCTAGACCCTAAATCCCAAACCCCAAAAGCTGAAACCCTAAACCTGAAACTGTAAATTGTAAACCCCAGACCCCAAACCCTAAAACCAAAACCCTAAACCCCAAAGCCTAAGCCCTGAACTCTAAACCTTAAATCTTAAACCCCAATCCCTAAACCCTAAACCCTACTCCCTAAATTTAAAACCTTACACCATAAACCCCAAACCATGAACCTTAAAACCTAAACCCTACACCCAAAGCCCTAATCACGAAATTCCAAACCTTAAACCCTAAACTATAAACTTGAAACTTTAAATTTTAAACCCTAAACCCCAAACTTTAAACCATAAACCCTAAACCCTAAATGCTAAATCCCAAACCCTAAACCCCAAACCCTAAACAAAAACCCTAAAACCTATACCCTAATCCCTAAACCCTAAATTGTAAATTGTAAAGCCAAACCCTGAACCATAAACCTTAAACCATAAACCCTAAACTCCAAAACCTAATCCTAAAACGCTAAACCCTAAATCCTGAACCCCAAGCCCTAAACTGTAAGCCCTAAATGCTAAACCCAAAACCCTAATTCCGAAAAGCCTAAACCTTAAACCTTAAACCATACAGCCTGAACTCAAACCCTAAGCCCCTACCCAATTCCCAAACCCTAAACCCCAAACCCCAAACCGTAAACCCTAAGCCCTAAGCCTTAAACCACAAAGCCTAAACCCTAAATCCTCAACCCGAAATTGTAAACTGTACACCCTATACCCTAAACCCTGAACCTAAAATTCTATACCTTAAACCCTAGACACTAAACCCTATGCCCAAAATCGTAAACCTAAAACCCTAAACCATAAATCCTAAACCCTAAAACCAAAATCCTAAACCCTAAACAGTAAACACTAAACCCTAAACCCTAAACCAAAAACCCTAAACCCTAAATCCCCAACCCTAAACCCTAAATCCTAAATCTTGAAGCCTAAACCTTAAACGCTAAATCTCAAAACCCTAAACCCTAAACCCAAAACCCCAAACTGTAAACCTTAAACCCCAAACCCAAAGACCAATACCCTAAATCACAAACCCTAAACCCTAAACCTCAAACCCTAACCCAAAAACCAAAAACCCTATACCTTAAACCCTAAACCCTAAACACCAAACCCTAAACCCTAAATCCTATATCCTAAACACAAAACCCAAAACCCTAAATCCTAAACCTGGAAAACTAAACCATAAACCCTAAACCATAAACCTTAAACTATAAACCCCAAAGCTAAAACCTTAAAACCCAAACACTAATCCCTAAACCCCAAACCCAAAACACTAATTCACAAACCCAAAACCCCAAACCCTAAACCTTAAACCTTAAACCCTAAAACCTAAACCCTAAACTTTAAACCCTAAACCCGAATCCCTAAACCCTAATTCCTAAACGCTAAACCCTAAACCCTAAATCCTAAACCCCAAAGACTAAACCTTAAAGACCCAACCCCAAACCCTAAATCCTAAACCCTACCCCAAACCCAAATCCTAAACCTTAAACCCTAAATATCAAATCAAAACCCTAAACCCTAAATTCGAAACCCTAAACTCTAATCGCCAAATGCTAAACCCTAAAGCCCAAACCCCAAAACCCTAAACCCTAAACTCGTAACTGTAAACTATAGAACCTAAACCCTAAACCTGTAATGCCAAACACTAAAGCTTCACCACTAAACTCTTAACCCTAAATCTTAAATCTTAAGCCCAAACCCTGAATTCTAAATCCTGAACCCAAAACCATAATCACAAAAATTAAAATCCTAAACACAAACCCTAAACCCTAAACCGCAAACGCTAAACGCTAAGCCCTAAACCCTAATCCCTAAATCCTAAACCCTAAACAATAAACCCTAAACCATAAACTCGATACTGTAAATTGTAAACCCTAAACCCCAAACCTTAAACCCCAAACCCTAAACCCTAAACTCGAAATCCCAATTGCTAAACCCTAAACCTTAAACCGTAAACCCCAAACACTAAATAAAATCCCTAAACCCTAAACCCTAAACTCTAAATCCTAAATGCCAAACCCCAAACCCCAAACCCTAAACCTACACCCTAAATACTAAACACTAAATGCTAAAACCCTAAACACTATAACCTAAACCCTAAACCTTAAACCATTAACCGAAAACCCAAAACCCTATATCCCAAACCCTAAACCTTAAACCGCAAACCCTAAACCCTAAATCACAAACCCTAAACCGTTAACCCAAAACCCTAAACCATAAATGCAAATCCCTAAACCCTAAAACCTAAACCCAAAACCCTAAATCCTAAATCCTACACCCCAAACTCAAAACCCAAAACACCAAATCCAAAACTGTAAACCCTAAATACTAAACGCTAAACCCTAACCCTAAAACCCTAAACTCTAAATCCTAACCTGTAAACCCTGAACCCAAAACCCTAAATCCTAAACCCTAAACACTGTACTCCAATCCCCAAACCTAAACCTTAAACCCCAAACCCCAAAAGCCTAAACCCTAAACCCAAAATTGTAAACTGTAAGCTCTAAACCCAAAACCCTAAACACTAAACCCCAAACCCTAAACCCTAAACCCAAAACCCAAAACCCCAAATCCTAAATGCCAAAACAAAAACCCTAAACCTTAAACCTTAAATCCTAAATCCAGAACCCTAAACCCAAAACCCTAAATCCCGAACCCTTAACACTAAGCCCTAAACCCTAAACCTAAAACCTAAAACTCTAAATCCCAAACCCTTAACCCTTAATCCTAAACCTTAAACTTTAAACCCTAAACCCGAACCCCTAAACACTAAATCCCAAACTGCATAGCCTAGACCCTAAACCCGAAACCCTAAATCATAAACCGTACACACTAAACCTTAATCCTAAAACGCAAACCCAAAATCGTAAATCCTAAACCCCAAATGCAAATCCTAAACCGTAAACCATAAACACCAAACCTTAAACCCCAAATCCTAAACCCTAAACCCTGAAGTCCAATCCCTAAACCCTAAATCCTAAACCACAAAACCCAAAACCCTACACCCTAAACGTGAAATTGTAAACCTTAAATCAAAAACCCTAAACACTAAACCCCAAACCCTAAACCCTAAACCCTAAACTCTAAACCTAAACCTTAAATCCTAAACTCGAAACCCGAAACCCTAAATCGTAATCCCAAAATTTAAAACCATAAGCCCTAAACCTTAAATCCCATACCCTAAATCCTAAACCTAAAACCCTAATGCCTAATTCCCAAACCCTAAACGATAAATGCTAAACCATAAACTCGAAACATTAAATTGTAAATCCTAAACCCCAAACATGAATCCTTAAAACCTAAACCCGATACACCAATTGCTAAACCCTAAACCCTAAACCTACACCCTAAACCCTAATCCCTAAACCTAAAACCCTAAACTCTAAATCTGAATCCCCAAACTCTAAACCATAAATCCCAAACCCTAAACCCTAAACCCTAAACCCCAAACTTTAAACACTAAACCCTAAATCCAACACCCTAAATTTTAATCCCTAAACCCAAAGCCCAAAATTCTAAACCCTAAACCCCAAACCTTAAAACCTAAACCTCAAACCCTAAACACTAAAGCCTAAAGCCTAAACACTAAACCATAAACCCAAAACCCGAAATCCGAAACCTTAAATCCTAAGCCACAAATCAAAAACCCGAAACTATAAATCATAAATCGTAAACCGTAAACCGTAAACTGTAAACCTTAAATCCTAAACACGAAACAAAAAACTCGAAACTCTAACACCCAAACCCTAAAACCTAAACCCTAAACCAAAAACCCTAAATCCTAAACCCTAATGCCCAAACTCTAAAACCTAAACCCTAAACCATAAATAGTAAACCCTAAACAATAAACACTAAACCCTAAACCCAAAACCCTGAAACCTAAATCCCAAACCCTAAACCCTAAATTGTAAACCGTAAACCCTAAACAATAAACACTAAACCCTAAACCCTAAACCCTGAAACCTAAATCCCAAACCCTAAACCCTAAATTGTAAACCGTAAACCCTAAAGCCTAAACCCTAAACTCGAAATTGTAAACTGTAAACCATAAATCCCAAACCCCAAACCCTAAATCCTAAAACCCAAACCCCAAACCCTAAACCCCAAAGCAAAAACCATAAATACTAAACCCTAAACTCTAGACACTGAATGCTAAACCTTAAACCCTAAACCCTAAATGTAAGATCCTGAAATTTAAAACAAAAGTTTGACTAATTTTCTTGCTTTGACCTTCCTGTTTTAAATGTTTGTGTGCTTGATTGTTCTTGCAATTAGGGTAAGAAACCCTAATTAGGAAGGGAAAAGCTTAGAACTGAGGAAAAGTGCCAGAGAAAACCCGAATGCAAACCCTAGGGATTAAATTGAAAGGAAAACATAGTTTTAAACCTTTTTGTGTTAATGAGTTAAACTGAATAGAAAGACCTATGTGACTTAAGTTAGATAACCTAGGACACTCTGGAGACACCCTAGGACCTAAATAAGGGAACCCAACCCTAAGACAAGTCCTGAATCTCCATATTTCTCCAGTAGAATTTCAGGGACCAAAATGAAACAAATAGGAAATTTCAATTAAGACACCCTACGTTACTTTAACCCATAGGAAACTCAATCTAACCACCCAAAGACACCTAAACCCTTCCTATTAAGTACTAGTCACACGTCTTAGGTGAAATTAAGAAGCCCCAATAGGTTACACATCATAAAACAAAATAACAAGTGTTAATAACCTACTTAAAATCACAAAAATGTCATACCTCACTTTGTAACCGAAATACCTAATTAAATGCCCAAATTAATAACCCAAACGAAACCTTAAGCACTGCCAGCACAACTAATCAGTTGTCCATGCGAGAAGGAAGCAAAATTGGAGCTGAGACACCTAGCTTAGACATGCCACAAACTAATGATGAAGTTCACATGACTCATCCTCCCCATTTGAAGCATAATCGAAGCAATATAATTAGGCAAATTTGCTAACCAAACATACCCTAAAACATTACTTAGTGATCAGCCTAAGTGTCTTAAGCTGGATGAAGGAAACAGGATGGAGGGACACCTCACACTAATCATGCAAAGGCATGATTAAAGCTAATTATTATAAAAGGGAGGTTAGCACTCACACACAAACAACAAACCGAGACACACACACACAACCAGCACCCAAAACCGAGTCTGCTAAAGAGAAGAGTGAGAGAGAGTGAGTTCAGAAGCTAAGGAAGACATAGAGCAGCTTCGAAACTTGAATTCAGAGGCAGAGAGGCAAGGTTAGAAGCTGAGAACCCAAAGATGCACACAAGGAAAGTTACTCTTTACCTCTTAGCTTGGAACCAAGGCTCTACAAGGGAATTCAACATGTTTCTTCTCTGGAAATTGCAAGGTAACGTAGGGTTACCCTTCCTTCAACACATTTGAGTCAAAAGCATCCATCAATGAGTGATGGTATAAGGCTTTGTGTTCAAATTTTGAACTCTATTATGGCGGCAAGACTTTAGCTGAGCATAACTCTTTCGATTTTGAACCAAATTTTGCAAACAAGGTGTCAAAAGAAAGCTAATTTAACCCTCTTCAAGCATCCTCAAATGTATGTGCCATCCATGGCTGCCCTATAGCAGTTCGTGGCTCTTAAAGCCACTATTAATGCTGGGAACTTTATTTTTTAGTAGTAAAAATGTGTGTCCTGTAAGTGTTCTCTCTGGTGAGCTGAGATTCGAGTATTTTTGTGGCAATTAATTGTTTGTTAAATGAACTAAATCTGATAAGTAAGGATAAAGGGTAGGTTTAGTTACTGAATCTGTCTTGAAAGCTTGATGTCCATAAAATGAATTTGGTGAGCCACTTGATGTGTTTTTCTTTGTTAAGATCTCTTGCCATGAATTGTTGTGAAGTAACCTATTGTAAAGCAATCTGTCATGTCATCAATTACCGAGCATCTAGACAGTTAGGATAAAACAAAATTGTAAGTTAGAATCCAATTATAAGGTTAAATGTCATAGGATTCGCAAAATGGGACATTGTGATGCTTTCTGTTTTGAATTCATTGATGTAAGGCTAATGTGATCTGATTGCTGGATGATATTCTGTATATATGCTAAAAAAATTGTTTGTTTGTGTGAATACCTCACTTTGACCGGCCAGGCAAACTAAATAATTAAATGATAAAACCCAAAAATAAAAAAGGAAAATATAATAAAAATAAAAGGGGCGTCATGACACCCTTCTTCAGTAAAAACCGTCCCGACAGATGGTATGGACGTCGCGACGTCTCCTGCATTCATGAGTGAATCTACCAAAATATCAACCAAAGTCTGTCGCGACGGATAAATCTAGGCGTCGCGATGCCCGGGGCATTTATAACAGAATCGAGACCGTATCTGCACGATACCCGTTGCGACGGGTATGCCATTAATGGCTGGATTTCTTTCCCGGAATAGCTCTTTCTGACCTACTATAAATTGAGTTTCGTTCAACAGTGAAAGGGACTAAAATTTTGATGAATTAGAGGGCCGAAAGTAAGAAAGCGAGAGGCGAACAGGTAGAATGCATACTTGAGTATAGTTTTAATCTTCTCATACTCACTAGGTTGGTAGGAAACCATGTTCCTTCTTTTATAAATAAATTCCCGTCTGATTGTGACCCATCAGCGTTAGTATTTCATCCAACATTTGATTCACACCTCCCAAAACTATTTTCCCCCTCCCATTTCTCCTTTCTTTTCTTTCTCTGAAAAAGAAGCCGAAGGGGTCGCAATGGGTTCTTGCCTCCGTCGCGACCCCCCTCCCAGTAGAGCACCCGTCTCGATGCCTTTCCCATGCGTCGCGACGGTCTCTATGGCGTGACAGAGGGACGCGACGTTAAAAGGATACTTGTTGCGACCCCCTGTACTTTTGGGGATGAAATTGTCTGAATTAATTATTTATTTGGTGGAAAAACCCTTTATATAACCTAGTGCCACCAAGATACTTTCGTCTTTATAGGAGCACTAGCTTACACACCATATGGGTATCACGCCTGATGAGCTCTGACAAATGCACCTTTTATAAATCTTGATTGGTTGTATGGTAGATAGGTACCAAAAGGCGTAGGCCTCTTTAGGTATATCGCACTGGGATGCCATCTGAGTATTCACTTGAGAGTCTCCCCTCACTCACACACTCATATGTCACTGGAACTACGTGAGCTTTGATCCGCCCTTGAGGGTACCTAGGCCCTAGGCTTTTATCTATGTCAAGCCCTTCCCCTTTCTTTCCTCATTTTTCCCATAATTGTATGTATTTTTAAGGCCAAATAATTTTAATATTAATTTTTAGGGTAACTGTCTTCAGATGGGGGAAGAAGGGTGCCTAACACCTTCCTTTCATCCCAATCAGACTCCCAAGCCCAACATTTTGTGAAAATTCATTTTACCCCGCTCTCAAAATTATTCTTTCTTTTTCAAAATTTTGATTGAAAATTTGGTTGCGACTCCCGTCGAAGGCTCCTGTCTTCACAGTTGGCGACTCCACTGGGGACTTTTAATGAGAGAGTCAAGCCCTTTTTGTTAAGGATTAATATTAAAATAGTTTGGCCTTCCATATTTGTTTGTTTGTATATATATCTTTGTATATTTTTTATTTTCTCTGGTTTTGCAGTGTTTCCACTTTCGAGTGGAAGGGAAGGGTAGTTAGGGTGCTCCAAAAATCACGAATGCAATATTTATATTTATACTCCCCACAAAGTTGGCTCCTACACCCGGAGTATGTCCAAATAAGTTAGACTGAGATATGAGAATCTTTCCCTGTTGGGCTTAGGCTTACAGAGGTTAACCTATCTATCCTACTTAGATTGTTACTTGCTTGAAGGGTTGATCCGCGCAGACTTTTCTGTGACAGGATCTTCTCTTAAAGTCAAGATCTCTACCTTTGGTAGGGGCAATCTAAGGGCCTTTTTAGGGTATCTAGATCCCAAGCTAAACCATGTGCAAGTTGACCTTAAAAACCTACCTTTATTAGGTCAGCCAATTTTAGAGACCTTATGAGCTTAACCTGTAGGACACAAGGAGCAAAAACCCCCACATTGCACGCATTGCATATAGCTCTTCTATATATTATCAAGATAACCTGTGTACTAATCCTTCTTCCTTTTCTTTTATTTCTACAAGATTATTGTCTGCACTTTCTCTTCACAAAAAAAAACTTTTTGAAATGGCATCAGAACATGTAACGGCCTTTTATGCCCCTACAAGCTTGGCCATCACTGGGAGGAGAATCCAAATCAAGGTCCAAGCCAATGCTGTAGAAAACCTAATCAAGATGAGAGAGTACTTGCCAGGGGACGAACTCATAAAGTTTCGAGGCCGATACGAGGATATCTTAGATCTTTTGGATATAAAAATCGTGGAAGAAGCATTTCAAGCTCTCCTGAAGTTTTGGGACAACGAACTGAGAACTTTCGTATTCCCCAATTTTATCCTATCCCTTGTACCAGAAGTATACAGGTTTTCAGGGATTCTCCCAACCCAGAAGGAGGTCATTGATTTACTCGGGGTTCCGGAAAAGAAGGCCACCATTAGGAACCATGCACAAGGCGGAACTCTCTCCACCAAATTTGTCTTGGAACACATGGAAGCCATGAGGAGAAAGGGAGATTGGATGACGTTTGGGAGGACACTTGCTCTGTCAGTCTATGGACTTGTCCTCTTCCCCACTACACTTGATGTAGTTAATTTGTCCTCCATCAGAGTCTTCTTGGCTGTCGAGAGATATGGAATAAACCATGTGCCTGCCATCCTAGCAGAGACAGTTGGTTCCCTTACCTATTGTCAGGTAGGGATGGGAAAGAAGTTACAGTGTTGTCTTCAACTCCTCATGGTTTGGCTAGCTAACCATATCTTTGGCAAAGGGTATTCTACCAGAGGAATTCTAGAAGTAAGTCATCACCCTCTTCGAGATTTTTCTCGATGAGAGGGCCTTCGTTTATACGATTTTGAATCACAAGGTCCTATGGGGGGCAGAATGGTGGATACACTTCCTGGCTCAAGTCAAAGAAAAAGATATCCGTTGGAAATTGGTCTGGTGGCTAAATGAAGAGGAGCTATACAGTTGCGGTCCATTTCTCAACGTACCACTGGTAGGACCAAGATTTGCAGCCAACTATAATCCATCCTTGCCGCATTCCCAGCTGACGTTTCGTCGAGACGTACCCGCGAAAGAATTAGTGCGCTCATTTTTACATTCTCTCAGGGGACTTGACTCTATACATGGCATCACCATTTCAAGAGCTTGGGATCATATGCATTTCAAAGGGAAGGTTGAGTTGGGATGTCGAGGGCTTGCACCAACAAATGACTTTATGGTCTGGCTGAGAGAAATAATCAATGGCAAAGTGGTGGAGAGGTTCGTATCGTTAAACGCTCTCCTAGGAAATGATCATCTGAAGAGCGAAAAAGCCCTAAAAAGAAAGATTGATGAGCACAAAGACACAATGGAGAATCTCGAAACCCAAAGAGATAAAAAAATGAAGGCTATTCGTGAAGCAGAGAGAGAATACGTCAGCGTGAGGGCAGACAGTGAAGACGATCGCAAGAATTCTCCTCTGTTGACTTAGAACAGGAACCTCAAGGAGGTGAATCGTAAAAGGGATGAATTAGCTAAAAAGGAGAGAGAATGGGGGGAACGCATGAATGCTGAAATCCAAATCAAGGAATCTAGAGCACAAGCATTAGAGGCTCGTGTCAGAGGACTAGAGGCCCATAATCAGGGGTTACAGGCCCAATTACTCAATTACAACCCGACTGCTCAGGAACAACTTAAGAGGGCCCTGCTCCAGATACATGCCATGAGTCTAGCAATAGAAAGCCTACAAGAAAAATGCAAAGCAAGGGAGGAAGTTATGAAAGAACTTGAAAATGAGATGGAACCATGGAAAAATGATGCGATCCAGCTACATAACAAGATCGAACAAATGGCTCGATTAATCAATATGACTGTCCCGTCTTTCATTGATGCCTTTAGAAAGGTTGAAAGGCGAATCAACCTGCCACATGTCCCACCCGAACTGGAAGAACTCATAGTGTTCGGTCGCATCTTAATCAGCAAGTGGAACGCAATGCTAAGCATGTAACATAGGATAAAAGGCTGGGATAGGTACATGATGAGCCCATAGCTTTCATAGCACTTTATCAACTTTTCCCATCATTAAATTCTTTATTTATGAATTGGAATAAGGATGTTTTTATTGCCATATTAATTAATAAAACTCGCAATTTTTCTTTCTCATTTATGTGTTATTCCAATGTTCCCTTGCTTTGTTTTCTGTTTAAATAATAAAATGGGTTTACGTTAATATCAGTAAAAATGGCACGTAAAATCCACATAACCAAGAAACCAGAGAATGCTCACACTCAGTTGGAAGAATGAAGGAATGCATTAGATAAGCAAGAACTGGAGTTTCTTAGGCAAGAAACAACAAGATCATTAAGGCAGAAATAGCAGTGCAAAGGCGTTCGCATTTGAAAAAGGAGAAGGAACTCCGCCAACAGGCAGAGAAATATCGCTTGGAATCACTCGAGAACAAGCAATTGGCATCCAACTTCCATCAAGCATGCTATGAGATGTGCCGCTGGGCGGATCTGGCCAAACTTCAGAGGTTGTATCTTGAAGAGCAAGCGGAAAAAGAAGCCGCCAAAAAGTAGATATAGGGAAGTTTCAAGAATGCATAAAAGACTCCTCATATGAAACAATGTTCGGAGGAGCACTATTAAAAATAATATTTCAATAAATGAATAAAGTTTCCTATTTTATCTCTATTCTGTGTCTCTCACTCTCCCAAAAGCTCCAAGTTGATTGGCTACGATGATTGCATGATGAACGTAGTTCTCATAGCAAGTTATCAACCTTCCTCCCCTATTGAATACACTAACTCATAGAGGGAATGAAGGGGGATTCTAGGTGCTAAACTACTAATGTTAACAAAGTAACCCAACTCAAAAATAAATTACTAAAGGGATTTGGTTTTACAGCCTTTTCAAAATAGCGCAATCAAGTCATCAATACTTCACTCGAACTCAAAAAGCACAAATGGAATCCCAAGCAGCTGATTCCTCAGCAAAGATAGCAGAAATGGAGAAAAGTCTGGACATGACTAAGTCCCAAGTGGCTACTTTGAATGACAAGATGGATCAAATACTGGCCTACTTAGCTGGAAGCGAGCATGAACAAGGGGAGGGCTCGGATAAAGCCTCCAAAGGAAAGAAAATCCCTCAGGTCATAATTCTTGAAGATCGTGACGAAGAATATGATGAAGAAATACCTGTGGTAGAATCACCCAAGATTAACGAATCCAAGACGAACGAAAAGGTCTCTACCAATGTGGTTGCGGTCATGGCTGCCTTAAAAGCCCAACAGGGCAAGCAGAACCAAGAGAAGGAGGATGGGGACACAATTAGAGAACAAATAGAGAAAGAGGTAAGCCGTGCACTCAAGATAGCTACACGGGTTGAAGATGAAGACGAGGTGGTCTTGTTCAGCTTCCCCAAGATTCAAATTCCCCCCAAATTCAAGCTTCCACTTTTTGAAAAGTACGACGGTTTGCCAAATCCAGACCACCATGTCAAAGGATATTGTGCAACCATGGCAACATATAGTTCCGAACCAGCATTCTTGCTTGCTCACTTCCACAACAGCCTGAAGGGAGTCGGATACAAATGGGTCATGAGACAAGAGAACGAGACCATGAAGTCATGGGCCACCAAGAAAAAAGGCCTTCCAAAATAATTTTAAGCACAATATCCACAGTGAGATGACTATAGAAATCATGGTAGCACTGAAAAGGAGGAGTAATGAAACCTTCCGTGAATGCGCCTCCAGATGGAAGGAAGCTTCAATAGATGTCCTGCCTCCGATGAATGAAAGAGAGACTTGTCGTTACTTCGTCAAGGCACTGGGCGACCCAGCTTATGAGGTTTTGGCAATTTTGCTACACCAAGATTTTGCGGACTTGGTCACTATAGGAGAGGAGATCGACGCAAGAAACAAAGAGATGCCCCCACCAAAAAAGAACTTTACCCCTAACTATGGAAAAAAGAAGGAAGAAGGTACAAGCTTTGCGCAGAATACCCCAAAAACATTTTCAGTCAACGCTGTGGGGAATTCGGGAACTTCCCAACAAAATCAAACACAGAAAAATAATGGTAGGGTGAATAACCGAGATAAGGAGCTGCCCGAGCTGGGCCTCACACAGACTGAGCTATTCGAGCACCTGAAAGAATAGCAGATGATGTGTGCTCGGCCAGGAAAGACATGGGAACCTCCATACCCAACCTGGTATAAGCAATAATTGTCTTGCGTATAGCACCAAGTCACAAAAGGGCACTCAATCGACACATGTGAGCACTTCAAAACACACGTCCTACAAATGATAGACGCGGGATGGATTAACATCCCAAACATCACCAAAAACCCCTTGCCCGAGCATGGGGTTAGTGCCATAGAAAAGGAGGAATGGACAAACAAAGAGCTGGCAAGCGTGTCCTTTTCCCTCGAACAAATCTACCAAGCTCTCGCTAAGGCGGGCTATGTACCATACCTCAAAGAATATGATGCATTTTCTTGCTATTATCATCAGACCAACAGTCATCCTACTAATGAGTGTAAACTCTGGGAAGAAACAGGTGCAACAATACATGGGCCTGGGGATCATGACGGTGAAAAGAGGAAAGCCTGAGATTCAGGTATGTGCGGCCTCTGACCAAAAGGGGAAAGTGCTACCATTTACTCTCAAGGTCCCCAACATGGGACCTCCAGCACAAGTCTCGAAATCTTCACCTCTTTTTACTATCAAAAGGCCTAGTCCACCAAGGGTGACACGCCCGCAGATAACCATCTATCCACCAAAGCCCACACCCTATGCCTCCAATAAGGCAGCACCTTGGAGGTACCAACCGATTGTGGAAATCGGAGGGACAAAGTAAGAAATGGGAAAAGTACTCGCAAATACTAATGTCTCCCCCGGACATGGATTTACCAGAAGTTGGAGATTGTATGCAAGAAACATATCAGGAACACCAAAAGAGACTCTTGATGCAGAAAAAAGAAAAAGGCCCTCAGGATCATCCGGAAAAAGAAGAGGCTGATTTCGAGAAAGAATTTCTAAGCATAGTCAAGAAGAGTGATTATGACATCGTAGAACATCTAAGGAAAACTCCAACTAGAATCTCTATGCTTGCCCTCATGTTGAATTATGACGGACATCGTCAAGCTCCCCTAAAAGCATTGGCTGACATGCATGTCCCAAAGGAAATCACACTAGAGAAAATGGTGAATCTAGTAGACGCCGCCAAACATGCATCTACCCTTTCTTTCTCTGAAGAAGAAATCTGCCCGGGTATGAAAGCCTTGCATATCACTGTGAAATGCTATGGCTTCACGATAGCAAAGGTCCTCATAAATGGAGTATCTGCCCTGAACGTCTTGTCAGTTGCTACCTTTGAGCAGCTGCCGGTGGAATCAACGCGGATCGATGCAAGCAACATGATTGTCCGGGCTTTCGATGCAACCAGGAGGGAAGCCATGGGAGGAGTCACCCTCCCAATTGAAATAGGGCCTCTCACCTTCGACATTGCATTCCAGCTCACGGAGGTCGATGCGGCTTACACTATGCTATTAGGGAGGCCTTGGAACCATGAGGCTAAAGCCGTTCCCTCCACTCCCCATTAGAAGATCAAGTTCCTCAAAGAAGGGAGAGTCATCACTATTAAAGGGGAGGAAAGTATGTTGACTAGTCATCCCTCTCCCGTTCCTTTTATCGACAGTGCAGAAGAGGCTCTAGAATCTTCTTTTCAGGGTTTGGAAATAGAAGGGCAATCTAAAGAGACTTTCCAAATCAATAGTGTAGCCACCAAAATTATGGCAAAACAGGGTTACCAACAAGGGCGAGGGTTGGGTCCCACACTGGCTGAAATATCACGTTGCATCAAACCAAAAGAGCAAGAAGCCTTGGTCGGGTTGGGCTACACAGACACAACCCAAAACAAGGAAGGCCAAGAAGAACACCTTCCTCTTGCAAAAAGACTCGTGTTGGCCAAAGAAGCCAGAAAAGACGACCATGTCTTGGCCATTGAAGAAGGAGAAGCAGGGAGCAACAACCCTCTCATATGGCACACGGCCGAAGGAGCTAGTCTAAAGAACTGGGAAGTAGACTGGGTCTTAGCAATCAATAGTTCCAAGTATAACACGAATTGTAATTGGTGTAAAGCTGAGCTCTAAGCTTAGATCAAGGAATGATACACCTATGAGCTTATCTGTTGTTGTTTATCAACTTTTCAATAAAAATGGCTTGCATATTTTACTAAAAGAATTTGTATGTACTTCTTTCTAGCCCTCTCCTTCATTTCTTAATTCATGTCTTTCTTTGCTCTCAGGGAATTAGCATTCTGCGAGAATCCACTCAATTCGGCGGTTCCTGGTTTTTACGAATATCGGGATAACGAACATATGCAAAATGAGAACGACTCTGACGAAGAGGAGGGCCCCCTGTCTTTGCCCAAATGCTTAAATCTGATGAAAAAGGAATAGTCCCACATCAAGAAACGATTGAACTTATAAACTTGGGGACTGAAAAACAAAAAAAGAAAGGTAAAAATCGTGGATAATCTGGAAAGGGAGGAATTGATTTCTTTATTAAGAGAGTACTCGGATGTGTTTGCGTAGTCATATCAAGATATGCCCGGGCTCGATTCAGCAATTGCAGCTCACAAAATACCAACATTCCCCCACATGGAACCAAAGAAATAGAGGCTTAGGTGCATGAAACCCGTTATGTCCCTCAAAATAAAGGAAGAAGTAAAAAAACAATGGGACTCCGGCTTCTTGGAAGTATCAGTTTATCCAGAATGGATGGCCACAATAGTACCCGTCCCTAAGAAAGATGGAAAAGTCCGAATGTGTGTCGACTATAGGGATCTGAACAGGGCTTCCCCCAAAGACGACTTCCCACTTCCACACATTGACGTCATCGTAGATAACAGTGCTGAAAGTTTTTGCTACTCATTCATGGATGGGTATTCAGGCTACAACCAAATACTCATGCACCCCGAGGATAAGGCCAAGACAACCTTCATCACACAATGGGGGACCTACTATTATAAAGTTATGCCATTCGAAGTTAAGAACGTAGGAGCAACTTACCAACGGGACATGGTGGTATTATTCGACGACATGATCCACAGAGAGGTAGAAGTCTACGTAGATGACATGGTGGCCAAGTCAGCAGAAGAGAAAGTCATGTGAAGGTCTTAAGAAAGTTATTTGATAGACTCCGGAAGTTTAAACTACGGCTCAACCCTAACAAGTGTGTCTTCAGGGCCCAATCCGGCAAACTCCTCGGATTTATCGTGAGTCGTAAAGGAATTGAAGTCGATCCTGACAAAATCAGGGTCATCAGAGAAATGCCGCCACCCACCACAGAGAAGCAGATTCAGAGTTTCCTAGGCAATGTAAATTACATTGCCCGCTTCATACGTAACATGACGGCCACATGCACTCCCCTTTTCAAACACCTCAAGAAGAATCAATCGCTATAATGGAGCACAAAATGTCAAGCAGCCTTTGATGCGGTAAAGGAGTACCTTACCAACCCCTCAGTGTTGGTGTCTCCTACGCCTGGGAGCCATTTAATATTATACTTGACTGTCCTAGAAGAATCCATGGGAGCCATTCTAGGACAATATGATACCGCAACAGGGAAGGAGCAAGCAATCTACTATTTAAGCAAGAAGTTCGACCCAAATGAGTCGCGGTACCCTTTGGTCGAAAAAACATGTTGCGCTCTCGCATGGACTGTACGACGACTAAGGCACTACATGCTCTATCACGAGACATTCCTCATATCAAGGATGGATCGAATGAAATACATCTTTGAAAGCCCACACGTGTCCAGACAGATCTCCAAATTGTAGGTGCTATTAGCAGAATACGACATTAAACACGTCACTCAAAAATCTGTCAAAGGAAGTGCCATAGCAGATTACCTCGCGAACAATACCTTGGACGAGGAACATGGCTCGGATTATCAATTCCCAGACGAAGGGTTGAATGCCATAGAAGAGGGATTTCACACAGAAACCTGGGAAATGTTCTTTGATGGAGCAGTCAACGCCTTCGGAAATGGGATCGGGGTTGTCCTTATATCTCCAAAGGAGAAACAATTCCCAATCGCGGTCAAACTAGATTTTGAATGTACCAACAACATGGCAGAATACGAAGCTTGCATCTATGGATTACAGGCTGCTATAAGACTAAAGGTCAGCAAGATAGAGGTCTTTGGCAATTCGGCATTAATAATCTACCAAATCAAAGAGGAGTGGCAGACCAAAGATCCAAAATTGATCCCATATCAAAAGTTCCTCACAGAATTAATAGGCCAATTTAAGTCCATAGAGTTCCATCACTTACCGAGATGTAAGAATTCGTTTGCTGACGCCTTGGCCACCTTGGCAGTAATGCTTGACACCAACTGCGGGGTCCTTCTCCAACCAATCAGGATGGAGTATAGAAATACAGAAATCCATTGCTCAATGATCGAACAGGAGCCCCATGGTCTCCCTTGGTTCCATGACATTAAAACATATATGGAAAAACAAGAATACCCGGATGGAGTTAGTGAGAACGAAAAAAGGACTCTCCGGCAATTAGCCGCGGGCTTCTTTCTCAATGGGGGGACGCTGTATAAGAAAAGACCAGACGGAGTATTACTTCGTTGCGTTAATGCGTCCGAAGCAAATCAAATTTTGGCCAAAATTCATAAAGGGGTGTGCGGGACCCATTCTAATGGTCACACTCTGGCACGACAAATACAAAGGATGGGGTATTTTTGGATGACACTGGAAAGCGATTGCATTGAGTACGTCCGCAAATGTTACAAATGCCAAGTCTATGCAACAAAAGTCAATACTCCTCCTACGATGCTTCACAACATGACTACTCCATGGCCTTTTTCCTTGTGGGGAATTGATATTATTGGTCCCATAAAACCAAAAGCATCAAATGGTCATCGCTTCATTCTAGTAGCAATCGACTATTTTACCAAATGGATAGAAGTGAATTCTTATGCCAAAATCACACAAAAGACATTTGTGCGATTCCTGAAGGCCAATATCATTTCCAGGTAAGGAGTCCCGGAAAGGATAATTACTGATAACGAGACCAATTTAAATGGAGCTGAGGTGCAAAAGATCTGTGAAGAATACGGGATAAAACATCACAATTCAGCACCATACCGTCCTCAGATGAATGGCGCGGTGGAAGCGGCTAATAAAAATATAAAGAAGTTCATCGAAAAGATGACCACTACATACAGAGGCTGGCATGAGATGCTCCCCTTTGCTTTACTGGGATACTGCACTACCGCTCGCTCCTCAACAGGAGCCACCCATTTTTAACTAACATATGGCGCAGAGGCAGTTCTACCAGTAGAAATACAAATCCCCTCTTTGCGAATCATCGCTGAAGCCAACCTTGATGAGGGCCAATGGGTGCGGAACCGATATGATCAAATTAGCCTGATCGACGAAAAACGCTTAAAGGTCATATTCCACGGGCAGCTCTATCAAGCAAGGATGGCCCGAGCCTTCAACAAAAAGGTGCAACCTCGTTCATTTGAAGAAGGAGACTTGGTAATAAAAAAGATTTTACCAAACCAGAACGATCCAAAAGGAAAATGGGCCCCAACAAACGAGGGACAGTTCAGGGTCAAACGCGCATTTTCGGGCGGCGCACTCATCCTAGATGACCCAAACTGGGAGGAATATGGTCGGTTGAATCACTCTGACTTTGTCAAAAGGTTCTATGCGTAGGAAGATTGCTTCTGAGGGAAGACATTTGAATTGCATATGATTCATATCTCAGTAAAGATCATGGAATCGCCGGGCATCGTCCTTCACGCATTTCTAAAAAAAAACCACTGCAAGTTTCCAGTGGTCCTTAAACTCTAAAAAAAGTACCAACTTTGACTCATGAATATTAAAAAGAGAATTATTCCTTCAATAAAATCTCTTTACCTATTTCCTTTGCCCTGCAAGTCGTATACTGTTGCATTGTTGATTTGAAACAGTAGATTGATAAATAATTGTTAATTCTACAATTCTTGTTTTACCCCCGAATGATTGTTTGACTTAGATAACAGGAAAGCGACTCAGTAACATTGGACTAGTCACAAAAAGCACTCAGTAGAAATGGGAGGTGGTTATTCCTATGAAGCTAGAAATCTCTCGGAGAGGCTAATCACTCTTCCAGGGAATATTTTATCAGAAGGTATTCCCAATCCAACAGTTATTTACGATGCTGCATTTTTATTGATAATGCACCAAAGAACTTCAATACTTCTGTCGAGTCTCGCCAATAAGTGTTACGAGATTTGGAATCCTGCCAGTGAGTGTTCTAGGATTCAATATCCTATCCCGCCAATGAGTGTTTCGAGGATGGATACAGGAATCAATATGCTCCCAAAAGTGTTCGAGGATAATGATGCCCACCCTTTTCAACCAAACCTCGCCAATGAGTGTTACAAGGTTTGGCCCTATTGGGTCCTACCAGTAAGTGTTTTAGGACTCGATGTCTCACCCCACCAATGAGTGTTTTCGGGGTTGGACACGGGTACAGGTATCCTACCAAGGAGTGTTTGTGGATATTGGCGCCAAACTTCCAGATCCAGCCATTGAAGTGTTTTGGGATCTGACCAAAAAAAAACCTATCACGACGCAGATGGTGGGGGTCACGACGGGCGCATAGTGTCGCGACGGGCTGACACGTCTCGAACTACAAAGTCACAAATAAATGCCGTCGCGACCTTAGGCGATCGTCGTCACGATGCCCCCCACAACGGTCGGTCAATGGGTCAAAATTTGACTAGTAAGGCGTCGCGACGGTCAGCATTTGGGGTCGCGACGGGTGAGGTGGCATTATCTGATTAGTTTTGAGGGGTAGCCTCATTAATACGCTGTCGCGACGGGTATGCTCAAAAAAGCTTTTTGATTAAAACCCGTCGTACTCAGAACGCCACCGCCCCTCTTCCTTTCAATCAAACTCTCTCAAAAGAGAACCGGTTAGAAGAAGGTTCCAAAGGTCCCCTCTACATCAGTCTCCATCTTGGACCTCGTAGCCTCAAGGTAAGTAAAAAGCATAGGGGTCGCGACGCCATCATGAATCCATCGCGACCCCTCCCTTTTTTTTCTTCCCATCGCGACGGTCATTATTTCGGTCGCGACAGCTGAGTAGGTCACGACGCCTTGACCTACCCGTCACGACCCAAAGCATTCATGGGGAGCATTTTTTTTGGGAATTTAATTATTTTCTAGTACTAACCCAAGGCTTACCCTTTTTTAGGAAAATGGCTCACCAGAAGAGATCTCGTACCGCTGCCTCCACATCATCTCAACCTCCCAAAGATCCGGAGCATTACCGGATTGCTATTCAGGCCAGGTCGTTAAACCCGTAGCGGATCATGGAGCATTTGGAGAGAAGCCCCTTGTCCGTTGAGGGCGTCGAATTTTACAACCTCACCACCTGCTGAAGATCACAAACCAGAAAAATGTCCCTCTGATGTATCAATACCATGTGGGATACGCCACCACGCAAAGCAGAGCATTTATACTCAGCGAATGCGCTCTTTCGGAAGTGACACCCCAGCCCTTTGCCGAAATGAACAATCTGAGAATGGAGCCCAATTGTGTATTCACACAAACGCTATCAGGGAAATACCCGAAGGAAGAAATTGCAGCAGCTCTCACCTTTCTAGGGCAAGACACATGGGAGTCCAGAAGTGGCGGGCTTAAGAGGAATTGCACCCATCACATGACCAAGAACTGGCAAAACTTCCTCACCAGCAATGTCATCCCGGTGAAGCACAGAGAGTCCCTGAGTAGAAAGTTAAGCATCCTCATCTACCTGATCATGAAGAGAGCACCGCTCTGCTTCCCAACCATTATGTGTAGAGAGTTCCACAACAACATCAACGATATTAAGCTAGAGCTTGGATCTCGGGGCTCTCCCACCGCCATCGCCTTCACCCACTTTCTTACTGCCTTTTGGGAGCGCTTCCAGGTCGCCCGCCGAGCATTGGACTACTTTGAAGAAGGATCAAGATATGGCCCACTTCCCTGCTCATCAGGGCTGGGCAGATATCCTCCTAGATAACTCGGAGCCACAACTCGCGCCCCAACAGAGACAACAGCAACCGCAGCAAGATCAGCCCCAAGAGCAGGGCGCTAGTGCAGGACCAGAGGCGGGACGTATTGAGGCTCTAACTCTGGAGATTTGAGAGTAGAGAGGACAAATCCAAGGAGGAATGCAGTCCCTGCAGAGACATTTCGATTTATTTGAGGATGAGGTCCCTGCGCCCTTGCCCAGAATACTCTCTGAGATCGATGGAGAAGGTAGCGGTAAAGAGTAGGTTGGAACCAATCTGGAGGCCATAGGAATTTATATAGGATTTATCCTGCTGCATGTTGTGCCCAAAAAACAAAAAAAAATGATATATAACAAAGTTCGGTTTCATTTTGATTTCTTTACTTATCCCCCTAAAAGATTTAAGAGAAAAGTAAAGAGGGGACTCTGTGAATACCTCACTTTGACCGGCCAGGCAAACAAAATAATAAAATGATAAAACCCAAAAATAAAAAAAAGGAAAATATAATAAAAATAAAAGGGGCGTCGCGACGGGCAACCATAGCCGTCGCGATACCCTTCTTCAGTAAAAACCGTCGCGACGGATGCTATGGACGTCGCGACGCCTCCAGCATTCATGAGAGAATCTACCAAAATATGAAGCAAATTCTGTCGCGAAGGATAAATCTAGGCGTCACGACGCCCTGGGCATTTATAACAGAATCGGGATCGTATCTCCATGATACCCGTTGCGACGTTAAATAAAGAGCGTCGCGACGGGTATGCCATTAATGACCGGATTTCTTTCCCATAATAGCTCTTTCTGACCTGCTATAAATTGAGTTCCGTTCAACAGTGAAAGGGACCGAAAATTTGACGAATTAGAGGGCCGGAAGTAAGGAAGGGAGAGGCGAACAGGTAGAATGCATACTTGAGTATAGTTTTAATCTTCTCATACTCACTAGGTTGGTAGGAAACCATGTTTCTTCTTTTATAAATATATTCCCTTCGGGTTGTGACTCATCAGCGTTAGTATTTCATCCAACATTTGATTCACACCTCCCAAAAGCCTTCTCGTGCATCACGACCCCCCTCCCAATAGAGCACCCGTCGTGACGCCTTTCCCATGCGTCGCGACAGTCTCTGTGGCGCGACAGAGGGACGCGACGGTAAAGGATACCCGTCGCGACCCCCTGTTCTTTGGGGATGAAATTGTCAGAATTAATTATTTATTTGGTGGAAAAACCCTTTATATAACCTAGTGCCACCAAGAGACTTTCTTCTTTATAGGAGCACTAGCTTACACGCCATCTGGGTATCACGCCTGATGAGCTCTCACACATGCACCTTTTATAAATCTTGATTGGTTGTATGGTAGATAGGTACCAAAAGGCATAGGCCTCTTTAGGTATATCGCACTGGGAGGCCATCTGAGTTTTCACTTGATGAGTCTCCCCTCACTCGCACACTCGTATGTCACTGGAACTACGTGGGCTTTGATCCCCCCTTGAGGGTACGTAGGCCCTAGGCTTTTATCCTAGGTCAAGCCCTTCCCCTTTCTTTCCTCATTTTTCCCATAATTGTATGTATTTTTAAGGCCAAATAATTTTAATTTTAATTTTTAGGGTAACCGTCTTCGAACGGGGGAAGAAGGGTGCCTAACACCTTCCCTTCATCCCAATCAGACTCCCGAGCCCAACATTTTGTGAAAATTCATTTTACCCCACTCTCAAAACTAATCTTTCTTTTTCCAAATTTTGATTGAAAATTTGGTGGCGACTCCCATCAAAGGCTCCGGTCTTCACAGTTTGATAGTGAGAATACGAGTGCCCTATGAACTTAGATCCCAAATAGGGAAGTGAATGCAAAAAGTAATGAAAATGAACTAGAATTGTTAATGAGATCTGAATATTAGAAATTCTCTTAATATTGTGAATCTAGACCAGTTGAAGGCAGTGGGTTAAGATGAGATATTAGTTGCATAAAAGAGACAAGAGACACTAAGTGGTTGAATACTGTAAGTCCTTAAAATCATTGGCTTGTTGATGATAGGCAAATATCTAAAATTGAGGATCCTTAAAGTGAAATTTTTAACTGTTGGTAGAATGAGGATGCTTTCTAAGTTTTGGTTAGTCTGAGTTGGCATTCTTAGGTCATATAGGAGCTCAGAGGATTTAGAAAACATATGCCAATTGAAAAAAGGGCAAAGATAGGAATCAAAGTGCACTAAACTTAAGACTTTGGTTTTACAAAAGTTGGGTACTTTGGTTATGATTTAGTAGGGCAACCACCCTACCTTTCTAGAACCCCAAAGGTTTCTTTAAAACTTATTTCAAAGTTTAAACAAGTCCAGAAGTGACTTAAACTGGTCTTAGTGCATTTAGAGTTCTAATTTTTAAACAATTACAAGAAATTGGCATTTTACTGCATAAAATCCAATTCTGAACAAATGAGGCTGTCAAACCTTGTTGTACAAGTCATAAACTACCCCATAGTGATTAGAGTAGACACTTTTTTGTTCAACAGAAGCTAGAAAAGAAAATGGGTAGTAAGCGGGAGCAATTTACACAAAATTTATTATTTTACTATTTTAAACAAAAATTGGCCATTCTGACTTAAGATAGGGTACCTAATTACTTCTTCATACTCCATATACTATTTAAGAACTTTCCAAAAGATTATAGCGGTCCAGAATTGACTTTGGCTGTGTTTTGGTACTTTAGGGACTTGTTTATAAGAAATTTCAAAAGATAGAGATTGTGTGCAAAAAGATTTGATTATGATCTGTCATGACTGTGGAAAATTATTAAATTAGTCATATTTGACCTTTTGAAGCTTGCTGTGACTTTATTTATGACAGAGAAAAGCCATAGGGAAATTTGAGTCAAAATAGGGACCTATTTGAAAGAAAACAAGAAATTTCCCTATGTATGTGTTAAGTGGATGATGAATGTCCAATGTATGCATTTGGAATGGATTGAATTGTTGAATATGCTCTATAATTGTAATGACTTGATAAAAGTGGACTAATTTGATATAAATGAGGCAATTAGGGGCCAAGATGTGAATTACTTACTTGAGAAGTAAGCTGAATATGTTATTTCAACTATATATGTGCTCTTGACGAAGTTCCGTGGTGTTTGGATGCCTGTATGTGAAATTGTGGAAGTTGTTTGCTGTACAAGTAATGTTTGACTTGTGGTTGACTTTGTGACTTTATGTTGACTAAGTGACAAAGTGGACCTAAATGATGCATCCTATGTAAGTGTGTGGCAACCAATTCTGGAAATGAGATTTAGCATGCATCTGTGGAAACTGATATGCCTGAGAGGGGAAAATAATTTTGGCATGCATTGAATTGAAATTGTGGGTTTTCAAGTGAATAAACATTACCTGAAAAATATATATTTTATTCATGATCTGTATGAAAAGGACACATTAGGTTGTCTAGGAATCCATCCCGGACGTAGCTGTCTAGTAACTAGTGAGGATATATTCCGGTTCGAGACTGGTGATCCTATGGTTCTAACTTGTGCGCACACCGGGGGATGCCCTGGAATGGTAGGTAATTGCCTGTGCTTTATTGGCAGACTTTACTTATATTGGTAAGTCTGGTTTGTCCTGTTTCATTAGACTATTTTATGATGGTATGGTCTTGGAGGGATTTGGTATTTGGCAAGACTGACCAAGAGATAAGATGGTATGTTGAGCATCTTTTTATGAAATTGTACATTTGGCATGACTCACCGATGTGAAGGAAAGATGGTATGAATTTGTAATTTAAAGTATTCATATATGTGTTTTCATTATGAACTTATGTATAGAAATATCTTGTAATTGATATTTGTAAGTTAAGAACTGCACTTATTGATTGTGTGTGACCGATAACTGTGAATGAAGTTTTCTGTATTCTATGTAATGCAGTTGAACCACTAACGAGTTTTTAAAACTGGTAATCTATGTTACTGGGATTATATATCTCATTAACTTAGTGTGTTCAGATGCCCAGGTATCACTTGCTGCTAGAGATTGAAGTGGAGTGGATAGAAGTGCAGTGAACATCATCTTCTTCTTTCCCACGGAGGACCTGATTATCCCAGGGACCTAGAAGAGATGACTGATGGGTAACTAGTAGTTAGTGAAATGACACTTTCGGTTGTGGCTTATGAGTCACACTTTTTGGATTATGGCCTTTGTGCGTGACTAACTATTTAGGCTTGCGTGCCACTACTTACTGGATTTGTATATGTATACATATATGTTGTAGATTTAGTATATATGTGTTAGTTAATGCATGGACGCTAGGACCTCACGCTATCTGCTTAGATTGTATGTAACATGTATGTATGCTAGAAATGACTCTGCAGAGTGCGCGAGTGACAAACACATAACATCTAGTTTCTTAGGTATAAATAACCAAATGAGAGTAAACCATCGTTGGGATAGAACTTAACTTTTCACACACCTAAAAGAAAAGAAAAGACAAAAATTCGACAAGGTTTTTATGAGTTAAGTTAATTAACCTAATTCCGCACTAAAAATCAATTAAGGAACAAGGACGATACACTAAGCCTAAAACTCTAAACCCTAAATCCTAAACCCCAAACCCCAAACCCTAATCCCTAAATGCTAAATCCCAAAGCCTAAAGCATAAACCCTAAACCCTAAATCCTATATCGCAAACCCTAAACCCTAAACCCCAAACCCTAAACCCAAAACCCAAAACCCAAAATCCTAAATCCTATACAATAAATAGCAAACACTAAACGCTAAATCCTAAACCTTAAACAGTAAATTGAAAACCCTAAACCTTCAACCCCAAACCGAAAACCGAAAACCCTAAACACTAAACCATAAATCGAAAACCCTAAACCCTAAACCCTAAACCATAAACCATAAACCCAAAACCCTAAACATGAAACCATAAACCCTAAACCCTAATCCCTAAAAGCTAAATGCCAAAACCTAAACAATAAACCAAAAACCCCAAACCCCAAACCCTAAACCCTAAACACCAAACCCTAAACTCTAATCCCAAAATCTAAAACCCTACACCCTAAACACCAAATCCTAAACCCTGAACTCCAATCCCCAAACCCGAGACCCCAAACTCCAATCCCCAAACCCGAGACCCCAAACTCCAATCCCCAAAACCCTAAACCCTAACCTCGAAATTGTAAACTGTGAACCCTAATACCCAAACCCTAAACCCTAAACCTCTAAAACCAATACACAAATCCTAAACCAAGGACCCTAAACCCCTAACCCTAAATGCCAAACCCTAAACCCCAAACCCTAAACAATAAACCATAATTCCTAAACCCAAAACCCTAAATCCCAAACCCTAAACACGAAACCCTAAACCCTAAAACTTAAACCATATACCCAAAATCTAATACCCAAAACCCAAAATGCTAAACCTTAACCCTAAACAATAATTCCTAAATCCTAAACCCTAAACCCAAAATCCCAAACCCTGAACTCTAAATCCAAAACCCTAAACATTAAACCATAAACCCAAAATCTAAAACCCAAAATCGAAAACCCTAAATCACCAACCCTCAACTGTAAACCATAAACCATTAACCCTAAACCCTAAATCATAAACCCAAAACCGTAATCCCTAAACCCTAAACCCTAAACTATAAACCCTTAACCCAAAACCCTAAACCCTGAATCCTAAACCTGAAACCCTTGAACCTTAAACCCTAAATCCTAAATGCTAAAAAATAAACCTAAACCCCAAACCCCAAACCCCTAACCCTAAATCACGAACCCCAAACCCTAAACCCCAAACCCTAAGCCATAAACACCAAACCCTAAACCCTAAATCCTAAAACCTAAACCCTGAACTTCTATCCCTAAACCCTAAACTATAAACCCCAAAACCCAAACCCCAAAACCCTAAACCCTAAACCCTAAACACTAAACCCAAAACACAAAATCTAAAACCTAAACCCTAAACCCTAACCCCTATATCCTAAACACTAAACCCTGACTTAGAAACTCTAAACCCTAAACCCCAAATTAAAAACTTGAAATTGTAAACCGTAAACCCCAAACCATAAACCATAAATCCCAAACCCCAAACCCTAAAGCCAAACCCTAAACCTTGAACCCTAAACCCTAAATCCTAAACCCTTAAACCCTAAACCCTAAACACAAAGCCCTAAATCCTAAACCCTAAACCCTAAACCCCTAACCCTAAGCCCTTAATCCAAAAACCCTAAACACTAAATCCTAAACCCTAAACCTTAAATAATTGAACCAAAACCCTAAACCCTAAATCCCAAACTTTAAACCCTAAACCGTAAACTCTAAACCCTAAGCCCTTACCTCAATCCCAACCCAAATTGTAAACCCTAAACATTAAACCCCAAAGCCTGAACCTTACACCTTAAACCTGAAACTGTAAACTCTAAACGCTAAACCCCAAATGCTAAACCCAAAACCCAATACCCCAAACCCTAAACCATAAACACTAAACCCTAAATCCTAAAACCAAAACTTTAAACCCTAAACCCTAAAACCAAAACCCTAAACCCTAAACCCTAAACCCTAAACACTAAACCTAAAACCCTGAACCCTAAATCATAAACCCTAACCCCTAAACCCTAAACCCTAAACACTAAAGCCTAAATCCTAAACACTCAGCCCTAATCCCTAAACCATAAACCCAAAACCCTAAATCCCAAACCCTAAACCCCTAACCCTAAACCAAATACCCTAAAGCCTAAATCATAAACCCTAAAGCCTAAATCCGAAACCCTAAACAATAAACGCTAAAATCTACACTTAAAACCCAGAACCCTAAATCCTAATCCCCAAACCCAAAAAACTAAACCCCAAACCCTAAATACTAAACCATAAACCCTAACCCTAAACCCCAAACCCTACACCCAAAACCCTAAACCCTAAATCCTAAATCCTAAACCCTAAACCCTCAACCCTAAATCTTAAACCCTAAACCTTAAACCTTAATGCCTAAATCCTAAACCCTAAGCCCTAAACCTCAAACAATAAACAATAAAATCAAAACCCTAAAGCTTATACCATAAACCATAAACCCTAAACCCTAAACCCTAAACCCTAAACCCTAAACCCTAAACCTTAAATCCTAAACCCTAAACCCCAAACCTCGAAACCCGAAACCCTAAACCATAAACCCAAAATCCAAAACCCTAAACCCAAAATCCAAACCCTAAACATTGAACCCTGAACTCTAAACACTAAACCATAAACCTCAAGATTGACTAACTTATATATATACTATTATCACACTATATATATTTATGTAAAAGATGGTCCTGCATGTGTATAAATGTTTTAATTTGTTTCCTGATTTTATATTTTTCTTCCGCTACAAGAACCAGGATAGAACCCGAGAGTGATGACCCGAACCGAAATGAATATTTTGTAATAACTTGATAAAAGTTTTAAAAATAACTCGAGTAGAGGAATTAGTAACATGCTTGTCCTATTTAATTATACTTATATATATTATTAATGCACTAAAAATGGACCCTAGGATAAGAGGGTGTTACAATAAGATATAAGAGGGTGTTACAAAAATGGACCCTAGGTAGAAAGGGTAATATTCCTTGAGATAAGGACAAGGTGAGGTTAATTTGCTGAACCTAGGTAGTTGGCTAACCTGTATTGAGTTTGGACTTGAGGAATGAAGTGTTAGTTTTGGGTAGACATCATATCTTGTTGGAGTCATGTTTCATTACTTAACAATGTGTCATTGAGATTAGCTACCTCAATAGTCTTTGTTTTGTAGAGTGACATATGATTCCACTTGGATAGAATGTTGAACTGGAGTGAGGATTTGTGGGTGACCTTGTTGGAGTGATGTAGACTCCAGAAAGTGTGGCATGTTGTAACCCAAGTCCTCAAGCAGTTTTGAGAAGTGGGAATGATTAGTTGTGACAACCAAAAAGGACCAATAGAAACCCATACCATCCTAGGTGGATAATTTTCAATTTTTCAGTGGATAGACTTTCCCCTATAGGAGTGAGTTGAATTGGAAGCGATTAAGGAGATGGTTGTGATCCTTGTGTGGTTGTTATTTGATGATTGTTTGAAATCTCTTGATTTGTTTAAGAGTTTGAACACAACTAGAAAGGAGTAAGTTGTTAATGGAAGTCTAAGGAGACTAACTTACTTAGGGTACACTTGACAAGGTATCCCTAAAGAAATACCTTCTTGTTCAAGAACAAGAAAGGAAATGGAATTCATGTTGCTTCATCAAGGTAATACTTATAAGATGGGAGATGGACCAAGTCCTCTTCTCATTCAAAGTTTAACCCCGATGGATCATGGGAGAACCATGTATCCAGAAACTACATTGAACTCTAATTTTATTATTGTTGTTGCCCCTTGGGTGATCTAAAACTTTTATTGTCTTGAATTGTAAGGGTCACATAGTGATCAAAGTGAGAGTTTATAGTTTTAAGGGTAATGAAATAGTTGAATCCAATGATTTGATCAAAGGTAAATGTTTGGTAAACACTACCAGAAAACTGGTTTTTAGAGATGCAAAATAGAGACGGAAAAAATCCCCCTCTAATCCGTCTTTACTCCGTCCCAAACACATAATTTTGAATTATGCCATATTTCATTATTAGAGACGGAATATAGAGAGGGAATATTCCGTCTCTAATATGATCCGTCTCAAATATGCCCCAAATCCGTCTCTATATAATGATTTTTTTTCGGCCCACCAAAAATTTTAAGGCGCGAAACAAAAAATTTTGGCGCGGGCATTAGGGATGGAAATAGAGACGAGATATTCCGTCTCTAATTAGTTTTAAAAAAACGTAAATACGAACCACACGACGCCGTTTTCCCTCTTTTCATTTTTTGAGCCCTAAATCCACAAAATCAGTCTTTGCTTGTTCGTCGCTTCTGCTTGTCGTCTCGGTTGGGTGTAGCTGTCAAAATCTGCAACGCCGGTGCCTCACTCCATTGACAACTCACACCGGCGCCTTTGCTTCCATAGCGATTTCTAGTTCCAATTTTCCATGCTTGAATTCTTCTTCCTCTGAGCCCAAAGGTAATAATAATAATAATTTCTTTTTTTTGAGCCGAGAAAATTTTCAGAATTAGCCGCATGTTGAAATTTGCCTTTTGAAGGATTTGATGCATAATGTTGAGGTTTTTGGTAATAATTAGTGAATGGTTTCAATTTTCAGCTCCGCATATTAGCTCCTTTCAGATTTGTCTCAAAGACAAAGCCTGGTGAAACTGCTGAATTTGTCTCTGAAGGATTCAGTTGTTCCTCTGCTGCAACTATCGTTGTTCCTGGTATGTTTTTGGTGATATATGAATTTATTTTCATATTTTTGGAGAATATTCTGCTGTGGTACTGGTGATATTTGAATTTATTTTCATATTTATTCTTTTCTTTATCATATTAGTGACGTTAGCTGGGGATCTTTCCCATGGGTAAGTCTCATTCAGGGTCTTGACCATGTCCTTTTTGTTAAGCTTCCCAATAAAGTACAACATTAAACACAAAATTTAGATAAGATAGATCTTATAAGAATGGTGGATGGTGAGCTAAACGGGGAGTTTCCAGAGGAGGAAGCCATACGATTCATTAAGGTGGGGTTGCTGTGCGTGCAAGAAGATGCGAAGCTTAGGCCTAAAATGACAGAAGCACTTGAAATGTTGAGTGAGGAGGGTGAAAATGAAATTGAAGGGATTTGTATTTGCAGACCAGGGCTTGTTTCTGATCTGAGGGACATTAGAATTAAAGATTCCTCACAAGGATAAACTTCAAGTGGAGCAGCAACCTATGCACCTTCCATTTGGAGTTCCACAAATCTAGAGCGTTAGATTACTTTTTTTTTACATTAATTCTTTATTATGCCTAAATCAATGTGTTGGATCTAGTTTTGGTCTAGTGTGTGTATTATTGTTTGAAGAAAATGAAAAATAAGAGTGTTTGCATTTAAGTTGATTTGATTGGCGTAGATAGTAGGTAATGGCATGGAAAGCCCGTAATTGCACAAGCAGACTTTGGGGAAGCCCAATTGAAGGAGAGGTGCATTTTCTAAATTCCACTGTTGACTTGACTTTGTGGAAACTGGACAACCCACTAATTTTGTGATATTCATTCTTCTAAATTTATTGAGGTTATTTAATCATTTTTTAAAATCCTTAAACAGGATTTTAGTTGACAAAATTCTTATTTATTTAGGTGACATCAGTGTAAGAAAAACACAATAATGCTTTTTGTTTCTATCGTTACCTGACTGCCAAATTTGACATGCAAATCCCTCTCTCTCTTCATCGAAGCTTCAGTTCTTTATTTATTAAGGCACAATGTCATTGAAATTGAAATAGCTATTGTCTCCATCTATCTTATCTAAATTTTGTGTCATATCATGACCACAGATTATTCAATCTCAATAGCTGACTTTTGTCTTGTTCTGCTTGTGTTACTGTCCCTCTACAGCCCAATTCTATTACGTACTTGCCCCAACAGCCGTCCATTAACAGAGAACAAAAATTGAAATTGTCTTGTGATAACAAGTTTGCTATAAATATTGCACACTAACCTGTTCAACATGGTAGGACTAATTACATTGATCAGCACCCTTATATGCCAATAGATTGTCAATTATCGTATTGTTTAACAAAAGACTGTCTACAACTAAATATCAGGAACTCACAAGCAAGATGGGAATTGATGATATTTATTTACCAACTAGAGAGAAGTATTGGGACCCCTAATATCACTTAACATTCCAAATATATCTTTGTTTTCTATTTAGTTTTTGTTAGTTTGTTTTCCTAATATTTTTAATTCTCTGGGAATTTATTCTCCAAATATAGTCACTCCAATGTATATATTCGGTTTCTATGCTATTTTTATGCATAAGTAAAATAATATGTATCCTTTCTCAATTACTAGAATTATTATAATTCCCTTGATATAGTAAATATAGATTTAACTTCAATTGCAGCTAAGTATACCACCAAATAAACCCAAATGTTTATGATCGGGTCAGGAAAATGGAATATTAAAATAAGCCCCAACATAAAAAGCTAAACCATATATATATATATATATATTCTTTGATCCTTAAGCTTGTATGTTTTTCATGATCTTAAAGTCTTTCATAAAGTCTAGCAAAATATACATTCAATATAAAGGGATTCTTTCCTGAGCCTTAACATTTAATTCCAACTCATTAACCTTCTCTCTCTCCACCAAATAATCATTAGTAGGTGTCTCTCTGTCTTGTCTCATTGTCTCAGCCCCACACCTCCCTACTTTTCTTCCTCTCGCATCTTCTACTTTCTTCTCTTTCTCTTCCTTCCTTTTACAACAACTTATTACTTATTTCATCTTAATTTATCATTTTCATTCTTTTCACTCTTTCCTAAATTTTACAACTTATTAATGTCTATCAATCTCAATGTGATTGGACGCCTACAAACTAATTTGACAATCTTTTCTTTAATTAAGAAAACACAGTGAATTATATCACAATTACTAACATATAATTCAGCATTTAATATTTTTCTTGTTTAAGGCATACATGATGCCACAGTTGGTAAACTCCTTGTGTTCATAATACAAAAAATATTGTTGTAGGAGTGATAGCATTATTTGTGGAACATCGCTAGTCCGTGTAAGAAAGACCAACAGTGTTGAGAATGAGATTTCATCTAAAGTTATAATATTAACTTACAGGGCCATTTACTAAGAAGGGAATTAAGTAATTATTGCAGACTTGGGTTACGTTGTTAGAATAATTAAAAATAATTTCTTTTCAATTTTATTTAATTTATAATCTGTTTGGTTTGATGTTGACAAATATATATTTGAAAAGAAAGGCTATATTAGACAAAATGTGAACATAGGATAGGAGTTACTCCTCTTTTGTCAACTTGTACAATTAAGAGATGAATTTTTTAAAGAGTAAATTAAGTACTATTTCAGTTTTCATGAGTTAAACCAAATTGTTCATTGTTTACTGTACCTGTAATGTAGTGTAGTTAAAAGCATGAGTTTTGAGTTTTGACCAATATATTATGGATCACTCTTATCAATTTCACACTAAAAAGATTAGTATATCTTTTTTTTTCTTTTTGGTAAGGGTGTTAATTAGTAATTTCTTTTAATGGAATGTTAGTTAGTGTTTCTGATATGAATACTATTTGACTTATCGCATCACGTGGGTCTATACTCTCTTGAAAACCATTTTCTTACTCCTTCCTTCCTTCCCTCCCTCACACCTCTTTATTTATAGCCCCCCTCTTTATGTTGTTTCTGGTTTGTAATGAACTTTGTTCTTTAATACAATTTACGTCTCTTCATTAAAAAAATTAATCTATTGATCCTTTTGCAATTTGTTCTAAACTGGATGTAGGGTATGTTCTTTTGGTTAAAATGATGAGGGAATGGGAATGGGATATTACTTGATTTCTCTATTTTGTGTAGCTTAGCTCTATATAAAAGATTAGAACTTGCTTTATAGAAATTGACATATAGAGACGAAAGTTGTGTTTTGATTATACAGATTATTCTTTAACCTTATTCCTTCTTTTCCAATTATTGACATATAGTTTTATAATTAAATATGATAGGCTTATAGGAACAGAACATGGATTTACCTGAAAATTGACAATGGATGTACGATAGAGTGCTTCCTGGTCGAGTTGGATTCAGTGATGCCTTTATGGAAGGCGTTGACAAGTTTTTAGATCAGTCTTATCAATTGTCAACTTATCTGCATAATGTAAAGATAAGGTGTCCGTGTAGAAAGTATAAAAATAGGAGATTTGATTGTCATGATGTTGTGAAGACGCACTTGTACCAATATGGATTTAAGCCCGATTATTTCCATTGGACCTCCCACGGGGAATCATTGTCAAAAGTCTCTCTAGTGACTCACTCACAAGTAAATGATGAAGATGTTTTTGAAGAGAATGGTGGGGAACATTTGAATCAATATGAGACAATGGTGATTGATGCAGTTGGGCCATCTTTTGAGCAAAATGCAGAGGAGCCTCCAAACGCTGATGCTCAATCTTTTTATGACATGTTATTTGTTGCGCAAGCTCCTTTATGGGAGGGATGTACTCGTCACTCCGAACTTTCAGCAGCAATGAGACTGCTTATCATCAAAGCAGACTACAACCTCTCAGAGGAGTGCTATAATAGAATTGGGCAGTGGTCGAAAGAGATAACACTCGATGACAATCAAATGCCTGATAATTTCTACAGAACAAAGAAAATGGTTTCAAAATTAGGGCTCGGTTATGAAAAAATTGATTGTTGTCCTAATGCGTGCATGATTTATTACAAGAATGATTTGAATGAAAATCAATGTAAATTCTGTGGGGCGGAGAGATAGACAATAACAAGAAAGAGTCATGGTAGATGTAGAAAGGTGGAAAAGAAGCACTTGTGGTACTTACCATTAACTCTGAGACTTCAAAGGCTATTTATTGCATCATCCACAGCTAAAGAAATGAGGTGGCATTATGATAATCGTCGGGAAACAGGTGTGTTATCTCACCCATTAGATGGAGAGGCGTGGATAGTGTTTGATCAAACTTACCCTGATTTCGCACAAGATCCACGGAATGTTAGGTTGGGTCTATGTGCTGACGACTTTACTCCTTGTGGACAATCTGGACAAAATTATTCTTGTTGGCCTGTCATTGTAAATCTGTATAACCTTCCACTTGGATGTGCATGAAACAAGAGTTCATGTTTTTATCTTTGATCATCCCTGACCCTAAAAATCCAAAGAGCAAGATAGATGTGTTTTTGAAACCATTCATAGATGAATTAAAAGTGTTGTGGAATAAGGGAGTTCCGACTTATGATAGTTCATTAAAACAGAACTTTCAAATGCGGGCAACGCTTATGTGGACTATTAATGATTTTCCAGCATATGGAATGTTGCCTAGTTGGATGACTGCTGGTAAGTTATCGTGCTCTATATGCCTGGAGAAATCAAAAGCATTTACTCTAAAGAATGGTAAGAAAACCACTTTCTTTGATTGTCATTGACAATTTCTGCCAGGAACTCACCAGTATGGGAGAAATAAAACTGCATTTATAAAGAATAGATGTGATGAATCCACACCACCTCCGCGGTTGGATGGGGACCAAGTTTGGGAAAGAGTCTGTAATGTTCCAAAAGTTACTGAGCATGGGTGTCAAGACAATGTAGATGGGTAAGAAATGACACATAATTGGACAAAACAAAGTATATTTTGGGAATTACCTTATTGGAGAACGAATCTCGTTTGACACAACTTAGATGTCATGCACATTGAGAAGAATGTATTTGATAATGTGTTTCACACTGTGATGGACACAAAGGGCAAAACAAAAGACAATGCAAAAGCTAGGATGGACATACAAGAATATTATCAGCGTAGAGAATTGGAGCTAGTGGAACACATTGGTAAACATTTGAAACCCAAGGCAAAATATACATTCAATATGGATAAAAAACGTGCTTTATGTGAATGGGTTAAGAAACTTAATCTCCTGGATGGCTATGCTTCTAATTTAGCCCGATGTGTTGACCTTAAGGAGTCTAAGTTGTATGGGATGAAGAGTCACGATTGTCATGTTTTTATGGAGTGTTTACTTCCAATTTCTCTTAAATCTCTACCAGAAGTTGTTTGGAATACTCTCACTGAGCTTAGTCAGTTTTTCAAAGAAATTTGTTCAACTACATTGAGAGTGGATCAATTAGAATTGTTGAAAAAGAACATTGTTGTAACAATGTGCAACTTGGAAAAGATCATCCCTCCAGGTTTCTTTAACTCGATGGAACACTTACCGGTTCATTTACCATATGAAGTTAGAGTTGGTGGTCCAGTTCAATATCGGTGGATGTACCCATTTGAGAGGTGCTGACTGAAACTTTTTCTTATTTGTTAATTTGTAGATATGAATAATAACAATTATTCTTTTTAGGCTCCTACACAATTTGGAGAAGAAAGTCAAGAAGAAATCTCGTCTCGAAGGTTCTATATGTGAGGCTTACATCATTGAGGAGACTGCAAATTTTTGCTCACAATATTTTGAGTCACATGTCAACTCAAAAAGAACAAGGGTTTCAAGGAATGATGATGGCGGTGATTCAATCCAACAATCATTCTCCATTTTTAACTATCCAAGATGCGCAGCTGAAGAATGTAAGACCCGTTGTTTAAAAGACAATGAAATGATAGCTGCAACAAATTATGTTCTTGATAATTGTGATGAAGTGGAACCTTTTAGAGTGTAAGTTTTACTCAATCGAAAACAAAATTCCGTATTAGTTGAATTATTTCTACGATTAATTAATGGAATGTATGGGTGCAGTCTATATGTTGAGGATTTGAAGGTGTCTACACCTCAAATTACAGATCTTGAGGTGAATCAAAAGATGTATGATGAGTTTCCTAAGTGGTTTCAACAATATGTAAGTTTTCATTGAGAAATCTACTTAAAATTTCTAAGTTTACACCTTAATATCATATTTGAAACATTTCTTTTGAATAGGTTCTAAACCCGAACAATGGTGTGAGTGATGAATTTTTAACAGCCATTGCATGGGGCCCCAAGAGTATTGTACAAACATGGCCAATGTATTTTGTCAATGGGTACAAGTTCCACACAGAAGCATGGGGCCATCATAAATCCATTATAAATATTGGTGTGTGCATCAAGGGATCTGATTATGAACAATCAGAGCGTAACTACAATGGCATACTTATGGAAGTACGCCAATTGGAGTTTATAGGGAAATCACCTAAACGTTTAGTGTTGTTCAGTTGTGAATGGTTTGATCCAACCTTGGGTCGTGGCATGGACATCCATAATGGAATTGTTGAAATTTAAAGAACACGAAGGTACAACAGACACGATCCATTTATATTTGCACAACAGACAATTCAAGTGTATTATGCTCCTTATCCTGCAAGACGTGATAAAGTTGATTGGATGGCTATAATTAAAACAAAAGCGAGAAGCACAATTAAGGCTCCTAGCATTGAAGTTAACCATGATACATATCAAAGCGATAAAATGGAACAAATTGTACCGGCAGAGACTATCATTGACGAACTTCCAACTCTGTGGGATCGTGAGGGTGCACTTGAAGAAGTTGATGTGTCATTTATCAGTCATGAACTTAATGAAAATGAACTTAATCGTGAAGGTTCACTTAATGATGAACTTGAACTAGCTTCAGACTCAAATGAAGAAGAAGACGAAGATGCATTTATTGAAGATGATACTAAAGATGATGACTTAGAAGACGAGTAGTTATTTGTCTTATTATATATAAGAATATGTAGTATAACTCACAAGTTTATTATGTTTAAGTATTTGAATATTATAATATTTTGTTAAGTTACTCTAGCTTTGACTTAGTTTACACACCTCAAAACAATTTGCATTTTACTTTAGATTTGACTTATTTTGCTTAGCTGATCTTTTCCGATCTTGCCCTCTTTGTCTTCCTTGCAGTTAGGTAATTTTCTTACCCTTTAATGTGAAGGTTGCTTTACTGTTTTAGTTGAATTTTGATTCTTTGAAATTTCTATTCAAATTCTTTTATGATGTTAGATATTATGTTTTACTACTGACATTTGTTCTTTTTATTATATATATAGATGTCTAGTGGTCGGTCTCACCGTGGTAGAGGAAGACGCATGAATCGAGGTGGGGGTCGATCCACTGGTGGGGGCCGATCTAACGACCTAAGCATTCCTTCACCTACCATGCATGGTGTAACAATGACTCCACCTCATATTTCCCCACCATCTTCGTCTCAATCCAATGCTCATGTGCTACCGGAGGAGGAACAAGGTGCTACCATCCAACCTGAAGATGTCCCCCAAGATTTATTTCGTGGTAAACCTTGGGGCAAGGATCCTATAGATGGTAAAACACGGATTGATCCAATCAATGATGACTCGTAAGTATTAATTTCCATTTAGTTATACTATTAAATTTTTTTCAAGTATATTTGTCAATAATGGATTAGAGTTTAAATACTTGTTGGAATGTGTAGATTTTACCTTGTAGTGGACGTTGTTAGGGAGATAACAACGATCATTCATGAAAAATATACTGGGCCATATTACAATTGGAAAAGAACTCCTCAGCAAGTTAAGGATATGTGGTTCGAGGAATGGGCGGTTTGTTTCATCAATTATACTTTTACTTTACTTTGAAATTTTTATTTTGTCTCATCACTTAAACTTTTACTTTACTTTGTCTCTTGTATCCAGAAATCCTACAAGTGGCTAGACCAACATGCCAGGCACATTAAGAAAAATTGAAAAAAAAACGCTGGTAATCGACTTTGAGGATTGATATGGGCTGTGCACGATGGAGTGAATAAAGGTAATGACCCACCGTTGTGGATTTTAGAAGAGGTTTTGAATCAACTGAAAGAGATATGGAACGATGAAGAATTTAAGATAAAAGGAGAGCAAGCCAAAAAAGAATCCAGCGTCTGTTAAGGGTGGTACTATACACAGTTGTGGCTCTATTCCTGTAACAGAGCATAAAAGGAGGATGGTAAAATATTAAATTCATTGAAATTTGTTAGTTTATTTAATGTTTCTTTGGATTTTAATTATTTGACCAACAAACCATTATTTTGTGGTAATGGTAGAGGCAAGAATTGGGGAGAGAACTAACATGTTTTGACCTATTTAAGCGCACTCATACAAGGAAAGAAAATGGTGAATTTCTTGACCAAAGATCTGCAGATGCTTGTCTAAGTATATAAATTCATTTCTAATACTTTTCAAATTTTTTATTTTGTTAGATTCTATGGGTTTGCGGGATAAGAATCTATGGTAGTGCAAGGAGAATTATTGGATCACTTGATGGGAGAAGTAGGATGTTCTGTTTCCATCTTTGTTGTGCAAGGAGAATTATTGGGTCACTTGATATTATTACTTATTGATAGATTGACTTTCTTTCACTGATTCTAGAAAATATTCTCTAATAATATAAATAAAGGTTACGTTATGAGTGGTTTTGAATCATAGAACTGAGGATTGAAATATTTTTTAATTATGCCTCATGACTTGAATGAAGGATGTAAAATTATAGTATGTGTGTTTTATTTGACTTTGAAAATTTTAAGAGTTTAATTTGTTTGTTTCATCACAAGTCTATGTTGATCTAATATTATTGTGTCCAATATGGATCGAGATTGTAATTACGTGCCTGAAATGAAATTTAGAGTGGCACTTGTAGAAAGACTTAATTTCTTGTGTTGGCCTCAAAAGCTGAATGTGTTTGTACATGATATATTAAAATTTGTCAATTGATTTTTAATTTGCAGGCTGAATATACAAGAATCAAGGCAGCTAAATCTTCTCAACCACCTATTGATGGTGCATCCAATGATACAATTTCTACAAATGAAGAGACAACGATTTGGTTAGAGGCAGTGAGACGTAAAAATAAGAAGGGTCGTGTTTTCGGTATTGGATCAGAGGCAACTAAAATTTGTAGCTCTTCAACTGGGGCTTCTACTTCACAAGCTACTGAGCTTCATCATCTATTGCAAGAGGAAACTAAAATTTGTAGCTCTTCAAATGCTACTTTGAAAAAAACAGTTGATGAGCAAAAAGAAGTAATAGCTGGCTATCAAGATATGTTTCAAGAATATGATCGTTTGTTTGGTCAGTTATTTTCTAAGCTTCAAGGTGACCAAGGTACACCAAGGGACAATTAGTAAGGATGCCAACATGATCAAGAGAGATTTAATATTATGAATATGATATTAATGTTGACTTATATTTTTTGTTTTTAGAATTTTAACAGTCTTTTGGATGCATGGGTGTGTAACTTTGTTAGAATTCTAGTCTTTTGTGGATGTGTTTTAAATGTGTAGCACCTTTTAGATGTTTGAAATGTACACAACCATTTATAAGTCCATTGTTGTATTTCTGGATTTCTTTTACTCTCATGTGTTCTATTTACGTCACAGTGTAGACACGGTTCATCCGTCTGAGAATGCGTCTCAAATATGAAGATGGAACAGGGATGACAACAATTTGTCTCTAATTAGGGACGGAAAATTACAATTTAGCCATGGATCTTCTGTCTCAAATCCGTCTCCATTTAAATTTATATCCTATCTAATTCAGGTGTTCTAGAGACAGATTAGAGACGGAATTGTTCTATTTCCTTCTCTGTTCCGTCTCAAACAAGATTTTTGCAACATACATTTAGAGACAGATTGGAGATGGAACGAGACCAATTCCGTCTCTAACAATATTTTTGCAACATTTGTTTAGAGACGAAATTGGTGTCTTTCCGTCTCCAATGCGTCTTTAATCAAATTTCTGCATCGTGCGAATAGAGACGGAACTAGACCAATTCTGTCTCTATAACCAGTTTCTCTAAAATAGGACTCGAGACGGACAAGAGACGGAATAGAGGCGGATTATTTAAAGATGGAACCTAAAATTCCGTCTCTAATAATTCGCGACGCGGCCATTAAAGACGGAGCAACGTCCGTCTCGATTCCGTCTGTAATCAAATTAGAGATAGAATTTGGGCTCATTAGAGACGGAATTTTCCGTCTCTAATTAATATTTTTCTGGTAGTGAAACAAGTTATATTTGATTGTACTATTTTTATGCTGGCATTTCTTACCTCTTTATGACTGGTGAAGGAATGAAAGAGTTGTAACTTTTATGTTTTGCATTGGTTAGATTTGACTATATTCTTGAACTAGTTCGAATTATATGGTCCTAAACTATTTTTTTTATATGTTGGTGACTTTATGAAAACTATACCTGTATTCAAGGGTATAAAAGAAATGATCCAAATGATAAGCTTTCTGTAGTCCTCTTAAAGTTACCTTTTCTTAAGCTCCATAGATCATAGTAGTTAGAGAAATTCTTGATGTCCCTAAAAGAGATTCTCAGTTTCCAACAGGAAAGGAAAGTATAATTCTCTAAAAGTGTTAGTTTCATGAATAAGACCAATTTTTAGGAAACCACATAGGGTATCTCCTTTAGAGTTAACCAAGGTGACATGCTTATTGAGGGAAGAGGATTATGCTATTTAAGATCGATTTGAGGTGTTTAGTGGCACTGAAAACATTGATTACCCTTTGGCCATACGATTTGAATATGAGGTAAAGAGGTTTAGGAATTTTGTCCATCTCTTATGAAAAATGGGGATTATGGACTTAGGTCGATGAATTGAGGTCAGTAGAGAAATCTAGGAATGTAAATTTATTGATGCTAGTGTTACTTAACAAGGGTTGTCTAGATGAGTTGACGATAAAATGTACTCTAAGACCTTGAGTTATAAACGTGAAACTAGAGGATGGATCTTTTAGTCCCTAAAAAAAACTTGAGGGATTCAATAGTTCAATTAATGAGGCGACAATGGTTTATGATAGAATGTAGTATCTTACGGAGGAATGACTAAGGGAGTGAAGCACTAGTGGGAATACATAGATGAAAAGATGTTGTGTATGTCCTAGTGTTGTTTAAATGAACCATGATTTCCTATGGGAGATAGAAAATTGTGCAAAAGAAGCGTGATAGTGAAAAGTGAAATAGGCTTTTGGTATAAAGCTAAAAACCTATAGTTTTTTTGTCTCTAAATTTATGATTAGGCAAAGTGAACCATCCAAATCCTCGAGCTTTTGCTTAGGAAATGCACTTTAAAACATAAGAAAAATCGGATTGAAATAGTTTATGAGGGAATACGCTGATAAGAGGAGCAAACTAATCGTGTTTAATGAAACGGATCATGTTTTTTAAAAGTTTCTTCAACTTCGGGAATTTGGTAAACTTATTGAATCATGAATTCCAATTTTCATACAAATGGCCATTTTAAAGTTTGAAAAGAGTGGATTCATTCATTTACTAAACTAGTTTGATTGTTACATTGTCAAATATTTAGTACTAGGTTTTCACGTTTCGCAACTCTGAAAGTCAATTTTTAATCCTTCACATATTTTTATTGCTAGTACAGTACAATTGAAAGAAAATTTTCACATCATTCTAGGCCCTCGAAAATCATTAGTGTTGAAGCCAAACAATTCCTTTAATGGGAAAGTCCTTTCGGGTGTATTGAAGGAATATGTTCTAATTTCGAGGACAAAATTAATTTTTAGGCGGGGAGAAATGTAACACCCATTTAATTATAGGATTTAATTAAATTTGATTAATTAAAGATATGGTTGTTAATGATGTGTTTTAATTTAAAATGCTTGTGTGTGACCTTGATTGATGCATTAATTGCATATAGTTGCATTATATTGAGAGTTAGGACTAAATTGAAAGAAAAAGTCAAAGTTGAGGACTAGAATGAAAATTGAATTAGGAAGTGGGGAAATGGTTAAATTGATGGAAAAGATGATGAAATGAAGAATTGAGTGAAAAAAGATTTATTAGATAGATGAAAAATTAAATTGCCAAGAAAGGTAGAAATTGGGACTTTAGTGAAAAGACATAGAAATTGATAAAGTGAAAGAAAATAAGAATAGATAGTTGAGGGAAAAGGAGTTATTTTCCCCTAATTAACATTTTTAACCCTCCTCCCAAAACATCACCCATCCCATTCAACATTCTCACACACACTTAGCCAAGGGAGAGCACTCAAACCCTAAGAAAGCCAAAGTGGAGGAGGCCTGAAGGTTGAAGGTGAAGGGCGGCCGGAATCCGGCGGCCAGTGACCGGAGTAGCACTCAAGGGACCCTCTCAACCTCCATCTTCTTCATTAAGGTAGGATTATCTCTCTAACCCCATTTTCAACTTTGAACCCATTTTCTTGATTTTGAAGATTTTGTGAAAAACCACTTGATTTCTACAACCATGGGGAATAAAACTTGCATTCTTACTATTTACAACATTTCTATTGGATGTATTTTGTTATGAGTGTGCTGCATTTTGTTGGTTGTTTGATTTAGAGATTAGGATTCATCATGTTCTTCACTTTCTTAAGATTAAAGACTTGATTTGATGTTGTTGGATCTTGTTTGAGCTTAGATTGATGGTGTTTTATGGAAGGAAAATGTTGTGGAAACCTAAGAAACTAAAACGCATCATTTAAATATACATTTTAAGGATTAAATCATTGGATTCATGGAAGGAAAGAAGGAAAAATCGGGTTTAATTTAGACAAATTCGTAGAGCATGTTTACAGCCATAAACTGAATTCTTTTGAATCTGACCTTCCTCTGTTTAAATGTGTTTTCAGAAACGTTTCTTGATGAATTTGAGTGATTCCAAAGCCATAAGAAAGCTAACATCCTACGCTTTCTAAATTGTATTTTTCCAAAATATTCCAATGGTTAGAGCTTCTGGAAATTGCCTCAAAAGTCAGCGGTTCTATTTTCTAAACTGATGCAGAATTTTTGTATGATTGGCTACTATTTTTACATTACTGCTCTTAAATGGCTCAAATAATTTCTATAATGAATTGATAATTAGAATATTATATCTCTAAGGTTTATTTAGAAAGAAGAATTAAATTATTTCGTTAAGTATGGAAGGAGATATGACAATTTCAATGAAGCTTGCCAAATGTTGCATGCTGTTTTGAATCTGACCTTGCTCTGTTTAAATGTGTTTTCTGAATTCGTTACTTAATGGATTCGAGTGACTTGAAAGCCATATGAAAGCTAACATCCTAAGCTTTCTAAGTTGTATTTTTACTAAAAATTTCAACGGTTAGAGTTTCTGGAAATCTCCTCGAAATTTAGCTGTTATGTTTCACACACTACCAAGTTTCTAGTTTTTGAAAACTTGTTATTTCTTCCTTAATTTGAATGGTTTCTTTTCTTCAACTAAAATGGGTTTAGTACTTATTTGGGTAATGGCCATTCGGGATAGGATGGTCAGGGCCTTTGGGATACATTGGTCCAGTTAGTACTCGAATACGGCTGAGGGACGCCTCAGATTGTACTAGAGTTGTTGCAAGCTACCACAAAGAGAATTGTTTTCATTCATGTGTGCAGTAGGGGTACATGGAGTTGTTCGGTGGTTGGTGCTCCTGATGACTCTTGTTTTCTCTTTGATTTGACATTGGTGTGTCATTATATGTTTCTCTTAATTCCATATATGTGTAAGATGGATCATATTACAAGATGATGTATCATTTATTTGAAATTCGGTACAACCATAGTAAGCACAACACATATGTTATAGTCATGGCTGGATAAGCATGACGTCAGGTAAAAGAAAGTTATATTGCATCCAATAGTTAAAGTTTTCATATTTTATAAAGAATAAGAATGCAATGATTTTCTGTGAAGAATACGGTGGTACATGCCAGAAGTTTTCAAATATAGATTGCTATACCTACTGAGATTTATTCTCACTCAGTGCTGGCATGTATCAGATGGATAGGTGGTCAATGGGGATTGCAGATTGAGGTAGATGGGTACGGACCCAGTAGTTTTAGCTATTTTTAGATGCATCATAGGAACGTCTGACAAATAGGCCTTATGTGACTTGTGATTGTTCTGGCATGGCCTTTTTGAAGGCAACCTGAGTGGCAGGATTGTTGCCTCCGGTTCCCAAGATCGACTAACCTATATATATACTAATATCACACTATATATATATATATATATATATATATATATATGTAAAAGATGGTCATGCATGTCTATGAATGTTTTAATTTGTTTCCTGACTTTATATTTTTCTTCCACTATAAGAATCATGATAGAACACGAGAGTGATGACCCGAACTGAAATGAATATTTTGTAAGAACTTGATAAAAGTTTTAAAAATTACTCGGGTAGAGGAATTAGTAACACGCTTGTACTATGTAATTAAACCTATATATATTATTAATCCACTAAAATTGGACCCTAGGATAAGAGGGTGTTATAGGGAGATGCTTAGAAAATCAGGGAAAAGGGCCAGAGAAACCCTAATGTAAACCCTAGGGACTTAATTGAATAAGAAATGTAGTTTTGAACCCCCATTTGTTAGGTTAGCCAAACCAAGTGAAAAAGACCTATTTGACCTAGGTTTGATAGTCCAGAACACTCTAGGGACACCCTAAGAACTAAATAAGGAAACCTCATCCCAAGACAAGTCCTAAATTTCCATATTTCTCCAGTGGAAATTAAGGGACTAAATTGAAAGAAAAACGTTTTAGCATTTTTGCTTAAATTGAGTGAAAATTTGGAGAAAGACTAGGAGGCCCTAAATTATGAACCAAGAATATCTTAGAAATAATTTTAGGACACTTGACTCTGAGAGAAACCTTGATATCATACTCTACCATTGAAAAGAAAATAGGGACTCAATTGAAAAGAATTTAAAAATGGGTTAAGTCACCCTATCCTCCAGTTAAGGCCACTAAAACTCGAATTAAGCCAACCAAACGAGGCCTTAAGGTGGCCAGAACACCTTAACGGGTGTCTACGAAGAGAGGAAGCAGAAATTGAGGCTGGACAACTCAAATTTCATGCATAAACCATCATTTCTCCTCACATGTCCACACTTGCTATTTAAAGAGAGACAAACCAAGGCATTACTCACATTTCAGCTCCAAATCTTGAGTTTAAGAGCTGAGTAGTGAACAAGAGTGAAACCAGAAGCTAAGAGAGTGCAACAGAGAGCTAGGAATCGAAGTTGGGTGGCTGTAAAGCAAGAGAGGCAGCTGGAAACTCAAGGCTACTTGAAGGTAAGCTCATCTTCTCAACTTAGCTTGGAACCGAGGTCTTCAAAGGGTTTAAGCTAAAATCTTAATTTTCTGGGAATTGAAAGGTAACACATGGTTACCCTTCCTCTTACTCTTAATTCTGAGGAGCATCCACCTTTGATGGTGGTATAAGTCTCAAATTCGTGATTTATTGCCTACTCTAGTTTTGTTTTGGGGTTTTGGGCATGCAAGCTTAAAAGTATGATATTCCGTTCGATTCTTACCCAAATTTAGTGCATAAGGTGTCCTTAGAAAGCTATTTTAATCTACTTTTAAATGAAATAAATGTATGTATAAACCACGGTAGCCGTATAGTAGTTATTGGTCTGAGAAGTGACTGCTTCGAATTAAGACTCTCTTTGATAAGTGATTCTGTTTGACACTGTGTTTTCTGTTCTGAAAGGTTCTAGGTCCTAAAATTTTGATATGTTGGAAAAATCTAGTTTATGAACATGTGGTAAAATGGAATTGGCAAAATTCCATGTTTTGATGACATTTCTTGGCCTCTGAACCCACTGTTTTAACACAAACTCTAATTTAAAGGACTAGTTTTCATAAATCTGTATTTTCTTTTGTGAGGTTTTGGGTTTTGAAATTCTAATATGTTGGAGTAATCTAATTAAGGAACATATGGTAAAAATGAATTTGCAAAATTCCATGGTTTGATGACATTTCTTGGCCTCTGAACCTACTGTTTTGACATAGACTCTGATTTGAAGTACTAGTTTTCAAAAAAATTGTATTTTTTGTTCTGTGAGGATTTGAGTGCTGAAATTTGAATATGTTGGGGGTACTCTAATGTATAAACATATGGTAAAAAGGAATTCGTAAAATTCCAAGATTTAATGACAATTTCTGGCCTCCGAACATACTAATTTGAACACAACTCTGAGTTGAATAGAGCTCTAAAATTTTAATATGTTGTAGTTCTCTAATTTATTAACACATGGTAAAAAGTAATTTGTGAAATTCCATGTCTTGTTGACAGTTTTTAACCCCTAAAGCTACTATTTTAAACATAAGTCTGGATTTGTTGTTCAGTGTTTCTTGACCTTCTATGGGACTATTTTTGAAGACTTAGGCCCTGAAATTTTGATATGTTATGGTAATTGAACCCAGGAATAAATGATACCAAAGAATGGGTCAAGAATGGTGTTATAATCAAGTCCAAAACATGCTAAGAACCAAGGGTACATAAATGAATTTTCGTCTTTATAAGGGAATGCATTTGACATGTTCTTGTTACTATTCTATGTTTTTGCTGTGGGATTCAAGTGGAATCATGAAACTGGGTTTGTGCACTCTGAGAATGATCTTATTGCATGAGTGAAAGGTTTAAATCATAAAAAAGAGTCATATATGTATTGATTCTTATATGTATTGATTCTTCCTTTTGTAACTTTGTGTGCAAAACTATGATTTTTTGAACTAATATATACCTCAATTCTAGTTTTGCAAGTTTGATGTATTGTTTTTGATAGTTGTATAAGCCTGTTGAATGCTAAAAATGTCTAGAATGCAAAATCAGTATCAATAGGGACTAAAGTGTATGAAATCTTAATTTTCTGATTTATTGCAAACTTACTGTTCTTGATCTGTTCGAAGCATGATTTCTATCTGAAAGTACTGTTTTAATATGCCATATACGTTAAATGCTCTTTGTGTGGATAATGAGGTAAATTGGACATGAAATTAAGCTTAAAATGAGAAAGAATCAATAAAAGGAGAAAGTTGATAGTTTTTTATTCTTTGTAGCTTGAAATGCAAATAATTAAGTATGACTCGAGCTGGGAATGCTAGTCTACACCGTAAATATTATGTTTCTAAGTTGATTTGTGAATTGGGATGCCTCAATGAGAAGATATGATGGTTGCTTGCAATGTAAGAAAAGAGTTGATTTTCTTTGACTTGGCAACTAAGTTGGTTTAAATGTTGCAATTTCATTTAAGAGGGTGGCATCCATATATATGATGATAAATGCAAGATCATTTATGTTTTAAATGTGAAAAAATCATGCATAAGGAGTTCACAGGGCACTGTTGAAAATCTTTGGCATTTGGATCTCAGAGAATTGGCCACTGGGGTCATTCTGATGAATATTTAAAATTGAATAAACATTACCTGGAAAATATATATATTTTATATACATGATCTATATGAAAAGGACACATTAGGCTGACTAGGAATGCGTCTGGGACGTAGCTTTTCTAGCAACTAGTGAGGAAATAATCCAGTCCGGGATTGGTGATCCTAAGGTTCTAACTTGTGCGCATACCGGGGGATGCCCTGGAATGTTAGGAAGTTTCATCTGCCTTATTGACGGACTTTACATGTATTGGTAAGTCGTTTTTGTCCTATTTCATTATATTGTTTTGTGATGGTAAGGTAATGATTTAGATCAGTTGTACAGGTCCTGGAGGGATCTGGTCTTTGGCATGACTGAGAGAAAATATGGTATGTTGAGCATCCTTATTTGTGAAACAGTTCATTTGGCATGACTGACCAAAATGGAAAAATGATGTTTTGAGCATCCCTTTTATGAAATTGTTCATTTGGCATGACTGTCCAAAGTGAAGGAAAATGGTATGAACTTGTAATTTAAAACATTCATATATGTGGTTTAATCATGATCTTCTGCATGGAAATATCTTGTAATTGATATCTGTAAGTTGAGAACTGCACTTATGAATGTGTGTGGCTGATTATTGGGGAAGAAGTTTTCTATACTCAATGTAATGTAGCTGGACCACTAACGAGTAATGAAAACTTGGTAATTGTGTGTTACTGGGATTTTATATCTCATTACGTTAGTGTGTTCAGATGTCTAGGTATCATCTATTGCATGAGATGGAGGAAGTATGGGTGGAGGTGCCATCCATCGGTAGCTTTGCCATTCTCCAGAAATGGAAGATACTTTTCTGCGGACCTAAAGAAGACATGTCTTTCCCTTCCATATAGAGTTGGAAGGCAGTGTTTATCTTGGATAGACTAGTGCACTGAGCTGTATTCATGGCAGTGGCCTGTGAGCCATTCTTATCATATATGGCTTGTGTGCCTTACTATGGCCTGTGAGCCCTTATTGATATATATAAGTGTAACTGTCGTTTTTGGTTCAAACAATTGTTATTTGCAATTAAGGACCGCAAGGGGTCTTAACCTTGGGGGACTTGTCCTTAGGTGAGGAACCTAGGTGCCTACGTAGCCTTGGGAAGGGATCAAACTCCACGTAGTTCGTCTTGGTAACGTCTATAGGAGCCGTTTAGGCAAGGTGGTTACCTATATTGGGCCTTGTGCAGCTAAGACGTGCTTATGGTACTCCGGGCGGGCGAGCAGCTCTTTGGAAGTTGCCTTAGAGTAAGAGAGAGCTTCAGTCTCTCAGAGCTCCTGGAAGCTTTGTTGGTGAGATGCTCCGGGACGGAGATGTGTCTACCGGTGACCAGACCTAGCGGTGTGTCGGGCAGAGCTCGTAATGTGTGGTGGATGATGGGCAAGAGGACGTTTGAGAGTGCCCAGAATGCCTGCTTAAATGGTTATGGGTAACGTTTTCCAGATGTACTTTTGATATCTTGGACTTTGTCCCTTAGACACCCGGGTGTGGGTCTATTTATACTAAGTGTGGGGAGGATGTGCTCCACCCACATTCTTGTGGGACGTGGGTCGTCCCATGACGCCCTGGGACACTCTACGTCTCGTTGAGTGGGAGTCCCCGTAGAAGGACGCGGGTAATTGCCTCATGAGAGGTAGGTGAGTGGTGCCACGTGATACCAGAGTGCGCTGCCGTTAGGCTTCTGGAAGCTTATTGCCACGTGTCCCTAGGCAGAATATTCCCTAGTTACATAAGTCCCCCAAGTCTACGAGTGTCGGGTTCCCATGGACTTAAGTTCTCTGTCAGTAAGCTACTTAAGAATTTCTATTGCCTTTGTCAAGAAGAGTCCGTCCTTAAGTGGGTTTGGTCATTAGGAGTTGGTCGTCCGATTTGCGAAGTTGCATCTCTTTGTTTTACTCCGCGGTAGTGGAGAGGTTTGGAGGTTGCCATGCCTCTTGATTCGAATGGCTGACTGCTTGACTTCCGCAGCAAGTTTTCGAGTCGTCCCTGCAGAAAGTAAGCGACGTACCGAGGAGGGGTAATAATTGCTCAGAGGAGAATATCCTGGAATGCCTCTTGGGGGTTTGCGGAGGAAATTCAAGAGTCAGGGGCCTTTTGGTCATCCATGGCTCTTTTGCCTGATTAGGGTCATCTGCAGTAAGTGATTGACAAGGAGTTTCGCGGAGAGCTATTTGGCTGAAGGAGCGGGCCACACCGGACGCCACGTATCACGATTAGATATAATCCGTCGTCTCATCTTCATTTAATGTGGGTTCATTTCTGAGAGTTGCCATCATTAGTGTCGGTTGAGATTTTTTGAAAAGGCCCTCTGTTGTCTTCGAGCGAGTTTTGGGTTTCTAGGGGCTCTTCAGTTTTTGTGCTTCTGACTTCCGGAATATTGATCTGAGCCGCTCTTTCTTTCCACGTGTTCAGTTGAGGTGGGTAGTTGCAGCTTAGGTCAGGTGCGCCAGATAATTATTTTTATCCGTTGCGGGATACGAGGGGGGCGGAGATTTTTGAATCGTCGCGCCTTTGAGTTCCCTATAAATATCCAGCATTTGAAAGTTTGTTGTTTTACCTTCTTGCTGCCTTCTGTTCTCTTGCCTTCTTGCCTTATGTTCTCCGATTCTTACCCCTCTCTCTTTTCTTTCCCTCTGTTTTTACTGAGATTTCGCCATGGCTGGTGACGATCATAGCTTTTATCCTTTCGATTTCACTGATTTAGAGGATCTCCCTTCTTGCTCTCCACCTCCTCCTCCTCTTAGCCGTACTCGTGACGGTGGTTAGAGTATGGGGAAGAAATCTGGGCAGGATCTTTCTCTAGGGGTAGTTGCTGTACCTTCTGCCGTGGGTCTTGGTGGAGGTGGGGGGCATGCGCGATTGCCTGTACCATCATCTTTTGATAGAATCCGCCAGCAAGATGATCCCCAAGGGAAAAAAGGAGGAAAGATAGGAAGGGTGATGACGGTGGTCACCGAGAGAGGGAGAGAAAAGTGCCTTTTGCGGTGGTGGAGCCCAAAAGTAAAGAAGGAGGGTTCAAGAAACAACCTTTCGACGTGGGATTGCGCTTGCCGTCCCAGGCTACCCAATGGAGATCTGACCCGGCGGATGCGCAGGCTCTTTCTTCGATGGAGGGGACTCTTCCTCCTCCTGTACCTATTCGTCAATCAGCTATGAAGGTGATTCTCTCTACCTGCTCCACGGCTCCAAGTTGTGCTGGTCGGGCTGATGAGCCTGCTGCCAAGAATGATGATGTGGCCGTGGAGGCCGGGGCCCTCTCTGATAGAGGGAATGTATAGGTTAGTCAAATGACTGCCATAGGAGATGCTGTCCCGGGGTCGGGCTTCAGCCCGTCTGAACTTGTCCAGCTGCTAGAGGTGGAGCCTTCCTTTGAGTTGGTGGCCTTGGGCAGGCGCTTTCCGGTGGAGATGGGGGAGAGCAACGCTAGGGGGTTAGACACTACCTCTATGGATCTTGTTGTTCGGGGCTTTGGCAGAGTTGCCAAAGTGTTTAGCAGACTTCCAGCAAGCTAGCATTGTGTGGGAAAAACGCGTGGTAAGCTTCTCCACTCTGATGCTCTGTTGTTTCGAGTTTTCCTCTTTTGTTTCTTGTGTCTTGACTTTTGTTTTTCTGCAGGAGGAAGCCCGTCTCGACAGGGGTCGGCTTTCTGATGTTTTAACTACCAGGGGCTAAGCTCTTGAGGCCTCTAAGAAAAGGTTGGCAGATGTGCGCGGGCAGCTCTCCGCGAAGGAATTGGAGTGTGAGGAGCGGGGACGTGAGATAAAGTCCTTGACTCACGAGATGGACCGTCTTAGGTCCGAGGGTGAGCATCTCTCAGAGATCCAGCTTCTGTGTTCAGAGCTAGAAAAGACCTGCAAGGAGTTGGCCGTCCGTCAGGAAGATGCTCAGAAGCGCCAGTAGGAAATATACTCTCTTCGCGAGGCTTTGAGGGGCGCTGAGGCTTGCACTAATGAGAATCTTGCCGACGGGTTGGCGGCTGAAGACAAAGTCGCTGACGTTGCTGATCTCCAAGGAGAGTTACTAGCGCACAGGATGTAATGCATGCTTCTGGCGGTCGAGCAACTTGAGCGTTTCCGCGGTGAGACGGTTTCGGCTGAGTGAGTGGCTTCTTTGCACCCTTCTCCGAAGCTTTTTGATGGTGAGCTCCGAGGTCGTATGAAGACTAACTTTCCATTAAATCTCCCCTATCTTCGTCAGTTGGCCGACCGTCCGGTGGATCATCAGGTGCTCTCTCATATCGGCGGGCGTGCTCCCCGGATTGGAGGTACTTCTCAGCAGCTGGCTAAGGCGATTCATCAGAAGCCATTGGAGAGAGCTGGGAATGTTGAGCTTGCGGGGGCCAAGGCCATTGTTGATCTTGAGGGATGACCAAGAGTAGGTTTATAAATGTTTTTTAGTGTTCACCCTTTATAATAGGCGGACGCCTTTCGCATTTTTGATATTTAATGAGAACTTTGAGTTTTACTGCCTCTCTTTTTACATCTGGGCAAAATGTTTGTGTGAGTACAGTTTCTCCTTTTTGGCTATCCCCTTACTGCTGGGTAAAAAGATTTTTTGCAAGAGTACCGTTGTGATCAGGATGGTTTGTATGCGATTGCTAGCGTGTTTTTGTGTGAACTTTTCATTTTGTGTTTCCGCACCCAAGGGGTTTTTACCGCGCTACTGGGGGGATGTTAGCTTGGCCTTAGAGGTGCTTTAGCATTTTTTTGGGACTTGTGCGACTACTTTGTAAGTTTAAGCCATGCCTCTTTCTGGAAAGGAACACTTCGATTAATAATACACAAAATGGTTACGTTCGTGCAGCCTCAGTCGGGCTAGCCTTAGTCAGGCTGAAGGTAAACAAAATGATTACATTCGGGTTGCCTCGGTCAGGTGAGCCTTAGTCAGGCTGAAGTGAATCCTATATTTGAAATAAAGAGACGTGCGTGACTTAACCGAAAGGTGGTCTGAGAGCGTAAAGTGTGCTTAGAGCTTAGTTAGAGGTTTGGTCCGGGCGTGCGTACTCCAGCTTCTTTCCTCCTGACTCTTTACCCTCGGAGGGTTCCTCGCGTGATTCTCGCGAACCAAAGCGAGCGACCTTGACGGTCTTGGTTAAGCTTGCTGCGTAGCATGCTCGCGCTAGTTTCTGGTTCGTCATGATTTCTCCAACCCCATGGGGTGTTGGGAATTTCATCGTGAGTTGTACAGTGGATACTACAGCTCTAACCTTGTTTAGGGACGATCGCCCTAAGATGGTGTTGAATGCCGAGGGTCTTGCGACAATGATGAAGTCTATATCAAGGCTCGCGAATCATGGTAGGGTGCCCATGGTTGTTCGGGCAGTAATGATTCCTTCTGCAAGAATCTGGGCCCCTGAGAACCCTACAAGTGTGCCGAGGAATGGCCTTATGCTAGCCTCGTTCAACCCGACTTTTTTGAAGGTGTCAAAGTAGAGAACGTCTATCGAGGATCCTTGGTCTATCAGGACACTTTTGACCTCGTAGTCAGCAATTACTGCGGTTACCACCATGGGGTCGTCGTGGATTGGTCCCTCCAGGTTGGTAAGGTCAAATGTCATGGGGTCTCCTCTAGGCTCGCTTCTCTATTTGTGCTTTGGGGCATAGTCAAGGGCGAGTATGGAGCGTTCTACCCTTTTTTTCTTCTGTGGTAACGAGGAAGTTCCTCTCTGCAGACCTCCTGCGATGACATTGATGACTCCGCGAGTAGGTGTCTGATCGTTGGCCTCTCATGAGTGTTCCGTGTTAGCTCTGCCCACCTCTTTGATGTACTTGCCGAGCTGCCCCTTTACGGATTAGGTCTTCGATCTAATCCTTTAGGTGGATGCAGTCTTTAGTTTTGTGCCCGTAATCGTTGTGGAATTGGCAGTACTTGGACTTGTCTACCGGCTTTCCCATCTTTCGCCTCTTAATCTACGGCGGGAAGGTGAGCATGTCCGAGTGATAGATTTCTTTCAAGACTCCGACGTGGGATTTGTTGAGGGGAGTGTAGCTTGTGAATTGCCCTCTGGGAGGCGTTCATGGTCGAGGGGGTGACCGTTTCCTGTTGTTCTTCTCCTTGGAGTTTTGGTTTTCTACGACCGCTTTCTCTTTTTCTTTTCCGCTCGTTCCATGTCGGACAGGAACTTCCTCATCATATCTTTGGCGATTTGCGCATTTTCTTCTTGGATGAACCACTCTATGCGGTCCATCAGCTCCTGTAAGGTGGAAACGGGGCACCTGTTGACTTCTTTGTAGAACTGCGAACATCGGAGACCCTGCTTGTTGATAAATATTGCGACGGCGTCTTGGAGGCCTCGGACCTAGAGCGAGAGTTTGGTGAACCGGGCCAGGAACGCTTGTATGGTTTCTCCTTCTTCTTGGTGAAAACCAATGAAGGAGTCCCCGTTCTTTTGGTATTCCTTGCTGCTGGCGAACTGCATAAGGAACTTTTGCGCCAGCTGTTCCAAGCTATAGATCGAATTGGTGGGAACTAGTGAGAACCACCTCAGAGCTGCCTCCTTCAGGGTCGAAGAGACGACTCGGCATTGCTGACCGTCCGTGATGCCTAATATCGACAAAGCCGAGTTAAAGGTGTTAATGTGATCTCGTGGATCAGTTTCCCTGCCATAGGGTTCTATGTGGAATGGCATCTTAAAGCCCATTAGCACGCGCTCGTTCATGACTTGTTGGGTAAAAGGATGTCTCCCCTTTCATTGGAAGTCGAAGTCGGGCCATTGGTGAGTAGTCACGCCGTAGGGGGCGTACAGGTTGTAAGCTCCTACCCAGGGCTTCTGGAGATAGGATCCTGGCGGGTAGTTCAGAACCGGTGGTCGCGAGTAATCTGTAGGCAGACGTACTACTTGCCCGATGACCATTTGTGGTCTAGGAGGGATCACTGGCGAGGGAGCTGGTGCTGTTAGCGACAGTCGTACGAACTCCATTGGTAGGGTCCCGAACTATATTGCGGGTAGGTTTGTAGGGTTGTTGGAGGGCCCTGCTATCGTCGTGCAGTGCCAGTGGTAATTGGACGCCTGCTATCTCCCGTAGGGTCCTTGACGGCTCCGTTTCTTCTTGATTGCCGGTTGTAGGGCAAGGATTATGTGGCATGCCATAAGGATGCTGAGGGCATGCATCCTTTCTGAGTGCTGGGTTCTGGACCATTGTCTCTGCAATAGCTACTTGCGTTGTTGGGGTGGTCTGGGGCTGAGTTGTACTCGAACTGCCTATCTCGGTTGTGACCGTTTCCGCTGTTCCCTGCCTATTCCTTGTGCTACGTCTTGGGATGCTTGCGTCGGTTGTGGCAGTGGGGGTGTTTGAGTCGGTCATCTTCTAGTATGTCTTGTATCGAAAAAGTAAAAATACGGGTTTATGAGTGTTAAATGGATACTCCTACTCCCAAAAAAAGAAATGTTGTTTAGCCGCAAAGTGGTCCGAGGAAGACCGCGGTGGGCGCCACTGTAATTGTCGTTTTTGGTTCAGACAATTGTTATTTGCAATTAAGGACTGCAAGGGGTCTTAACATTGGGAGATTTGTCCTTAGGTGAGGAACCTAGGTCCCTACGTACCGTTGGGAAGGGATCAAAGTCCACGTAGTTCGTCATGGTGACGTCTATAAGAGCCGTTTAGGCGGTTACCTGTATTGGGCCATGTGCGAGTAAGACGTGCTTAAGGTACTCCGGGCGGGCGAGCTGCTCTTTGGAGGTTGTCTTAGAGTAAGAGTGAGCTTCAATCACTGAGAGCTGTTGGAAGCTCTGTTGGTGAGATGCTCTGGGACAGAGATGTGTCTGCCGGGGATCAGACCTAGCGTTGCGTTGGGCAGAGCTTGGAATGTGTGGTGGATCATGGGCAAGAGGACGTTTGACAGTGCTCAGAATGCCTGCTTGAATGGTTATGGGTAACGTTCTCCAGAGGTACTTTTGATATCTTGGATTTCGTCCCATAGCCCCCTGGGTGAGGGTCTCTTTATACTATGTGTGGGGAGGACGTGCTCGACCCACGTTCTTGTGGGACGTGGGTCATCCCACGATGCCCTGGGAGTCTCCACGTCTCGTTGAGTGGGAGTCCCCGTAGAAGGACGCGGGTAATGGCCACGTGAGAGGTGGGTGAGTAGAGCCACATGTTGCCAGAGTGCGCTGCCGTTAGGCTTCTGGAAGCTTAGTGCCACGTGTCCCTAGGCAGAATATTCGGTACTCACAATAAGTACGTTTATATGCCATATTCTTACGATGTATGTGAGGTGAGGAGGCTAGGACCTCAATCTACTAGCTTATATGATATCTCTGATGTATGTATGCTATCTGTATGTATTTGGGAAGTGTGAGAGCCAAAACGTAACTTCTAGTTTCTTGGTTTTAAATGAACCAAACAGAAGTGAGTAATCCTTGGGAGAACATAACTCTTATAATAAAAAGGAAAAGAAAAATTGACCTGGTTTTTCTTAAAAGTTAACTTAAATACCTATATTCCGAACTAAAAATCAATTAAGAAACTAGGATGTTACGCAAACCCTAAAGCCAAAACCCTAAACCCCAAACCCTAATCCCAAAACCCTAAACCTTAATTCCTATACCCCCAAACCTAAACCCAAAACCCTAAATCCAAAACCCTAAACCCTAAACCCTAAACCATAAACCATAAACCATAAACCCTAAACCCTAAACCCTAAACCCTAAACCCTAAACACTAAATACCAAACACTAAAGCCAAAACCCTAAACCTTAAATCAAAAACCGTAAACACTGAACCTTAAACCATAAACTAGACACTGTAAACCCTAAACCCCAAACCCAAAACTGCAAACCTTAAACCCTAAATCCCAAAAACCAAACCTTAAACCCTAAACCTTAAACAACAAACGCTAAACCCTAAACCCTCAATTCGAAACACTATTAAACTTGAAACCCAAAACTGTAATCCCCAACCCCTAAACCCTAAACCCCAAAAACCTAAACTCGAAACTGTAAATAGTAAACCCTAAACCCAAACCCCAAAACCCCCAAACCCCAAACCCCAAACCCCAAACCTCAAACCCTAAACCCTAAACCTAAAATTGAAAACCCTAAACTCTAAATCCTAAATCCCAGAAACTAAACCTTATACCCAAAACCCTAAATTCCAATCACTAAACACCAAACCCTAAACCCTAAATCCAAAACCCAAATAAACCATAAACCCTAAACTCTAATCCCCCAACCCTAAACCCCAAAACCCAAACACTAAACCCTAAAACCTAGACACTAAACCCTAAACCCAAAACTGTAAAATATAAACCTAAAACCCCAAACTCTAAATAAAAAACCCTTAACCCTAAACCCCAAACCCCAAACCCTAGACCCCAAACCCTAAAACCCTAAACCTTATACCCAAAAACCCTAAATTCCAAACCTTAAACCCCAAAAGCAAAACCCTAAGCTGTAAACTTTAAACCCTAAAGCCTAAACTCCAAACTCGAAATTGTAAACTGTAATCCCTAAAGCCAAAACCATAAGAGTAAAATACACTCCCCTCCCTTGAGAAATCCTAAAAAGACACTCCCCTCCCCTCTATTTTTAAAATGTAGACTCTCCTCCCTCCATATAGAAAAATCTTCTACATCTTAATCCAATTCATAATTATCCATTAAATCACTGTTAAAAGTAGTGAACTTTTAGTAATTTTACAACTTAATCTTTTAATATGGGACTAAAATGCCCCCATTTTATATCAGAAAAATCGTGAATTGCATTAATTTTGGTTAATAAATGTGAATTGCTTTCTGTGAGTTTGGCATTATTATTATTTTGGATCAAAAATGTGAAAAAAAATACTAATCACTGAATTCTAACATTTTTTTTTAGTAATTGAAAGATTAATAATAATAATAATAATAATAACAAATTAATAAAAATATAACATTTTTTCATTACACGTAGTAAAGTGGGGGCATTTTAGTCCCATAAAAAATTACGTTGTGAAATTACAAAAGAGTCATTACTTTTAAAAATGATTTAAGAGAGAATTGAGAATTGGATTAAGATGTAAATAATTTTTATATGTCGAACGAGGGAAGCGTACATTTTGGAAATAGAGGGGAGGAGAGTGTCGTTTTAGGATCTCTCAGGAGAGGGGAGTGTATTTTACTCAAACCTTAAACCACAAACCCCAAACTCCAAACCCTAAACGAAAACCGTAAAAACTCAACCATAAATCCTAAACCTTCAACACTAAACACTAAACCCTATGCCCAAAACCCTAAACCCTAAATCACAAACCCTAAACACTAAACAATAATCCCTAAACACTAAACCCTAAATTTGTAAACCCCAACCCTAAACCCTAAACCCGAAACCTTAAACCCTTAATTCTAAACCCTAAACCATAAATCCCAAACCCTAAACCATAAACTCGAAACTGTAAACAGCAATACCAAATCCCCAAACGCAAAATGCAAAATCCTTAACCCTATATAGTAAATTGCAAACCCTAAACCCTAAACCCTAATCCCTAATCCCTAACCCCTAAACCCTAAACCCTAAACCCAAACCCCAAAACCCTAAATGCTAAACCACAAACCATAAACTGTAAACCCTAACCCCAAAACCCTAAACCTTATATCCCAAACCCTAAACATGAAACCCTAAACTCTAAACCCTAAATCCCAAATCCTAAACACTAAACCCTAAACTCTAAACCCTAAATCCCTATCGTAAATTGTGAATCGTAAACCCAAACCCCAAACCCCAAACCCTAAATCCTAGACCCTAAACCCTGAACCCTAAACCCTAAATCTCAAATCCTAAACCCTAAACCCTAAACCTAAAGCCAAAACCCAAAACCTTAAACCCTATATATCAAACCCTGAACACTAAATCCTAAACCCTAAACCCTAATCCCAAAATCCAAAACCCTAAACCCTTAACCAGAAACCCAAAATGCTAAACTCTAAACCCTGAACCATATACCATATAACCAAAACCCTAAACCCTTAACTGAAAAACCGTAAACATTAAACCATAAATCCTAAACCCTAAACCCTAAACCCTAAACCCTAATCCCTAAACCCCAAACCATCAATCCTTGATTGTACACCCAAAACCCTAAACCCTAAACTCCAAACCCTAAACCCTAAACCCTAAACCCTGAACCTTAAACATAAACCCTAAACCATAAATAACAAAACCTAAACCCTAAACTCTGCAAACCCTAACCCCTTCCCCAATCCCAAACCCTAAACCCTAAACCCCAAACCCCAAACCCCAAATTGTAAACCCTAAATCCAAAACCTAAACCCTAAACCCTAAACTGTAATCCCTAAACCCTAAACCCTAAATCCTAAATCCCAAACTCTAAAACCTAAACACTAAATGTAAAACCCTAAACCCTAAATAAGAAACCCTAAACCCACAACCCTAAACCCTCAACCCTAAATCCTAACTCTAAACCCTAAACCAAAAATCTTAAATCCAAAACCCTAAACCCTAAACCCTAAACCCAAAACACTAAACCCTAAACTCTAAACCTTAATCCCGAAATTGTAAACAGAAAACCTAGACCCCAAACCCTAACCTGTAAACACCAAACCGTAAATCCTAAATCCCAAACCTTAAACACTAAATGCTAAACCCTAAATTGCAAACCATAAACCTTAAACCCTAATCCCTAAATCCCAAACCCTAAAGTCTTTACCCTAAACCCTAAATGCTAAACCCTAAATCCAAAACCATAAACCCTAATTCCTAAACCCTAAACCCTAAACCCTAAACCCTAAAGCCAAAACACTAATAAATCCTAAACCCTGAACTCCAATCCCCAACCCTAAACCCCAAAACCCAGATCTTAAACCCTAAACTCGAAATTGTAAAATGTAAACCCTCAACCACAAACCCTAAATTGATAACCCTAAACCCTAAACACCAAATCCCAAACCCTAAACCTTAAACCCAAAATCCTAAACACCAAACCCTACACCCTATGCTCAAAATAGTAAAATCCAAACCCTAAACCCTAAACCCTAACCCCTAACCCTAAACCCTAAACCCTAAACCCTCAATGTTAAACCCTGAACCCTAGACCCTAAACCCCAAACACTATATCCTAAACCCAAAACCCAAAACCCAAAACCCAAAACCCTAAATCCTAAACCTAACGTAATACCCAAAACCCCAAACTCTAAACATGAAACCCTAAACCATAAACTCGAAACTGTAATACCTAATCTCCAAAACTTAAACCCCAAACCCGACATGCTAAACCCTAAACCCTATATAGCAAATCCGAAACCGTAAACCCTAATCCCTAAACCCAAAACGTAAATCCTAAACCCCAAACTCTAAATTGTAAACTCTAAACCCAAAACCCTCAACACTAAATCCCAAACCCTAAACACAAAACTGTAAACCCTAAACAATAAAACCAAAATTCCTAAACCCAAAATCCCAAACCCTAAACCCTAAACCCTGAATTCCAAACCCTTAACACTAAACCCAAAACATTAAACCAAAAACTTGAAACTGTAAATACTAAATCGTAAACCGTAAACCGTAAACCGTAATCCCTAAGCCTTAAACCCCAAACCACAAAACCTAAACCCTAAATCCTAAACCCCAAAACCTAAACCCTAAACCCTAAACCCTAAATCTGAAACCCTAAACTCTAAACCCTAAACCCTAAACCTTAAATCCCAAACCCAAAAACCTAAACCTTAAGCCCTGAACCCTAAATCCTAAACCCTAAAGTCTAAACCCTAAACCCTAAATATCAAACCCTAAGAACTAAAGACGTAGGCCGAAACCCAAAACCCAAAACCCTGAACCCAAAATCTAAAATCCTATACCCTTAAGCATAAATCCAAAATGCTAAACCCTATTCCCTAAACCCTAAACTATAAACTCTAAACCCTAAACCCTAAACTTTAAAGCCTAAACCCAAAAATGTAAACCCAAAATCCTAAACCCTAAATGCTAAATCCCTAACCTTAAATCCCAAAAATGTAAACCCCATATCCTAAACCCTAAACTCTAAACCCTAAAACCCAAACCCAAAACCCAAAACCCTAAACCTTAAACCCTAAACCCTAAATCTTAAACCCTAAACCCTAAACCCTAAACCATAACCCCAAAACTTAAAATTAGAAACCCTAAACCAAAAACCTTAAACCATAAATCCAAAACCCTGAATAGTAAACCCTAAACCTTAAACCATAAACCATAAACCCAAAACCTAAAACCCTAAATCCCAAATCCTAAACCCCAAAGTCAATACCCTAAACCATAACCCACTAACCCTAAACCAAAAACCCAAACCCTAAACTCTAAATCCGAATCCCTAAACCTAAAACACTAAACCCTAAACCCTAAACCCTAATTCCTAAATTTAAAGTCCTACACACTAAACCCAAAACCCTAAACCACAAACCATAAATCCTAAGCCCCAAAATCCCAAACCCTAAACCCTTAGCACTAAACCCTAAACCCTAAACTATCAAGCATAAACCCAAAACAAAAAACCTTAAATCCCAAACCCTAAACCTTAAACCCTAAACAGAAAATAACAAACCCTAAATCATAAACCATCAACCCAAAACCCTAAACCATAAATGCTATATCCTAAACCACCAACCTTTGACACTAAATCCTAAACCCTAAACACCGAACCCTAAACACAAAATCAAAAACCCTAAACCCTAAACCCAAAATCTGAAGCCCTAAACCCTAAACACCAAACCCTAATCCCCAAACCCTAGACCCTAAACCCTAAACCCCAAAACCCTAAACCCAAAATTGTAAATTGTATACCCTAAACCCCAAACCCTAAACCCTAAACCCGAAATCCAAAACCTTGAACACTAAATCCTAAACCCTAAACCTTATCCCATAAACCATAAACCATAAACCTAAAACCTAAAACCCTTACCCTAACCCTTAAATGCCAAACCAAAAACGCTAATCCCAAACCCTAAACCGTAAACCATAAACCCAAAACCAAAACCCCTAAACCCAAAACCCTCAACCCTAAACCAAAAACTCAAAACCATTAACCCTAACCCCTAAACACTAAACTTGATACCTAAAACCTCAAATCCTAAAATCTAAACCCTAAATCCTAAACTTTAAACCCAGAAACCTAAACCCTAAACGCTAAATACTAAACCTTAAACCCCAAAGCCCAATCCCCAAGCCTAAACACCAAACCCTAACTCTAAATCCTAAACCCTAAAGCCTAAACCCTGAATTCAAATCCCCAAACCCTAAACCATAAACCCGAAAACCCAAAACCCAAAACCCAAAACTATAAACTGTAAATCTAAACCCCAAACCCTAAATGCCACGCCACCCCAAACCCTAATCCTAAACCCTAATCCCAAAATTTAATACCCTAAACACTCTACCCTAAACCCTAGACCATCAGCCATAAACCTAAATTCTAAGCCCTAAATCTCAAACCCAAAACCCTAATCCCTAAATACCAAACCCTAAACACTAATCCATAAACTCGAAATTTTAAATTGCAAATCCTAAGCCCCAAACCTTAAACCTTAATCCGAAAACCCTAATCTCTAAACCCAAAACCCTAAATCATAAACCCCAAACCCTAAATGTAAACCTAAAACCTATACCCTATACCTTAAACCCTGATCCCTAAACCGAAAACCCAAAACTCTAAATCCTAAACCCAAAACCTTAAACCCTAAATATCAAACCCTAATCACTAAACCCGAAACCCTCAACCATAAACCCTAAACCCAAAACTTTAAATCCTAAACCCTAAATCCTAAACCTTAACCACAAAACCCTAAACCCTAAACATTAAACCCTAAACCCTTAATGAATAACTTGAAATTGTAAACCGTAAACCCTAAATCCTAAACCATAAACCCTAAACCCCAAACCCTTAACCCTAACTCCCAAACCCTACACACTAAACCTAAAACGGTAAACCTTAAACCATAAACCCAAAACCCTAAATCCCAAACCCTAAACCCCAGACCCTAAACCCTAAGCCCTTACCGTAATCTCAAACCCTAAACCCTGAACTGGAAGCCCTAAACCCAAAACCTTAAATCCCAAACCTTAAACCCGAAATTGTAAATTGTCAACCCTAAACTCCAAACCTTAAACCCAAAACTCTATACCTTATACCCTAAACCCCAAACACCAAACCATAAACCCTAAACCCTAAACCCAAAACCCAAAACCCTAAACCCTAAACCCTAAACGCCAAACCTGAAACCATAAATCCTAATCCCTAAACCCTAAACCTTAAACCCTAAACCTAAAACCCTAAATACTAAACCCCAAATACTAAACCCTAAACCATAAACCCTAAATCCAAAACTCTAAACCTTAAACCTTAACTCCTAAATCCTAAATCCTAAACCTTAAACCCTAAATCCCAAAACCCTAACCACTAAACCCTACACCTTATACCATAAACCCAAAACCCAAAACCCTAAATCCTAAACCCCAAATCTTGAACCGTAAACCGAAAATCCTAAACACCCAATCATCAACCCTATACCCAAAACCCTAAATCCAAAACCTTAAACCATAAACCATAAACCATAAACCCTAAACCCTAAATCCCAAACCCTAATCCTTAAATAATAAACCCAAAACTGAAAACCCAATATCACAAACCCTAACCCCTAAACCCTAAACCATAACCCCAAAACCCTAAACCATAAACCCTAAACCCAAAACCCTAAACCCCAAACCCTAAAAGCAAAACCCTAAACCCCAAACCCCAAAAGCCAAACACTAAACCCAAAACCCTAAACTTTAAATCCTAAACCCCAAACCCCAAACCCTAAACCCTAAATCATAATCCCTAAACCCTAAACACAATAACCTAAATCCTAAGCCCTAAACCCCAAATCCCAAACGCTGAACAGTAAACCCTAGACCTTAAACCATAAATCCAAAATCTAAAACCCTAATCCCTAAACCCTAAACCCTAAACCCCAAATGCAAAATCATAAACCTTAATTCATAAACCGTAAACCATAAACCATAAACCCAAAACCCAAAACCCTAAATCCTTAACCTTAAACCCTAAATTCTAAACCCTAAACTTTAAACCCTAAGTCCAAAACCATAAACCCTAAATCCTAAAACCCAAACCCTAAACCCTAAATTCTAAACCGCAGACCCTAAACCCAAACCCTAAACCCTAAATCCTAAACCCTGACTACAATCCCCACACCCAAAATCCAAAACCCCAAAACCTTAAACCCGAAACGGTAAACCATAAACCCCAAACGCTAAACCCAAAACCCTAAACACTAAATCCTAAAAACTCCAAACCCTAAACACTAAACACTAAACCATAAACCATAAACCCAAAATCCAAAACATGAACCTTAAATTTAAATCCCTAAATACCACACCCTAAACCCTAAACCTTAAGCCAAAAATCCCCAACCCTAAACACTAAACCCTAAACCCTAATCCCTAAATACCAAACCCTAAACACTAAACCTGAACGCCTAAATAGAAAACTCCAAACGCTAAACGTAAACCCTAAACCCTATACCCTATATCCTATACCTTACACCCTAAAACCTAAACCCTAATCCCTAAACCCAAAACCCAAAACTCTGAATCCTAAACCCCAAATCCTAAATCCTAAACCCTAAATATTAAAACCTAATCACTAAAGCCTAAAGCCTAAACCCTAAACCCTAAATCCCAAACCCTAAATTCTAAACCGCAGACCCTAAACCCAAAGCCTCAACCCTAAACCTTAAACCCTAAACCCTAAACCCTGAACTATAATCCCCAAGCCCTAAACCCCAACACCCTAAAGCCGAAATGGTAAACCCTAAACCCCAAACGCCAAACCCTAAACACTAAATCCAAAACTCCAAACACCAAATCCTAAACGCTAAACCTTAAACTATAAACCCAAAACCCAAAACCCTTAATCCCAAACCTAAACCTTAAACCCCCAACCGTATACCCTGAACTCTAAACTCTTAACCCTTACCCTTATCAAAAACCCCAAACTCCAAATTGTAAGCCCTAAACCATAAACGCCAAAGCCTAAACCCTAAACCCAAAATTGTAAATTGTTAACCCTAAACTCCAAACCCTAAATCGAAAACCCTATACCCTAAACCCTAAACCCCAAACACCAAACCATAAACCCTAAACCCTAATCCTTGAATCCTTAACCCTAAACTCTTAGACCTAAACACTAAACCTATAACCCTAAACCCTAAATCCTTATCGACAAACCCTAAACCTTAAATACTAAACTATAAACCCTAAATCCTAATCTACAAACCCTAAACCCTAAACCCTAAACCTAAAACCCTAAACCCTAAATCCTGAACCCAAAACCCAAAACTCTAAATCCCAAACCCTATACCCTAAACCTTAACTCCTAAATCCTAAACCCTAAACCTTAAATCCCAAAACCCTAAACAAAAAAACCATACACCTTAAACCACATCCCTAAACCCTAAATCTCAAACCCAAAACTTTAAAACTTAAACCCAAAACTCTAATCCCTAAATCACAAACCCTACACCCTAAACCCTCAACCCAAAACCCTAAGCCTTTAACCCTAAATGCTAAACCCTAGACCCTAAGCTCTAAACCACCCTAAACTTTAAACCATAAACCCAAAACCCTAAACCCCAAACCTTAATACACTAAACCCTAAACACCAAACCATAAACCCAAAACCCAAAACCCTAAATCCTAAACCTTAAACCATAAACCCAAAACCCTACACCCTATATCCCAAACCCTAAACCTTAAACTGCAAACCTTAAACCATAAACCATAAACCAAAAACTCTAAGCCCTAAACCCAAAACCCTAAACCCAAAACCCTAAAATCCTAAACCCAAAACCCAAATCCCTATACCCCAAACCCTAAACCCTAAACCCAAAACACAAAACTCTAAACCCTAAACCCTAACGCTAAATCCTAAACCCTAAACTGTAAACACGAAACCGTCAACCCTAAATCCTAAACCCTAAACCCTAAACACTAAATCCTAAATCCAAAACACGAAATACTAAATCCTACACCCTGAACAGTAAACCGTGACCCCCAAACCTTAAACCATAAACCCAAAATCTAAAACCCTAAATCCCAAACCCTAATCCCTAAACCCTGAACTCTAGACTCGAAGCCCTTACCCTAATCTCAAACCTTAAACCCGAACTGTAAGCTTAAACCCTAAACATTAAACCCTAAACCCTAAACCCGAAACTGTAAATTGTCAACCCTAAAATCCAAACCCTAACCCAAACCCTATATCCTATACC